>KV009621.1:48528-59656 GCA_001598015.1 Dorcoceras hygrometricum
TTAAGGAACTGTACGGGGAGAACTCTCGACATGAGAGGTTCACCACTGTCAAGGAGCTTATGACGAGCCGCATGCGCGATGGGACTTCGGTCCACGAGCATGGGGTTCGTATGATTGGGATCATTGAAAAGTTGGTGGGCCTTGATATCACACTTCCACATGAGTTAAGGAACTGTATGGGGAGAACTCTCGACATGAGAGGTTCACCACTGTCAAGGAGCTTATGACGAGCCGCATGCGCGATGGGACTTCGGTCCACGAGCATGGGGTTCGTATGATTGGGATCATTGAAAAGTTGGTGGGCCTTGATATCACACTTCCACATGAGCTGTCTGTGGATTTGCTTCTCCTCTCACTACCCGCTGCATTCGACCCCTTTGTGGTCAACTTCAACATGAACAAGCTGGAAGCCATGTAAGACCTGGATTTATGTTAAGGATTAATTGTTAGAATTAATCGGTTGATTAAGAGATTTTGTGGTTTAGATCTCTGTTTTGAGGCTTGAGTTGCTTTTTCGGGTTCCATTTCGTGTGTTGAAAAATTCTGGAGATTTTGTATTTTTGCATATTTGAGGTACCTGCTGGTTGGCGTGCTGACGTAAACGTTTTGCTGCGTCTGGGTCTCTTTTGAAGAAATCAGTCGTTGGGGGTTTTAACGTGTTTTTGTATCCAGTCGTTGCATTAGCGTGTTCCTGTAGAGAACGCTTTTCAATGTTGTTTGAGGAACTAGTGTCATTGGCGTGCCTGCTGGTTTTGGTCGGTGGGAGTCAACGCGGGTCAAAGTTCCTGTAGCTTACGACTGGTTAGAAATTGTATCCTGCGACTGGTTGAGCACTGTAGCTTGCGTCTGGTTTGGAGCGACGTCGTTTGAGTAAGTTGCAACGCTGCGTTTTGAGGTTGCGACTGGATGACCAGCAGAGGATATTGTTGTGCGTTGTTTTGGTCCTACGACTGGATGACCAGCAGTTGGTATATAGGATTGTGTATCCTGTGCGACGTCGTTTGGATTAGTTGGAGCGATGCCATTTCGAGAATCAGTCGATAGTTTGCTTTGCGTGTGTTTACATGCGTCGACTGATTTGTAAAGTTGTACCTGCTGGTTTAGTATTTACGCACGTGGGAGTTAAGCGAGGGTCATTTCTTGTGCGTCGACTGGCTGGATAGTTGTTACCTGCTGGTATGGGATTTGTGCGCGGGAACCAGTCGTTGGTTGCCCTTTTTGCTCCTGCTGGTTTTGTCGGTGGGTTCGTAACCAGCAGTTGTAGCATGCATTTAAATAGTAAGACTTGGTCTTTTTTTGTGATATCAGTTTCCATACTTAGAAAATATTTCCCCGATTGTCGACCTATGTTTCTCAAACCCTCGTTACTGTTCACCGTGAGCTATTACGGTGAATTCCCGGCGTTTCCGATGGTTGTTTTGCTCGTGTTGTTAGAGTAGATGCCCAACTAACCAACTTGTGGCGTGTGGGTTTATAGACTCTTGTATGAAACAATCTTTATATATGATATTCGCATTTGTTATATGGCATTCTTTACTTTCATTGTGTGTATAATGATTTGCAATTGCGTTGAGTAAAGACCTAGAATGCACTAAAGCGTATGTTAGATGTGATAGTGGGTATGACGGCTATCATGAAACACATCTAATAGTCGCTGTGTATTCTGAACATGTTCCTAGTCGATTGGGCCGTCAAAATGAGGATAAGGCCGCCTGAGTTCGAGACTAGTATCTGCGATGCAAAGTACAATGTTTCATTGGTAGGGAACATTGTGATGTTCTGAGCATGCAGATAGATAGTGACCTGGTGATCTATCGAACTACCCTCCTTCGGACTTTCCAAGTGGTTACCATTTGTGATGGATATTCTTGTATGTTTGCTAATTCGATTTGCAATATTTACAAGAATGAATGTTTAATTGGAATTGGGGAACGCGAAAACGATTTATACACCTTAAAATTAAAAGACGTTCCAACTCGCGATGTCGAAGCACACACAACAACGATTAAACGGAAACACGATAACTTGAACCCAGCACAACTTTGGCACGCTAGGCTAGGTCACATTTCCCTAAGTAGGATGAACAAGCAGTTAGGAGTGACTTGTTTGATCTGTCAGACATCAACTCCCTACCGACTTGTGAATCCTGTCTGAAAGGAAAGATGACTAAGCAACCCTTCAAGGGCAAGGGTGAACGTGCCCAAGGCCTATTGGATTTGATCCATACTGATGTGTGCGGCCCGTTTAGTATTGGTACTAAATATGGTCACACATATTTCATCACCTTTACCGATGATTACTCTAGGTATGGGTACTTGTACTTGATGAAGTACAAGTCTGAATCCTTTGAAAGGTTCAAGGAATTCAAGGCTGAAGTAGAAAATCAGCTAGGCAAAAGTATTAAGGCACTTCGATCTGATCGAGGTGGCGAATACTTAATTACTGAGTTTCAAGACTATCTGAAAGAGAATGAGATTCTCTCGCAGTGGACCCCTCCGGCCACACCACAGCTCAATGGTGTAGCGGAGCGTCGTAATCGGACTTTGTTGGACATGGTTCGATCTATGATGAGCTTCACTGAGCTTCCGACCTCGTTTTGGGGCTATGTGCTCGAAACGGCGGTAATGTTGTTGAACAATATCCACACCAAGGCAGTGGATAAGACTCCATATGAGATATGGATGGTCAAACCACCCAAGTACTCATTTATGAGGATTTGGGGATGTCCTACTTACGTGAAGCAGACAGTGGGAGATAAGCTGGATACGAGATCCATCTTATGCTACTTCATTGGTTATCCAAAGAATTCCATTGGATACTACTTCTACTATCCCAGCGAAACAAAAGTGTTTGTTTCTAGGAATGCCACCTTTATGGAAAGGGAATTTCTACTTGATAGAAAGGGCAAAATGGTAGAACTCGAAGAGGTTCGAGAGCCAATCGAAGTACCAAGTGAATCTCCCGCACCTACAAAGCCAATACCAGAAATGGTCGCACCTAGGAGATCCCAAAGGATTCCTAGGGCTCCTGAGAGATATGGTTTTCTCCTTGAAGATGATCAAGGTGATCAAGTTGTTGGATCTGATCCAAGAACTTTCAAGGAGGCAATTTCCGATGCTGATTCTAATTTGTGGCTTGAAGCAATGCAGTCTGAGTTTGACTCAATGCATGCTAACCAAGTTTGGACTCTCGTTAACCCTCCCGAAGGAATTGTTCCTATTGGGTGCAAATGGGTATACAAGAGGAAGCTTGGGCCTGATGGTAAGGTAATGACCTACAAGACACGACTGGTCGCGAAAGGTTACACTCAAAGGCAAGGTGTTGACTATGATGAAACCTTCTCGCCAGTCGCAATGTTCAAGTCAATTAGAATATTGTTAGCCATAGCCGCATGGTACGACTATGAGATATGACAAATGGATGTGAAAACTGCGTTCCTTAATGGAAACATTAAGGAAGAGATCTATATGACGCAGCCTGAGGGTTTCACATCTATTGGAAGCGAGCATAAGGTATGCAAGCTTCAGAGATCGATCTACGATCTCAAACAAGCATCGCGAAGTTGGAACCTAAGATTCGATGAAACAATTAAGGAATTTGGTTTAATCAAGAATCCCGAGGAGCCATGTGTCTATAAAAAGGTAGTTAAAAATGCTGTGACATTCCTCGTACTTTATGTTGATGACATTCTACTCATTGGGAATGATGTACGAATGTTGCAGTCAACTAAAATATGGTTTTCTAGCAGATTTTCGATGAAGGACATGGGTGAAGCGTCCTATATTCTTGGAATACAGATCTATCGAGATAGATCTAAACGGATGCTCGGACTCACCCAAGCTACCTACATCGATACCATACTTAAGAGGTTCTCTATGGAAGAGTCCAAGAGAGGACACCTACCTATGTGCCACAAGTCTATGTGTCCAAAGACTGATGAAGAGATAGAGAGTATGGCACGTGTACCATATGCCTCGGCTATAGGTAGTATTATGTATGGCATGATCTCGACTAGACCGGACGTCGCATATGCTCTGAGCGTCATGAGCCGCTACCAGGCCAACCCCGGCCAATTACATTGGAAGGCCGTGAAGGATATTCTTAAGTACTTACGAAGGACTAAGAATATGTTCATGGTCTACGGGGGTGGTGAACTGAAACTGGAAGGCTACACTGATTCTAGCTTCCAGTGTGACACGGATGATTCGAAATCAACCTCTGGATTTGTATTCATGCTCAATGGTGGTGCTGTCTCTTGGAAGAGTTCCAAGCAAGACACCATAGCGGATTCAACCACTGAGGCTGAGTACATCGCAGCATCAGCTGCTGCTAAGGAGGCCGTTTGGATAAGGAATTTCGTCCAAGAGTTGGGCGTCATTCCTAATGGAGTTGGTCCAGTCCCGGTGTACTGCGACAACACGGGTGCCGTTGCGCAAGCAAAGGAGCCTAGGTCTCACCAAAGATCCAAACACATACTGAGGAAATACCACATAATCCGGGATATTGTGGCTAGAGGTGACATAGCAGTTGAGAGAGTCGCCTCTGCGGACAACGTTGCTGATCCACTTACGAAGCCCTTTCCAGGACCCTTGTTTGAAAAACATCGCGAAACAATGGGACTGCGTCTGATGAATAGTTGGCTTTAGGGCAAGTGGGAGATTGTTAGAGAGATGCCCAACTAGCCAACTTGTGGCGTGTGGGTTTATAGACTCTTGTATGAAACAATCTTTATATATGATATTCGCATTTGTTATATGGCATTCTTTACTTTCATTGTGTGTATAATGATTTTCAATTGCGTTGAGTAAAGACCTAGAATGCACTAAGCGTATGTTAGATGTGATAGTGGGTATGACGGCTATCATGAAACACATCTAATAGTCGCTGTGTATTCTGAACATGTTCCTAGTCGATTGGGCGGTCAAAATGAGGATAAGGCCGCCCGAGTTCGAGACTAGTATCTGCGATGAGAAGTACCATGTTTCATTGATAGGGAGCATTGTGATGTTCTGAGCATGCAGATAGATAGTGACCTGGTGATCTATCGAACTACCCTCCTTCGGACTTTCCAAGTGGTTACCATTTGTCGAGTGGATAAGTCCGAGGTCTTGGTTGTACTGATTAGTCCTCACGACTCGAAACGTCATTGAGACTCTACATTATTGGCGTCTCACTTTGACCCGTTTGCCGACTCACTTGGGATCATAAGGCGTCGGGATTGGGTGAGACCTCGATGCATGTAGGAGTCGATGCATCGTTGTCGAGGATTCACCGCTCGCAGACATGCGTGGATATCGTATGCTATCTGAGGGGATAATATTGTATAAATCTCTGGCCAGAGTACTAGAAGTGTTTTAGGTAAATGTGTTTACCTAGTTACACTCGCGATGTCACTATTTTATCTCCAAGATGTACGCATAGCTATCAGATCTACAGCGACTCTCGATTTACCAATGGTCGTTGATCTGATCGGGATATATGGATTGAAAGGACCGTACTGTACGCTAACCACGACCAACTGGTTCTTGCAGGAACTATCAGTGATATCTAGGGGATCATGGGGCGATGTTGCTAGACGCTTTACCATGATCCGATGGGCAAGTCCGGAATTGTGATTCCGGAGCCGCAATGGTTGTGGGCCCACGGCTAGCTGTATCCCTGAACCATTGAGGGTCACACAAGTACTGGATTTGAGATTCCCGCACGGATACTCAGCTCAATGTGTTGAGCACGAGAAGAGGATATTGGGGAGTGCGACTTCCTAAAAGTCAACAGGGTTCAAACCGGGGTTTCCCGCTGTTGAGGGGCAAAACAGTCATTTTGCAATTTAGGGTTGGATGATCTGAAAAAAAAACTTTTCATATCATAACATTCAGTTTTGGAAACTGAGTCGATCGGTCCGATCTGATCGGCGATCGGAGTAGGGTTGGATGATCTGAAAAAAAATTTTCATATCATAACATTCAGTTTTGGAAACTGAGTCGATCGGTCCGATCTGATCGGCGATCGGAGTTACGATAAAGTCGCAGCGATTGATATCGTCATTTGGACCAGGGCCCGTTGGGCATGTCCAAGTCCATCTTTAATTCTATTTAATATAGAGTTAAGACTAGACTTCAACACACTTAACACTCTAAACCTAACCCTAAACCTAGCATTGGCCGCCGCCCTCCCTCCTCTCTACAAGCCGCCGCCGCCGCCGCCGCCGCCGTCGCTGCCGCCCGTCTTCGTCGGAAAATCGTTTCCGGCCAATTCGACGAGGAGAATCCGTTCGTGCTGATCTCGTCAGTCCTTCTAGTGCAGGCTGACGAAGGAGTCTCGTTTCTGGTCGTGGACCGGATTGGCGATATCTACCGCAATCTACCGAGAAGAGCCGACGTTATTGTAACTACGGTTGGAGCCAGGCACAAGTGCCAGCAAGGTAGTCACCTAAACATCCTATGAATGTCGTAGTTTGTTATTGAATTTTTCGTATTGATCGTCTCCCGGCATCTGTCTTTTCTGTTCTTCCGCTGCCTGTCCGGGAGGGGCGTGATCCGGATCCCCAACACATGTGAGTTAGCGTTGGACTCCTCTCGAGAAGCTCTATCATTCTACACCAGTTTTAGAAGCTGTAATTGGCTAGTTGGGGAACGCGAAGTTGCTGCCGTTCGAGTGTTGTGTCGACCGGGTAGAACTACGTTCTGGTTTTTGGATAGACCTTGTTCCTAGCCATAGTTTTAAGCTTCCTGTTTGGTTGTTGAGGTTTAATGATTAGCTGGTTGAGTGTGACTCTCGGCCGTGAGTTCTGTGTTGTATCCCAAAAGATTTATGTTGTGTACGTTGTTGGTTAACAGGCTTTTACCAGAGTCTTCGGGATTCCTTGCAGTGTTAATTATAGCTCAGAAGTATTGAATCCAAGGAACGGATCTGAGCTTGATGTAGCTTGGAATTGGCGTGAGATATTAGGCGTGGCTGCTGGGATATTTCGGTGAACCTTTCTGTGTATTGCTTGCTGAGCATTGGTGTTTATGCTAGCTGTTTTTATGTGAATTGCATACACGCATTTGTTCACGCATATTTCAGATCCCTTGTGTATCGTGTTTTGCAGCCTTGTATCTTGTATTTCTGTTGTTGATTTCTTACCAGGATGCGAGGGCGAGCGGCGATAACGCACTCTCATCTCCCTACTGGGATCGTTAGCCACCATGCGCCGAGTTGTTAACTACCACAGTTCATGGGCGAGGCAACAACAGGTTGAGTTGTTTGATGCATCTGGTATTTTGGGTGTAGTGTCATGGCGAGTGGCTCATTACCACACTGTGAACACACCCCGTGGCCACTGTTCGTTGTTGATGATTCTTGGAGCTATGTTTGAGTTCCTTAGCTCCCTTGTTGGTCGAGCTTTTCGTTTTCAGCCGGTGTCTCATGCATAGCATCTGCATTTTATCTTATGCATTCTTTTGCTATATTAGTTTCTCTCCGTACTAGGGTTTGACCCCATGTCCCTCTGGGGCTTGGTTTGTTTTCCTTGCCTGTTGTGTGTTGTCTAGGTTTTACAGCTGGTCGTGGTGCTGGCCCAGCTGGAGGTGCCCCAGGAGGTGGCTAGAGTTTCCCAGTAGCGTATAGCTTATATGTATGTATCAGTCTAGTAGCCGGGGAGATGCCCTGTGCTTCGTTGTTGTATTCTGTTATGGAGTCTGATACATGCTTTGCTGTGTATTGATGCTATACTTGCTTTTGCTGGTTTATAGCTGGGAACTTATTTTAAGTATTGTTGTATTTTAAATTATATGTTTTAAACAGTCGGGCCTAAAAGCAAAAATTTTACCCACTTTTTGATAAGCTTCCGCATGTGTTTGGGTTTTTACTCTGTTTAGAGAAGGCCTGACATTTTTGGTATCAGAGCCTAAGCTGGGATAAGCTCAATTTCTTTGATCACACTTGAGTCTAGGCACAGCATTGTGTGTTGCATGTGCTTGACTTATGTGACTTACGTGCTGCATATGTGCGTTATATGCTTTCTATACTGTATCTGTTCTGTTTTGCTTTACCCTGCTGAGTGTTCTCTTAGATGCCGCCTAGACGTCGTGGTAGAGGTAGAGGCAGTTCCAGGAGTCAGGGGGTCAGAACGAGGATCAGTATAGTGCTCCTAGTCGTACTCATGAGAGTAGCGAGGAGGGTGAGGCCGAGGTTCCGCCGGCTCCGGTGGAAAGGATGGATGTTGTCATAGCTCGGTTTCAGAGGATGAACCCTCCAGTGTTTAGTGGCAACGAGTCGAGCGAGGATGCAGATTCTTGGCTCCACAAATTTGTTCATCTTTTCGATCGAGCTCAGTATGAGGATGATATCCGGTTGCGTTTAGTGACCTTGAGCTTAGGAAGGCCGCAGAGCGTTGGTGGCTAGGTGCGTCTAGTACCTTAGTGGAGACTGGAGTTGGTATCACTTGGGACACTTTTCGTGAGACCTTCAGGCAGGATTATATCCCCGATTTGTATGTGGCTGCCCGTGAGCGGGAGTTTGAGTTTTGGAGCAGGGCTCGATGACTGTGCGCGAGTATGCTCGCAAGTTTTCTGTGTTGTTGGCTTATGTGCCGCATGTTGCTGGCCGGGAGAGGGCGAGTACCAGATTTGTGGAGGGCTTGAATGAAGAGTTGTACCAGAATGTTTTGACAAGCAAGCCCAAGTCGTATGCTGAGGCCGTTGATACTGCTATCCATATTGAGGAGGGCATGAGGAGCCGTCGTACGCGCAGAGCACAGGTAGCGCAGGCAGTGAAGGGTGGTAGACATGTTGGTCAGGGAGCTCAGTCGTCACAGAGTTCTCAGTCCGCTCATTTTCCTCAGCAGCAGCAGCAGATGGCTCAGCAGTCTGAGGGCTTGAATGAAGAGTTGTACCAGAATGTTTTGACAAGCAAGCCCAAGTCGTATGCTGAGGCCGTTGATACTGCTATCCATATTGAGGAGGGCATGAGGAGCCGTCGTACGCGCAGAGCACAGGTAGCGCAGGCAGTGAAGGGTGGTAGACATGTTGGTCAGGGAGCTCAGTCGTCACAGAGTTCTCAGTCCGCTCATTTTCCTCAGCAGCAGCAGCAGATGGCTCAGCAGTCTGGCCGTGGTAGGTTCCGACCTCGCGGTCAGCAATTCAAGAAAAAGTCTGGTTCAGGGTCTTCCGGTTCAGGAAGTTCGAGTAGTAGTGGATCTCGGACTGAGTTTTGTGGCTTTTGTGGTGGGAATCATTCTTCCACGCAGTGTGTAGGTGTGCAGGGCTCCTGCAACCTTTGTGGTAAGTACGGGAATTTTGCGAGAGTGTGTCCGTCAGTTGGATTGCAGCAGACCGCGGCCCAGCCTCAGGGTCGTGGGGGTCAGTCTAGGGGCCGTTCTCAGCAGTTTCAGCAGCCCCGCGTGGGTGAGACTCCATTTAGACCGTTTCAGCAGCCTGACCCTTCGCGCTTTGGGCAATCGTCTCAGCCTTTCTTCCCAGGACCCCAGCATGCTCAGGTTAACGCCATCACGAGGGAGCAGGCCGAGGAGACATCGAGCCGGGTGATTGGAGGTACATGTCTTGTCTTTGACTTTCCTTCTCGTGTGTTGTTTGACACCGGTGCATCGAATTTGTTTGTTTCTGATTAGTTTGTTGTTGAGCATGGTCTGTGTACCATTCCTTTGCGCGATGCCGTTTCTGTTTCTACTCCCGGTGGTGTGAACCTGTTCTCCCAGGAGGTTTGTTGGATTGTGTGTTGCGGTTTGGTGAGCATGTTTTGTTAGCGAATCTGATCCGTTTGTTTCTTTGGGATTTTGATTGCATAGTTGGAATGGATGTGCTGTCCAACTACAGGACCTCCGTGGATTGCTTCCATGGGATCGTGCGCTTTAGGCTTTTGTCTGGCGAGAAGTGGGACTTCTACGGCCAGGATTCGCGATCGAAGATTCCGTTGGTCTCCGCGATGGAGATGTTCAGTTTGCTATCTTTTGGGAAATGCTGTCTTTATGATATATGCTTTAGATGCGTCTTCTTCTTCCAGTGTTCAGCTTAGTGTTGTTCCCGTGGTGCGACACTTCCCCGACGTGTTTCCGGAGGAGATTCCTGGTTTTCCTCCGAGGCGGGAGATAGACTTCAGCATAGAGCTGGTGCCTGGCATAGCTCCGATTTTGCGTGCTCCGTATCATCTGGCGCCTGTGGAGTTGAGGGAACTCAAGGTGCAGTTAGATGATTTACTGGAGAAAGGTTTTATCCGACCCAGTATGTCTCCATGGGGAGCGCCCATATTGTTTGTGAAGAAGAAGGATGGCTCAATGCGGATGTGCATTGATTTTCGCCAGTTGAATAAAGCCACTGTGAAGAATAAGTACCCGTTGCCGAGAATCGATGATCTCTTTGATCAGTTGCAGGGTTCTGCGGTGTATTATAAGATTGATCTTTGTTCCGGGTACCATCAATTCAGAGTGAGGGAACAAGATGTCGCGAAGACTGCGTTTCGTACGAGATACGGACATTTTGAGTTTTTCGTAATGCCGTTTGGGTTGAAAAACGCGCCAGCAGTCTTCATGGATTTGATGAACCGAGTTTTTAGAGAGTTCATAGATCAGTTTGTGATCATGTTTATTGACGACATCCTGGTGTACTCAAAGACTCCGAGGGAGCACAAGGAGCATTTATAAATTGTTCTTCAGAGGTTGAGAGAACAGCAGTAGTATGCAAAGTTCTCTAAGTGCGAGTTCTGGTTGGATCGTGTAGTGTTTCCGGGTCATGTGATTTCAGTCGAGGGGATTTTGGTGGATCCTAGCAAGGTTGATGCAGTTCTGAACTGGGAACGTCCCAGGAATGTGTCTGAGATTCGTAGTTTCTTGGGTCTGGCTGGCTATTATCGTCGTTTTATCGAAGGCTTCTCGAGTATAGCAAAGTCGGTGACTCTGTTAGAGTAGATGCCCAACTAGCCAACTTGTGGCGTGTGGGTTTATAGACTCTCGTATGAAACAATCTTTATATATGATATTCGCATTTATTATATGGCATTCTTTACTTTCATTGTATGTATGATGATTTACAATTGCGTTGAGTAAAGACCTAGAATGCACTAAAGCGTATGTTAGATGTGATAGTGGGTATGACGGCTATCATGAAACACATCTAAAAGTCGCTGTGTATTC
>KV009621.1:97624-125936 GCA_001598015.1 Dorcoceras hygrometricum
AATACATGGAGGTTGCACCGGTTGCAATTGGGCTCTACCGTCATGGTTGGCTGATATTATTCGGGACCATGATCGCTTGATTGGACTCTGTGTGCCCACTAAGGAAACTTGCTTTCTCGATTTCATTAGAGGGTGGTGAAATCGTTAAAATAGTGGGAGGGTAATTCATAAAACTAAATGACCTTGTTTTATGTCTTAGCGTTTTTCATATATAGTTAGTAATGCATGTCTGTTTTCCTTTTGCAGTATAAACTGCTTATAATGTCTTCGATCAAAAACCCACTTGCTGCTATACTGGATAGCAACAAGTTCACCTGTCTGAACTACCAAGACTGGCTTCGAAACCTCAACATTGTATTGGCTTCGGAGAAACTTCTCTATACGATAGAGAAGAGCCCTCCGAAGGAAGCCCCTGCCGATATCAGCCCTGAGGAGTTGACTATGCTTAAACAATGGTGGGACGACTAGCTTAAGACTCGATTCTATGTGATGGAATCGATGTCCAACGAAATGCAACGGTGCTTTGAGAAGACGAATTATGTTGCTGACATACTCTTTCATCTTAAGGAACTGTATGGGGAGAACTCTAGACATGAGAGGTTCACCACTGTCAAGGAGCTTATGACGAGCCGCACGTGCGATGGGACTTCGGTCCGCGAGCATGGGGTTCGTATGATTGGGCTCGTTGAAAAGTTGGCGGGCCCTGATATCACACTTCCACATGAGTTGTCTATGGATGTACTTCTCCTCTCACTACCCGCTGCATTCGACCCCTTTGTGGTCAACTTCAACATGAACAAGCTGGCAGCCACCCTCGAAGAGGTGGTTAACATGCTGGTCGTGTTCGATGGGACCATAAAGAAGGACAAGCCCGTCCTCCTTATGGGCTCTTCTTCCTCTGCGAAGAAGGGGTCCAAACGCAAGGGTAAGAAGCGTTCTGCCCCTGCGAAGGAGGAAAAGCCCACTAAGAAGCCCAAGGCAAAGACTTCCAAGCCAAACAAGACCGAGGATGTTTGCCACCACTGCCACAAGCCTGGGCATTGGAGGAGGAACTGCAAGGAGTACCTCGAGCAGTTGCGAACTGCAAAAGGTATGTTCTATATCGAAATAAATATGTCTCTTAATTCGACTTCTTGGGTACTTGATACCGGATGTGGACCTCATATCTGCAATTATTTGCAGGTGATGACAAGAAGCCGACGTCTTAGAGAGGGTGAGACCCACTTGAGGCTGGGCAATGGAGCAAGGGTTGCTGCAGTAGCAATAGGATATGTTTATTTATTTCTGTCTTCAAATTTTAAGTTGTTATTGAGAAACGTTTTATTTGTTCCCGAATTAATAAAGAACATTATTTCTGTTTCTATGCTTGATAGTGATGGATATTCTTGTATTTTTGCTAATTCGATTTGCAGTATATACAAGAATGAATGTTTAATTGGAACTGGGGAACGCAAAAATGATTTATACACCTTAAAATTAAAAGAAGTTCCAACTCGTGATGTGGAAACACATAAAACAACGATTAAAAGGAAATACGATAGCTTGAACCCAGCACAACTTTGGCACGCTAGGCTAGGTCATATTTCCCTAAGTAGGATGAACAAGTTAGTTAGGAGTGACATGTTTGATTTTTCAGACATTAACTCCCTACCGACTTGTGAGTCTTGTCTCAAGGGAAAGATGACTAAACAACCCTTCAAGGTCAAGCCTGAACGTGCTCAAGGCCCATTGGATTTGATCCATACTGATGTGTGTGGCCCACTTAGGATTGGTACTATGTACGATCACACATACTTCATCACCTTTACCGATGATTACTCTAGGTATGGGTACTTGTACTTAATGAAGCACAAGTCTGAATCCTTTGAAAGGTTCAAAGAATTCAAGGCTGAAGTAGAAAATCATTTGGGGAAAAGTATTAAAGCGCTTCGATCCGATCGAGCTGGTGAATACTTGAGTGCTGAATTTCAAGACTATCTTAAAGAGAATGGGATTCTCTCACAGTGGACCCCTCCGGCCACACCACAGCTCAATGGTGTAGTGGAGCGTCGTAATCGAACCCTGATGGACATGGTTCGATCTATGATGAGCTTCACTAAACTTCCTACCTCGTTTTGGGGCTATGCGCTTGAAACGGCGGTAATGTTGTTGAACAATGTCCACACCAAGGCGTTGGATAAGACTCCATATGAGATATGGATGGGCAAACCGACCCAAATACTCATACATGAGGATTTGGGGATGTCCTACTTACGTGAAGCAGACAGTGGGAGATAAGCTGGATACTAGATCCATCTTATGCTATGTGAGGCTCTCAGCTCACAGTTAATCCTCTAATCTTAATCAGTGGGTGATTAATCTAAACTAAACAAGTTTACGTAAAGCTACTCTGGTTCATTGGTGTAGTGGAGCGTCGTAATCGAACCCTGATGGACATGGTTCGATCTATGATGAGCTTCACTAAACTTCCTACCTCGTTTTGGGGCTATGCGCTTGAAACGGCGGTAATGTTGTTGAACAATGTCCACACCAAGGCGTTGGATAAGACTCCATATGAGATATGGATGGGCAAACCACCCAAATACTCATACATGAGGATTTGGGGATGTCCTACTTACGTGAAGCAGACAGTGGGAGATAAGCTGGATACTAGATCCATCTTATGCTATGTGAGGCTCTCAGCTCACAGTTAATCCTCTAATCTTAATCAGTGGGTGATTAATCTAAACTAAACAAGTTTAGTAAAGCTACTCTGGTTCATATACAAGTTACGTAAAAAAAAAATTTTCAACCAGCAGAAGAGTATTCAATCCAGCAGAAGCATAAAGGGTTCAGCTGGTAACGGAAATACTATTCATTTATACAAATACTTCATGGTTTACAGCGGTTACAAGCTAAGTTCACTAGTACACGCTTATGTCTTATATACAAAACAGACTTGAGCAACCTAAGACCAACTGTCCAAACATCTAGACTATCAGCTGGTGTTTAGTCTTCCTGCTGCTGATCCAGCGTCTAGGTAGTTATCTCACGCTACCCGTGGTTGCTCCCCACTAGTTCTTTCTTCCTGTTGTCATGCACACATACAAAACAAAACAACAGTCGGATAAACTCCGGTGAGAATCATCTCAGTATAATCAGCAGGTACGAATAATAACATTAAAATGCATAACAGTTTATCAACTGTAAAACAAATGCAATGTAATGAAATGATTCTAGTTCTCTTCTACGATCTCAGAATTGATTCCATATCAGTTCGACGCCATCAAGATTCGTATCCGATCTTGACATGAATATTCATCTATCGAAACCATCTCCGGCTTGGAAAATTAGGCCAACTCAGTCCTGGGCATTAGAATCAATTCAATTCTTTTCAATATGCAAATTCATGAAAATATAAAAGATCCACTACCTGTGATGGATCGACACATACACAACTCAAGTTCTAAATCAAGAACAGTAATCAAATAGGTATGTGATTTCAACGGGATACTCAAGAAATATCCTTCTTGAGTAATCTAATCCCTGACTCTTCTGTCAAATTATACCTTCGTTCCTCTGTTTTCGAAATACTTCAGTCAGTGTTCTCAAACTATGTTCTTCACTTCCTGAGAACTTCACAGAATCAAAGTCCGATATCTGTAGTCAAGATGTTCTCAGCATTTCGAATTCACTCTTATTTATAGACAATGATCTCTGTATTTCTGCAGCATTTCCAACGTGTTCAATTCGAATTCCACGTGTCATGCTGAGTATTCAAACAGGATATACTCCCACCGCTTCGAAAGTGGATAACGGTAAACAGATTCCTCAACTGCTGTTGATCTTCCTCAGTTGCTATTCGAATGTCATTCTCTTGTTCTTCAGTAGCAGCAACAACCAGCAGTAACAACCAGTCACAACAAGAATTCAGTCGCAACACTTCGAAATTCAAAAAGATGTCGTTATAACTAATCTCAACGACGTCGTAACGTGTCCTCAGCTGGTATTACTTCGATTAAACGAAACCAGCAGCTGGTCGCTCTAATAATCCAACGACTGATTTCGCAACATTATTCGAAACGGCATCGCAAAACGGTGTCGCATTGTTCCCTCGACTGAGTAACCAGCAGATACAACAATCCATCGACTGATCACTAATGCATACAAAACGACATCGTAGCGAAATTCCTGGTTATAAGTCAAAACGATGTCGCATTGCTCTCTCTCGGCTGGAACCATTCTCACCTCGACTGGTTTGCGTTTATTACCAAAACGACGGCGTCGCACCTACGTCATCAACAACCAGCCGATACATCAATAAACCAGCAGGTACATAAACCAGCAGATGCGTAAGGAACTCTTGCTGCTGATTCCTCGTGTAGTAACCAACACGTGGCGCTTTCTCATTGACCCTTGTACTTGCGCGTCTGCTTACAGCTGTAACCAATACTAACGCTTCAACTGAATTTCCAAATTCAACCAGTCGCGAGCTACAGTAACCTGCTGCTGATTTTATCAAATCGCTTCGCCTGGTTACTTCGTCTGGTTCTCACACTTAGCGCGATTTAACGATACACAGTTCCTTAATCACCCAACACTTCCAGAAAAAATCCGAGCTCATAATCAAACTTCATCAATTTGTAAATGTCGGAATGCTAAACTAATCCTCTTCTTAATGATTCCGGGCATTACATTTCTCCCCCTCTAAAATTCGAGTTCGTCCTCGAACTCATCAGCAGTTTCTATATATACATGGAACATAAGAAGAAAATTGATTCTGATCAAGAGCTAACCTTATTGGAAGAGATACGGGAAACGTTGTTTTATATCATCTTCTACCTCCCACGTTGCTTCTTCAACGCCATGTCGATTCCATTGAATCTTCACCAATGGAATCACCTTCGTTCGAAGTTGTTTTTCTTTTCGATCAAGAATCTGAATTGGTTGTTCAAAATAACTCAGAGTTTCATCCAACTCAGCTTCTTCAGCAGGAATAATATGAGAAGCATCAGGCATATATTTTCTCAACATAGATACATGGAAAACATCATGTATACCCGAAAGAGATGGAGGTAAGGCCAGTCGATATGCTAGATCACCTATCTTCTCTAAAATTTCATAAGGACCAATGAATCTAGGAGACAATTTTCCACGTTTTCCAAATCTGATTGTACCCTTGAAAGGAGAAATTTTCAAGAATACTCTGTCCGCTGTTTCAAAAATCAAAGGTCTACGCCTGGTATTCGCATATTTCGTTTGTCTATGCTGTGCTGTTCGCATTCTCTGTTGAATCAACTTTAATTTTCCAGTCATCTCTCTAATCAAATCTGGTCCCAACTCAGGCACTTCTGAAACGTCATCCCAGTATAATGGTGAACGACACTTTCTTCCATACAACGCTTCAAACGGAGCAATTTCTATACTGGTTTGGTAGCTGTTGTTGTACCACTTCTCTAAGCATATCCTCAAGTGTCTGAATTGTTCTTTCAGATTACCCATCAGTTTGAGGATGATAAGCAGTGCTTAAATGTAGTTTTGTACCCAGCGCTTGCTGTAAACTACTCCAAAAATGAGAAGTAAATCTGGGATCTCTATCAGACACAATTGATTTTGGTACTCCATGCAGTCTTACCATTTCTCGAAATTAAAGGTCTGCCATTTGATCATGTCGATAGGTCATTCGATAAGGAATAAAACACGAAGATTTTGTCAACCTATCGATAATCACCCAAATTGCATCACAACCTCGGGTTGATTTTGGCAATTTCGTTACAAAGTCCATGGAAATATGATCCCATTTCCATTCAGGAACTGATAGACTCTGTAATAAACCAGCGGGTTTCTTCTTTCCGCTTTCACCTGCTGGCAGTTCAAACACTTTGAAACAAATTCAGTCACATCAGTCTTCATTTATATGATCCCATTTCCATTCAGGAACTGATAGACTCTGTAATAAACCAGCGGGTTTCTTTCTTTCCGCTTTCACCTGCTGGCAGTTCAAACACTTTGAAACAAATTCAGTCACATCAGTCTTCATTTGTTTCCACCAGTATTGTTTCTTCAAATCGTTATACATTTTCCTGCCACCAGGGTGAATGCTGAATTTGCTTCGATGGGCTTCACTCAAAATCTGGTCTTTCAACTCCTTAATATCTGGAACAACAAGTCTACTATTCACATACAATACCTCATCAGTACTGATTTGATATTCAGATTGATGTCCAGATTTCACTAGTTCAATCGATTTTTGGATATTCAAATCTCTCTTTTGTGCTTCTTTAATTCGAATCAGCAGTTCAGGTTCAGCACTGATAGCACAAATTCGCATTGGTTTTCTTTCTGTTTCAAATACATACCCAGAAATGCAGCAAGTTTCTATCAACTTAGACACCCCGATCATAGTCAAATATAAAGCACAAATCTTCCTACTCAGAGCATCAGCTGCTGCATTCGATTTCCCTGGATAATACTTGATCTCACAATCAAAATCTTTTAATAAATCCAGCCATCTTCATTGTCTCATATTCAATTCTGACTGGGAAAATAGATACTTCAAACTCTTATGATCAGAAAATATCTCAAATTTCTCGCCATACAAATAATGTCGCCATATCTTCAATGCAAACACGATAGCTGTCAATTCAAGATCATGAATTGGATAGCGAATTTCATGCGGTTTTAACTGTCTGGAGGCATATGCAATCACATGACCTCGCTGCATCAAAACACACCCCAATCCTTGGTGAGATGCATCACAATACACAACAAATCCACCAGTACCTAAAGGAATTGTTAACACTGGTGCGGTAGTTAATCTCTTCTTCAATTCAAGAAAACTATTCTCACATGCTTCTGACCAAACAAAGGGTGCATTTTTCTGTGTCAACTGAGTTATACGCTTTGCAATACTCGAGAAATCCTGAATAAACCGTCTGTAATACCCTGCAAGACCCATAAAACTTCGAATTTCTGGCATAGATTTTGGTCTAGGCCAATTGATCACTGCCTCTGTCTTACTGGGATCAACTGAAATTCCATCTCCAGAAATAATATGCCCAAGAAAGACTACTCTTTGTAACCAAAACTCACATTTCGACAGCTTAGCATACAATTTCTCATCTCTCAAAGTCTGCAAAACTGTTCGAAGATGGCTCGCATGATCACCTAAATTCTTCGAATAGATTAGAATATCATCAATAAATACAATCACAAAATCATAAAGGTATTTTTGGAAGACTCGATTCATTAACCTCATGAACACTGCTGGTGCGTTAGTCAGTCCAAATGGCATAACCACGAACTCATAGTGACCGTATCTTGTTCGAAAGGCAGTTTTTGATATGTCTTCATCTCTTACTCGCAATTGATGATATCCCGATCTCAAATCGATCTTTCAATACACTGTCGAACCCTGCAACTGATCAAATAAATCATCTATTCGTGGCAAAGGATATTTATTCTTTATCGTTGCCTTGTTCAGTTGCCGGTAATCAATACATAGCCTCATTGATCCATCTTTCTTACGTACAAATAATACTGGAGCACCCCAAGGAGAAACACTTGGTCTAATGTATCCCTTGGTGAGAAGGTCTTCCAGCTGGTCTTTCAATTCCTTTAACTCAATTGGTGTCATTCGGTATGGTGCTTTGGATATTGGTTGCGTACCTGGCATCAATTCAATGCTGAAGTCTATCTCTCGATATGGAGGTAATCCTGGGATCTCATCAGGAAACACATCAGCAAACTCGCAAACCACTGGTATATCAACCAGATTCGGGCTACTTTTCTTCGTGTCTATTGCATAAATTAGAAATCCCTCCGCTCCTTTCTGCAATAGATTATTCATTGTAATAGCAGAGACCAAAGGAATTCTGGCTCGTGATCCCTTACCACAGAATTTCCACTCATCAGCGTTTTCTGGTTTGAATCGAACCACCTTCTGAAAATAATCTACTGTTGCTCTATACTTGGTTAGCATATCTATGCCCACGATACAATCAAAATCAGATAATCCGAGCACAACACAATCAATTTCAATTGCGTGACCCTCCAACTGTAACACACAATTTCTAACAGCAGTGATCGATAACATTCCTTTCCCCATAGGTGAAGAAACCGATACTATTTTAGCCAAGGGTTCAGCATACAACTTATGTGATATAACAAAATTATCAGAGATAAAGGTGTGTGATGCACCCGTATCAATTAAGACATAAGCTGGAAATTTGCACAAGTAGCAGTTACCTGTAATAACATCATCTGGGGCTGCCTGCTCTTGCTCTTCGGTTAATGCAAACACTCTTGCTTGTTGCTTAGGAGGTTGGCTCACTGTCTGGCTTCCTCCTTGTCTACTTTGTTGTGGGTGTTGAGGTTGGTAAGAATGTACAGAGGAAGCTTGCCTTTCTGGCATGGTTCTTGATGCTTCCAAATTCTGTGAATTCCCAGAATTACGTTGAGGACATATTCTCGCGAAATGTCCCGGTTGATTGCAAATACGGCAGAGTCCAGACACTCCTCTACATTGTTCTGTAGCATGTCTACCTCCACACTTGGTACAGTAATCTCCAGATTGTTGTCCAGCTCCCAGTTGTTTGAATTCGCTTGAACTGGAGGAGCTACTGGTACCGGAACGTTTGAATTGCTTTCCTTTTCCTGTAAAGAAATTTTTCTTTTTCCCACTGCTGCTGCTTCTAGCATCAAAGCGAGGGGGTGGTGGAATCTGTGGGTTTTCTTGTGCTTTGGCTGCTGCTGGCACAAATTGTGCTCTTCGCTGCCTTAGCAATCCAGCTTCTGCTCCTTTTGCTCGGTTCAACGCATCAGCAAAAGTATTTGGTCTTCCAGTATTTACCAAGGTAAATACATCTGGATTCAATCCATTAATGAATTGATCCGCTTGTGCCTCATCACTCATAGCAACATGTGGCGCAAATTTCAGTAAACTTGTGAACTTGGCAACGTAATCCTCTATATTCAACTGCCCTTGTCGCAAGTACGCAAATTACACTCCTTTATCCTTCCTATAAGAAACTGGGAAGAACCATTGATAGAAAGCTGTTCGGAATACTACCCACGTAATCACAGTACCCTGATTTTCAAGCGCTTTCTTTGTTGCCACCCACCAGCTTTTCCCAATACCATGCAACTGGTGTATAATCAGTTTCACCCGACGCTCATCAATGTAATCAAGTGCTTCGAACAACTGCTCAATATCTTCCAACCAGTTTTCACAATCAATAGAACTTTCTGTTCCTGTCAACGTCGGTGGTTTAAACGACTGGAATCATTTCAACAAAGTCTCCATTGGAGTAGCAGCTGCATTCAAAACCTCCGTAGAGGTACTACCCTGCTCTGTCTGCCGATTCGTGGTTCTTCGAGGAGGCATATCTAGGAATCAAACAGACGTGTTTATCATTTCTCATCAAACAATAACAAATCAATCTCAGTCCCTCCTCTGATTAGCATACATTAATGTACTGCTGCTCAAAAGATCGAGTGCTGATTCATACTTCACACAATACATGCTGTTAATCACTTCCAAAGCATGTAATTCTCATAATTCTTCGGTATATTCTCACCATTTATTCACAAGAATCATGTGATATAAATTCAAAAAGCAGTAAGACATATACCACACAAGCATGCAACAATACATGCTGTTAATCACTTCCAAAGCATGTAATTCTCATAATTCTTCGGTATATTCTCACCATTTATTCACAAGAATCATGTGATATAAATTCAAAAGCAGTAAGACATATACCACACAAGCATGCAATTCATCATCTAAGCAATCAGGAAGAACTCGATCTACCCACTCATCTAGTTCAATGATCTCACTGATGTAGTAACGCTCTGATACCACCTGTTGTGAGGCTCTCAGCTCACAGTTAATCCTCTAATCTTAATCAGTGGGTGATTAATCTAAACTAAACAAGTTTAGTAAAGCTACTCTGGTTCATATACAAGTTACGTAAAAAAAAAAAATTTCAACCAGCAGAAGAGTATTCAATCCAGCAGAAGCATAAAGGGTTCAGCTGGTAACGTAAATACTATTCATTTATACAAATACTTCATGGTTTACAGCGGTTACAAGCTAAATTCACTAGTACACGCTTATGTCTTATATACAAAACAGACTTGAGCAACCTAAGACCAACTGTCCAAACATCTAGACTATCAGCTGGTGTTTAGTCTTCCTGCTGCTGATCCAGCGTCTAGGTAGTTATCTCACGCTACCCGTGGTTGCTCCCCACTAGTTCTTTCTTCCTGTTGTCATGCACACATACAAAACAAAACAACAGCCGGATAAACTCCGGTGAGAATCATCTCAGTATAATCAGCAGGTACGAATAATAACATTAAAATGCATAACATTTTATCAACTGTAAAACAAATGCAATGTAATGAAATGATTCTAGTTCTCTTCTTCGATCTCAGAATTGATTCCATATCAGTTCGACGCCATCAAGATTCGTATCCGATCTTGACATGAATATTCATCTATCGAAACCATCTCCGGCTTCGAAAATCAGGCCAACTCAGTCCTGGGCATTAGAATCAATTCAATTCTCTTCAATATGCAAATTCATGCAAATATAAAATATCCACTACATGTGATGGATCGACACATACACAACTCAAGTTCTAAATTAAGAACAGTAATCAAATAGGTATGTGATTTCAACGGGATACTCAAGAAATATCCTTCTTGAGTAATCTAATCCCTGACTCTTCTGTCAAATTATACCTTCGTTCATCTGTTTTCGAAATACTTCAGTCAGTGTTCTCAAACTCTGTTCTTCACTTCCTGAGAACTTCACAGAATCAAAGTCCGATATCTGTAGTCAAGATGTTCTCAGCATTTCGAATTCACTCTTATTTATAAACAATGATCTCTGTATTTCTGCAGCATTTCCAACGTGTTCAATTCGAATTCCACGTGTCATTCTGAGTATTCAAACAGGATATACTCCCACCGCTTCGAAAGTGGATAACGGTAAACAGATTCCTCAACTGCTGTTGATCTTCCTCAGTTGCTATTCAAATGTCATTCTCTTGTTCTTCAGTAGCAGCAACAACCAGCAGTAACAACCAGTCGCAACAAGAATTCAGTCGCAACACTTCGAAATTCAAAACGATGTCGTTATAACTAATCTCAACGACGTCGTAACGTGTCCTCAGCTGGTATTACTTCGATTAAACGAAACCAGCAGCTGGTCGCTCTAATAATCCAACGACTGATTTTGCAACATTATTCGAAACGGCATCGTATCAAGATTTCCTGTTTTATAATCAAAACGGTGTCGCATTGTTCCCTCGACTGAGTAACCAGCAGATACAACAATCCATCGACTGATCACTAATGCATACAAAACGACATCGTAGCGAAATTCCTGGTTATAAGTCAAAACGATGTCGCATTGCTCTCTCTCGGCTGGAACCATTCTCACCTCGACTGGTTTGCGTTTATTACCAAAATGACGGCGTCGCACCTACGTCATCAACAACCAGCCGATACATCAATAAACCAGCAGGTACATAAACCAGCAGATGCGTAAGGAACTCTTGCTGCTGATTCCTCGTGTAGTAACCAACACGTGGCGCTTTCTCATTGACCCTTGTACTTGCGCGTCTGCTTCCAGCTGTAACCAATACTAACGCTTCAACTGAATTTCCAACTTCAACCAGTCGCGAGCTACAGTAACCTGCTGCTGATTTTATCAAATCGCTTCGCCTGGTTACTTCGTCTGGTTCTCACACTTAGCGCGATTTAACGATACACAGTTCCTTAATCACCCAACACTTCCAGAAGAAATCCGAGCTCATAATCAAACTTCATCAATTTGTAAATGTCGGAATGCTAAACTAATCCTCTTCTTAATGATTCCGGGCATTACATGCTACTTCTTTGGGTATCCAAAGAATTCTATTGGATACTACTTCTACTATCCCAACGAAACAAAAGTGTTTGTTTCTAGAAATGCCATCTTTATGGAAAGGGAATTTCTACTTGATAGAAAAGGCAAAATAGTAGAACTGGAAGAGGTTCGAGAACCAACTGAAGTACCAAGTGAACCTCCCGCACCTCAAGAGCCGGTACCAGAAATGGTCGCACCTAGGAGATCCGAAAGGGTTCCTAGGGCTCCTGAAAGATATGGTTTCCTCCTTGAAGATGATCAGGGTGATCAAGTTATTGGATGTGATCCAAGAACCTTCAAGGAGGCGATTTTCGATGTTGATTCTAATTTATGGCTTGAAGCAATGCAGTCTGAGATTGACTCAATGCATGCGAACCAAGTTTGGACTCTTGTTAATCCTCCCGAAGGAATTGTTCCTATTGGGTGTAAATGGATATACAAAAGGAAACTGGGCCTGATGGTAAGGTATTGACCTACAAGGTGCGACTGGTCGCGAAAGGTTACACTCAATGGCAAGGTGTTGACTATGATGAAACCTTTTCACCAGTCGCAATGTTCAAGTCAATTAGAATCTTACTTGCCATAGCAGCATGGTACGACTATGAGATATGGAAAATGGATGTGAAAAATGCGTTCCTTAATGGAAACATTAAGGAAGATATCTATATGACGCAGCCTGAGGGTTTCACATCTGTAGGAAGTGAGCATAAAGTATGCAAACTTCAGAGATCGATCTACGGTCTCAAACAAGCATCGAGGAGTTGGAACCTGAGATTCGATGAAACAATTAAGGAATTTGGTTTCATCAAGAATCCCAAGGAGCCATGTGTAAATAAGAAGGTAGTTAAATGCGTTGTGACATTCCTTGTACTTTACGTTGATGACATTCTACTCATTGGGAATGATGTAGGAATGCTGCAGTCAACTAAAGTCTGGTTGTCTAGTAGATTCTTGATGAAGTACATGGGTGAAGCATCCTATATTCTTTGAATACAGATCTATCGGGATAGATCGAAAAGGATGCTCGGACTCACCCAAGCCACCTACATCGATACCATACTTAAGAGGTTCTCTATGGAAGAGTCCAAGAGAGGACACCTACCTATGAGCCACGGGGTCACTCTATCTAAGTCTATGTGTCCGAAGACTGATGAGGAGATAGAGAGTATGACACGTGTGCCATATGCCTCGGCAATAGGTAGTATTATGTATGGCATGATCTCAACTAGACCGGATGTCGCATATGCTCTGAGTGTAACGAGCCGCTACCAGGCCAACCCCGGCCAATTGCATTAGAAGGCTGTGAAGGATATTCTCAAGTACTTGCGAAGGACTAAGAATATGTTCATGGTCTATGGGGGTGGTGATCTGAAATTGGAAGGCTACACTGATTCTAGCTTCCAATGTGACGTGGATGATTCGAAGTCAAACTCTGGATTTGTATTCATGCTCAATGGTGGTGCTATCTCTTGGAAGAGTTCCAAGAAAGACACCATCACGGATTCAACCACTAAGGCTGAGTACATCGCAGCATCAGCTGCTGCTAAGGAGGCGGTTTGGATAAGGAATTTCGTCCAAGAGTTGGGCGTCATTCCTGATGGAGTTGGTCCAGTCCCTGTGTACTGCGACAACACGGGTGCCGTTGCGCAAGCAAAGGAGCCTAGGTCTCACCAAAGATCCAAACATATACTGAGGAAATACCACATAATCCGGGATATTGTGGCTAGATGTGACATAGCAGTTGGGAGAGTCGCCTCTGCGGACAACATTGCTGATCCACTTACGAAGCCCTTGCCAGGACCGTTGTTTGAAAAACATCACGAAACAATGGGACTGCGTCTGATGAGTAGTTGGCTATAGGGCAAGTGGGAGATTGTTAGAGTAGATGCCCAACTAGCCAACTTGTGGCGTGTGGGTTTTATTGACTCTTGTGTATAAGGCCGCCCGAGCTTGAGACTAGCATCTGCGATGTGAAGTACCATGTTTCATTGGTAGGGAACATTGTGATGTTCTGAGCATGCAGATGGATAGTGACCTGGTGATCTTTCGAACTACCCTCGTTCGGACTTTCCAAGTGGTTACCATTTGTCGAGTGGATAAGTCTGAGGTCTTGGTTGTACTGATTAGTCCTCACTACTCGAAACGTCATTGAGACTATACATGATTGGCGCCTCACTTTGACCCGTTTGCCGACTCATTTGGGGTCATTAGGCGGCGGGATTGGGTGAGGTCCCGATGCATGTAGGAGTCGATGCTTCGTTGTCGAGGATTCACCGCTCGCTTTCATGCATGGATATCCTATGTTATCTGAGGAGACAATAGTGTGACAAATCTCTGGCCAGAGTACTGGATGTGTTTTAGGTAAATGGGTTTGCCTAGTTACACTCGCGATGTCACTATTTGATCTCCAAGATGTATGCATAGCTATCGGATCTCTAGCGACTCTCGATTTACCAATGGTCGTTGATCTGATCGTGATATTTGTGTTGAAAGGACCGTACTGTACGCTAACCATGACCAACTGGTTCTTGCAGGCACTATCAGTGATACCTATGGGATCATGGGGCGATGTTGCTAGGCGTTTTACCATGATCCGATGGGCAAGTCCGAAATTGTGATTTCGGAGTCACAATGGTTGTGGGCCCACGGCTAGCTGTATCCCTGAATCATTGAGGGTCACACAAGTACTGGATTCATGATTCCCGCACGGAAACTGAGCTCAATGTGTTGAGCATAGGAAGAGGATTTTAGGGAGTGTGACTTCCTAAAAGTCAACAGGGGTCAGATTGCGATTTCCCAAAGTTGAGGGGCTAAACTGTAATTTTGGTCTAGGTGAACTGAAAAATTGTTTTTCGCATCATAATATTCAGTTTTGGAAACTGAGTCGATCGGTCCGATCTGATCGTCGTTCGGAGTTATGATGAAACCGCAGTTATTTAAATGAACCGAATGTTCATATGGACCTGGGCCTGACCCAAGTCCAATGGGCCGGTTCAAGTCCATCATAGGTCTATATGTTGATATGACCTAGGGCTTTAATCACAACACTTGAACACAAAACCCTAGACCTAGAGCACGCTGCCCCCTCATCTCCACAAACCTCACGCCGCCGCCGGCCACCTCCAAGCGCCGCCGCCCCGCACCGCCGCCCGCCGTCGGTGATCATGATCGGACTTGTTTCGATCAGCGTGACGAGGAGAATCCGTTCGTGCCAAAATCCGTCAGATCTTATAGTGCAGATTTACGGAGGAATCGTGTTTCCGGTCGTGGACCTGATTAGACGATCTACCGCCGCCTACATTCCAAGAGCCAGATTTCCTGTGAATCTGGTTGGATCCAGACGCCTAGACGCCAGCAAGGTAACAATCGATAAACATCCTATGTATGGTTTATTGATTATTTGTAATGTATTGAACGTATCTCGGGGCAAAATTTTAACTTCCGTTGCGCCCCCGGGAAACAGGATCCGGATCCGCGATTGTCGCCAACAGACGAGTCTAGTTCCGATGCTGAGTCCTGGTTGCAGCATATTACAGGGCTGTTTGATAGAGTGCGCTATGACGACGAGTGTTGGTCCGTATGAAATTAGGATCAAAAAGAAAGATCAGCAGCAAGAGCGCGTTGTTAAAAACCTTTCTAAATTTTGCTCGCTGCTGATACTAACTTGAGCTGCAATAGCTCGTTTGTTCTTGAACGTTTACAATAAACAGAGCACCGGAGACAGATCTGGTATGATTTAAAAATCATGCGGAAAATACCAGAACTGAATCCTAGATTTTAAAACAACTCAAACAGATTTATGTACAACATAAATCTGTTAGAGATTTGCGTGCTTGTGTGCTGCTGAAATGAGATGCTAAGAACTGAACTGTTTATGCGTGCAATGCGATGTGCTGAATCATAAACGTGCAATGCTAAAGTAAATGCTTGCTGAATGAATAACAGAACACGATACAAGACAGCATATTTGTTTATGGAAGTTCGGATATCAACATCCTACATCTCCCCTTCTTCCACCTCGGAAGGATCCACTACTTCATAACTGCACATCAGCCGCAACTGTGTGACTAACTACATACATACACAAGAGTTTTACGTCTTCAGATGCGTCGTTGTTTTGAGTGTTTTCTCGCGACCAGCAGATAGATTGTTTTGTAGAGAGAGCTGTTATCAGCCCTTGGTTGTTTTGCTTACGCGAGAGCTGTTGTCTGCTGGTGGTTGCTACGGCGTCGTTTTGATAAGTTGGAACGGTGTCGTTTTGTAGGTTTTCGTGTGTTTGTTGTTTAGTCGTTGCTGCTGATTTTACGAAATGAAAAGGGAAGATTGCTGCTGATAGACTTCTGCTGAATAATTCGATAGATCTTGGTGAATCAGCAGGCGAGGTTTGAAGAGGTATTTATAGAAGTGTTGATCGACACTTAGAAATATTTTGAACCATCCATATCTCATCTCTTCTTCTCCAAACCCTCGTCGGGCTACTGTTCACCGTTGTGTTCTATTGCCTTTTTCCGTTGATTCCAGCCTCTGTTCTTGGAGATCTTAGTGGCGCTGGATTCCCCTTGCTTAGCTCTTTAGTTTGCTACCCTTTTAGACGTGGTAATTGCGCTGGAAGTGGAAACGCGAAGCTGCTGGAATTCGAAGCTTTTGGAGATAAGCCTGTGCGTGCGTTCTTCTTCTAGCGTGAGCTTTTGGGTGAGCATTCTTCGTAGAATTGAGCTCTGTTCTTGTAGCTAATGCCTGCGTAAAAGTGTAGGAATTGAATTAGACTTCTGGCCGTAGGATTAGCGTACTTATGATGAGATTGAGCTAAGATTTTAGCTATGTTGTAACAGATTTGAGCTTCCAGGAAGTTCCTGCTGCGTGATTTGAGCCAGGAGAATCTGTTAGGTAAATTGAGGAATTGAGGTACGAATTGAGCAGCCCATAGCATATTTAGGCATGAACATGTTGTGAGTCTTGCTGCCGTGAATTACGTGAATCAGTATGTTGAATGTTTGAATTACATTCTGTTTTACGTACTGTACATTGTATGCATTGAGCATTGATATTGATTGGCATCATGCATACATCTTGAGCCTGAATTGACAGATTGATTGATTTGATTGATTGGGTGCCACGTTGTGACTGGCCGTAACAACGCAAAGTCTTCCAGCTGAATCTTTAGCGCAAGAGCAAAACGCTGTCGTATCAACTTATGTAAACGACATCGTTTTGCTATCTTCAAATAGCATCTGCTGATGAACAGTAGCTCTCTGCTGAATATGATGACGTCACCTTATGACGTCATCAGCACTAATCCATCTGCTGAATCTCCACACGACGTCGCTTCTACACTCAAGCTTCGCTTCATCTGCTGATCTTCATCATCTGCTGAATTAACATGCTCCAGCTGGTTCAACTTTGGCCATCGCCTGATTACAAACAACTGAATCAACTCTGGACGTCTCCATCGCTAATTAAACTGCTGATCCAAGAACATCAAACCAACTGCTGAACATTTATAATGTGAACCATCTGCTGAATATATTCTTCGACCTGAAATCTGCGCACTTAGAGTAGAATTGTTAGAATAACAACAACAGGTTTTGTGTAATTCAAAACTTAATTAGGATCTGTCAAAACAGATCCAACAACGAGCGTAGACTGAGTTTAGCGACGTTCCAACTGAGGAAGAATGTAGAGCGCTGGTGGAGAGGTGCTTCACGAGCTCTTGAGGAGACTGGTGTGGGGATTACTTGGGATAGTTTTTATACCGTGTTCCATCAGGAGTATGTTCCGGAATCCTACGTTAATGCCCGGGAGCGCGAGCTCGATAATTTGGTTGAGGGAACCATGTCTGTGGGGGAGTATGCTAGAAGGTTTTCTTCTCTCCTTGCCTATGTTCCTCATGTGTCCGGCCACGGGAGGGCGAAGAGGAACCGATTCTTGGAAGGGCTGAATGAGGATATCTATTCTTTGATGTTGGCCAGTTCACCTACTAGCTATGCGGATGCGGTAGAGAAGGTGATGGACATCGAGGAAGGGTTACAGAACCGCAGGTCTCGGATTCACCCACAATCTGCTCAAGGTACACGTCCCAATGTTCTAGGGGCACAACCTCCCCAATTTTCTTAGTCTTCCCAACAGTCCCAGCAGTCAGCAAAACAATCTGGACGCCACAGGTTTAGGCCCCGTGGACATCAGTTTAAGAAGAAGCAGGGTTCTAGTTCTTCTGGTTCTGGCAGTTCGAGCAGCAGTAGCAGCCCCAGAGCTAACTTTTGTGATCAATGTGGAGCCAAACACCCTTCGACACAGTGTGTAGGCATTCAGGGTGCTTTCAATAATTGTGGGCAGTACGGGCTTTTTGCGAGAATATGTCCTTTGGCTGGATCTCAGCACACCAATGCCACCTCAGGGTCGTTCTGGTGGGTCATCTCGAGGTCGTTCTTTTCCTTTTCCACAGCAGAGGATTGGGGAAACTCAGTACAGGTCGTTTCAGCCGCCTGGTTCTTCGCGTTTTGGACAGTCTTCCCAGCCTCATTTCTCGGGGCCTCAGCAGGCCAAATTTAATGCCATGACCAGAGGCACGCCAGGAGGAGTGATTTCAGGTACTTGTACTATTTTTGATTTTCCATCACGTGTGTTTTTGATACTGGAGCATCACATTCGTTTATAGCTGATGCATTTGTGGTTGAGCAAGGTTTGCGTACCACTATTTTGCGTGATATTGTTTCTGTTACGACTCCTACCGGCACGAGCCTGTTCTCCCAAGAGGTTATGATGAATTGCATACTTAGGTTTGGGGAGAATCTATTGGTAGCAAACCTGATTCGATTAGTTATGTGGGATTTCGATTGCATAGCGGGAATGGACGTGTTGTCTAGTTTTAGGGCCACCGTGGATTGTTTCCATGGCGTTGTGTGTTTTCGGTCCCATTCTGGCTAGAAGTGGAATTTCTACGGCCATGATTCCCAATCGAATATTCTGTTGATCTATGCTATGGAGATGTTTAGCCTCTTGTCGATGGACAATGTAGGGTTCATGATTTATGCTTTGGATGCATCCTAGTGTAGAGCTTAGTGACATCCCCGGTGCTCGTGATTTCCCTGACGTGTTTCCGGAGGAGATTCCTGGTTTTCCTCCGAGGAGGGAGATCGACTTCAGCATTGAGTTGGTACCTGGTATGGCTCCTATCTTGCGAACCCCCTATCGTTCAGCACCAGCCGAGTTGAGAGAACTGAAGGTTCAGCTTAGCGATTTGTTGGAGAAAGGCTTTATTCGACCGAGCATGTCACCGTGGGGAGCTCATGTTCTGTTGTGAATAAAAAGGACGGTTCGATGAGGATGTGCATCGACTTTCGGCAAATGAACAAGGCTACTGTGAAGAATAAGTACCCTCTACCGAGGATCGATGATTTGTTCGATCAGCTTCAAGGCTCAGCTGTGTATTCCAAGATCGATCTGAGTTCAGGGTATCACTGGTTGCGAATTCGAGAGGAAGATGTTGCGAGAACCACATTTCGTACGAGGTATGGGCATTACAAGTTCTTAGTTATGCCTTTTGGTTTGACTAATGCCCTTGCAGTTTTCATGGACTTAATGAACCGAGTCTTTAGAGAGTTCATCGATCAGTTCGTGATTGTTTTTACAACGAGCGTAGACTGAGTTTAGCGACGTTCCAACTGAGGAAGAATGTAGAGCGCTGGTGGAGAGGTGCTTCACGAGCTCTTGAGGAGACTGGTGTGGGGATTACTTGGGATAGTTTTTATACCGTGTTCCATCAGGAGTATGTTCCGGAATCCTACGTTAATGCCCGGGAGCGCGAGCTCGATAATTTGGTTGAGGGAACCATGTCTGTGGGGGAGTATGCTAGAAGGTTTTCTTCTCTCCTTGCCTATGTTCCTCATGTGTCCGGCCACGGGAGGGCGAAGAGGAACCGATTCTTGGAAGGGCTGAATGAGGATATCTATTCTTTGATGTTGGCCAGTTCACCTACTAGCTATGCGGATGCGGTAGAGAAGGTGATGGACATCGAGGAAGGGTTACAGAACCGCAGGTCTCGGATTCACCCACAATCTGCTCAAGGTACACGTCCCAATGTTCTAGGGGCACAACCTCCCCAATTTTCTTAGTCTTCCCAACAGTCCCAGCAGTCAGCAAAACAATCTGGACGCCACAGGTTTAGGCCCCGTGGACATCAGTTTAAGAAGAAGCAGGGTTCTAGTTCTTCTGGTTCTGGCAGTTCGAGCAGCAGTAGCAGCCCCAGAGCTAACTTTTGTGATCAATGTGGAGCCAAACACCCTTCGACACAGTGTGTAGGCATTCAGGGTGCTTTCAATAATTGTGGGCAGTACGGGCTTTTTGCGAGAATATGTCCTTTGGCTGGATCTCAGCACACCAATGCCACCTCAGGGTCGTTCTGGTGGGTCATCTCGAGGTCGTTCTTTTCCTTTTCCACAGCAGAGGATTGGGGAAACTCAGTACAGGTCGTTTCAGCCGCCTGGTTCTTCGCGTTTTGGACAGTCTTCCCAGCCTCATTTCTCGGGGCCTCAGCAGGCCAAATTTAATGCCATGACCAGAGGCACGCCAGGAGGAGTGATTTCAGGTACTTGTACTATTTTGATTTTCCATCACGTGTGTTGTTTGATACTGGAGCATCACATTCATTTATAGCTGATGCATTTGTGGTTGAGCATGGTTTGCATACCACTAGGGCCACCGTGGATTGTTTCCATGGCGTTGTGTGTTTTCGGTCCCATTCTGGCTAGAAGTGGAATTTCTACGGCCATGATTCCCAATCGAATATTCTGTTGATCTATGCTATGGAGATGTTTAGCCTCTTGTCGATGGACAATGTAGGGTTCATGATTTATGCTTTGGATGCATCCTAGTGTAGAGCTTAGTGACATCCCCGGTGCTCGTGATTTCCCTGACGTGTTTCCGGAGGAGATTCCTGGTTTTCCTCCGAGGAGGGAGATCGACTTCAGCATTGAGTTGGTACCTGGTATGGCTCCTATCTTGCGAACCCCCTATCGTTCAGCACCAGCCGAGTTGAGAGAACTGAAGGTTCAGCTTAGCGATTTGTTGGAGAAAGGCTTTATTCGACCGAGCATGTCACCGTGGGGAGCTCATGTTCTGTTGTGAATAAAAAGGACGGTTCGATGAGGATGTGCATCGACTTTCGGCAAATGAACAAGGCTACTGTGAAGAATAAGTACCCTCTACCGAGGATCGATGATTTGTTCGATCAGCTTCAAGGCTCAGCTGTGTATTCCAAGATCGATCTGAGTTCAGGGTATCACTGGTTGCGAATTCGAGAGGAAGATGTTAGTCGAGAACCACTATTTCGTACGAGGTATGGGCATTACAAGTTCTTAGTTATGCCTTTTGGTTTGACTAATGCCCTTGCAGTTTTCATGGACTTAATGAACCGAGTCTTTAGAGAGTTCATCGATCAGTTCGTGATTGTTTTTATCGATGACATTCTGTTTTACTCGAAGACTCCGATGCAACATAAAGAGCATTTTTGATTGGTCCTCCAAACACTTCGAGACTCGCAGTTGTACGCCAAGTTCTCTAAATGCGAGTTTTGGTTGGATAGAGTAGTGTTTTTGGGTCATGTCATTTCGGCAGAAGGATTATCTGTTGCTCCCAGCAAAGTAGAGGCTGTGGTGAATTGGGAACGTCCCAAGAACGTTTCGGAGATTCGTAGCTTTTTGGGATTGGCTAGCTATTATCGACGTTTCATAGAAGGATTCTCTAATATACCTAAGCCTATGACGCAGCTGACCCAAAAGGATAAGAGATTTTTTTGGACGAAAGAATGCGAGGATAACTTTCAATTGCTCAAATAGAAGCTAACTACAGCTGTGAGGCTCTATTCCCACAATTATTCTAATCTCGTCTTATGGGCGATTAATTAATATAAACGAGTTACTCAAGTGAAATCTGTTTTTTTTTCGTTCGTAAAAACTGGTAATGTAAAACAGAACAAATGAACAAAAGCTGCTCATTTATTCCGCAAGATCTGGTTATTTATAAACAGAGCATATAATGTACACAAGTTTACAATACTCTAAGTTCGCTGTTACAAAGACTACTCCACTAAATACAAAATCAGATTTCATCAACGCTAGGTCTACGGGTTAAAATCTAAGCTAAAAACAGATCTCTCGTTGTTCTCAACATTCGCCCCTCTTCTAGGTAGGTAAGCTTTCACTACCCCTGTCCAGTCAAACCAGCTTCGTCCCACCTATTGTCATGCACATATAAAAAACAAAACAACATCCGGATAAACTCCGGTGAGAAACAATCTCAGTATAATCGACATATACATGAAATAACATATAGCAGTTCATATCAAAACTAACATATCAATCGAAATGAAATGAACATATCGTCTATCTTCAGACTAAGAACTGATTCCATCTCATATCAATGCCATCAAGATTCGTATACGATCTTGACATGGATATCCATCTAACGAAATCACTCTGACCTCGAAAAAAGGTCACCTCAGACCTTGGCATTAGAATCAATTCATTTTCTCTTTGTATCATATAATCTCATATCAGTTAAAGATCCACTATCTGTGATGGATCGACAAACATAACTTCAAGTTCTAAATCAAGAACAACGGTGATAAAGTATGTGATTTGGCGGGATTCAAAAATTATCATTCTCGAGTATTCAAGTCCCTGACTCCCATGTCAAATTATACCTTCGTCTAGCTCTGTTTTGAACTGCTTCAAATATCAAAGCTGAGACCTTGTCGTAAGGATTCCAGAGCAATTTACGGAAACGAATTCTGATAACCGTAGCAAGGTTACAAGTATTTGAATTCACTCTAATTTATAGGAGAAGGTCTCTGTTTTCTGCAGAATTCCCCATGCAATCGAGATGAATTCCATGTGTCATGCTCAGTATTACATACCAAAATAGGATATGTACACACCGCTTGAAACCAGCTTCAACTGATACCAGGTTTTACTTCCAACGGAATCAGCAGCAACAACCAGCCGTTGCATTCGCAAAGGAACATCAAAACGACACCGTTCCAACTAAATAAAACGACGCCGCAGCTTTCCAACTGCTGGTGACAGATTCTCTCAAACTGACCAACTAATGAAACGAGAAACAATTCAGATGGCGTAAGGATCAGCTGGTCTCGCTAAATAACCCAACTATGATGTATAAGATACGTCACCATCGCTGCCCACGGCTGCCATAAGCGTTACAATCAAAACGCTGTTGTTAGAACAATATTTATAAGTTTTGGTGATAACAAAAATAAGACAAGATGCTATTGGACAATCGGTTGTCGCAGGAGTTTATCTTTCTACAGTGGTGATTCAGCAGTTGGAGGTGAGTATTTCAGCAGATGATATGATTTCAGCAGTTGAACGGTTTGAGTAGTTCAGCAGATAGATTCTTCAAGAGCATTCAGCAGATGTTGTTGTCGCGATCAGCAGATACCGATTTGTGCTTCAGCGTGTTTTTGCTAAGGATTGGTAAACGACAGCGTTTTGATAAGTTAGAACGACGTCGTGGAGTGCACTGTTTCGTTTCAGCAGATGAAGATTTCAGCAGACTATTTGTTGAAGAAGTTCAGCAGTTGGTTAAGTCTATTTGTTGAAGATTGCGATACGACAGCGTTTGGTTTAGTTGGAACGACAGCGTTTGGATTGATTCAGCAGAAGCGTTTCTTTGTCAATTCAGCAGATGCTCTACTTGGTGTTTACCAGCAGATGTATTTCAAAGATAGCAAAACGGCGTCACTTGATTAAGTTGACACGACATCGTTTTATTGCTAAAGAAATCAGCAGATGGAAAAACGCATATGCATATCAGCAGATGGAAAAACGCATATGCATATCAGCAGATGGAAAAACGCATATGCATATCAGCAGATGGAAAAACGCATATGCATATCAGCAGATGGAAAAACGCATATGCATATCAGCAGATGGAAAAACGCATATGCATATCAGCAGATGGAAAAACGCATATGCATATCAGCAGATGGAAAAACGCATATGCATATCAGCAGATGGAAAAACGCATATGCATATCAGCAGATGGAAAAACGCATATGCATATCAGCAGATGGAAAAACGCATATGCATATCAGCAGATGGAAAAACGCATATGCATATCAGCAGATGGAAAAACGCATATGCATATCAGCAGATGGAAAAACGCATATGCATATCAGCAGATGGAAAAACGCATATGCATATCAGCAGATGGAAAAACGCATATGCATATCAGCAGATGGAAAAACGCATATGCATATCAGCAGATGGAAAAACGCATATGCATATCAGCAGATGGAAAAACGCATATGCATATCAGCAGATGGAAAAACGCATATGCATATCTAAGCATATCCTCAAGAGTTTGAATAGTTCGTTCAGTTTGTCCATCGGTTTGAGGATGATAAGCTGTACTCAAATGTAACTTCGTACCTAGAGCTTGTTGCAAGCTACTCCAAAAGTGTGAAGTGAATCTCGGATCTCGATCAGATACAATTGATTTTGGCACACCATGAAGTCTAACCACTTCTCGAACATACAGATCTGCCATTTGATCATGTCGATAGGTCATTAGATAAGTAATAAAACAAGCAGATTTCATTAACCTATCGATAATCACCCAAATTGCGTCGCATCCTCGGGATGATCGTGGCAATTTCGTTACAAAGTCCATGGAAATGTGATCCCATTTCCATTCAGGAACTGATAGATTTTGTAATAAACCAGCAGGTTTCTTTCTTTCAGCTTTCACCTGTTGACAATTCAAGCACTTTGAAACAAAATCAGTCACATCAGACTTCATTTGCTTCCACCAGTACTGTTTCCTCAAATCGTTGTACATCTTTCTGTCACCAGGGTGAATACAGAATTTACTTCTGTGAGCCTCGGTTAAAGTATGTTGTTTCAACTCCGTAATATCTGGAACAACAAGTCTGTTATTCACATACAAGACATCATCAGCGCTTACCCGATATTCGGATTGATGTCCAGATCTGACCATCTCAACTGACTTCTGGATATTCGGATCTCTCTTTTGTGCTTCTTTGATTCAAATCAGTAATTCAGGTTCCGCACTGATAGCACAAATTCCCATCGGTCGCCTATCTGTCTCAAATAAATATCCAGAAATACAGCAATCTTCTATCAAACTAGATACACCCACAGTAGTCAAGGACAAAGCACATACTTTTATACTAAGGGCATCGGCTGCTGCATTGGATTTCCCTGGATAATATTTGATTTCGCAATCAAAGTCTTTCAATAAATCCAGCCATCTTCGTTGTCTCATATTAAATTCAGACTGCGAGAACAGATATTTCAGACTTTTATGATCCGAAAAGATTTCAAATTTCTCACCGTAAAGATAATGTCTCCATATCTTTAATGCAAAAACAATGGCTGCCAATTCAAGATCATGAATTGGATATCGGATCTCATGTGGCTTCAGTTGTCTCGAGGCATATGCGATAACATGTCCTCGCTGCATCAGAATACATCCCAATACTTGGTGAGAAGCATCACAATAAACAACAAAACCACCAGTACCCGAAGGGATCGTCAAAACTAGAGTTGTAGTCAATCTCTTTTTTACATCCCAATACTTGGTGAGAAGCATCACAATAAACAACAAAACCACCAGTACCCGAAGGGATCGTCAAAACTAGAGTTGTAGTCAATCTCTTTTTCAACTCAAGAAAGCTGGCTTCACAAGCTTCAGACCAAATGAAGGGTGCATTCTTCTGTGTCCGTTGGGTGATAGGCTTTGCAATACTCAAAAAATCTCGAATAAATCTACGGTAATAACCTGTTAAGCCCATAAAACTTAGGATTTCTGGCACAGATTTCGGTCTAGACCAGTTAAGCACTTCTTCTATTTTATTTGGATTAACTGAAATACCATCACCCAAAATAATATGGCCAAGAAATACCACTTTTCATAACCAGAATTCACATTTTGACAACTTGGCATATAATTTCTCATCTCGTAGAGTTCTCAACACAATTCTAAGATGGTCAGCGTGATCACACGGATTCTTTGAATAGATCATAATATCATCGATAAAGATAATCACAAAATCATCAAGATATTTCTGAACGACTCTATTCATCAGACCCATAAACACTGCCGGGGCATTGGTCAACCCAAAAGGCATAACAATGAACTCATAATGACCATACCTCGTTCGGAAAGCAGTTTTCGATATATCCTCATCTCGCACCCTCAATTTATGGTAGCCAGATCTCAAATCAATTTTTGAATATACTGACGAACCTTGCAACTGATCAAACAAATCATCTATGCGAGGTAACGGATATCGATTCGTTATCTTTACTTTGTTTAGTTGCCGGTAGTCAATACATATCCTCATTGATCCGTCCTTCTTTCGTACAAATAGTACCGGAGCGCCCCTCGGAGAAACACTGGGTCTAATGTATCCTTTGGCAAGAAGATCCTCCAACTTTTCTTTCAACTCTTTCAATTCAATTGGTGCCATACGATAAGGTTCTTTCGATATCGGTTGTGTACCTGGCATCAATTCAATACTGAAGTCTACCTCTCGAAATGGAGGCAATCCTGGAATCTCATCAGGAAAGACATCAGCGAATTCACAAACTACTGATATATCAACCAGATTTGAGCTAGTCTTCGTCATATCTACTGTATATATCAGAAATCCTTCTGCTCCCTTCTGCAATAGTCATAGAAAGAACAGAGACTAAAGGAATTCTGGCTCGTGATCCCTTACCATAAAATTTCCACTCATCAGTTTTCTCAGGTCGGAATCGCACCACTTTCTGAAAACAATCCACTGTGGCCCTGTAATCACATCATCAGGGGCTGCTTGTGCTTGCTCCTCAGTCAATGCAAACACTTGTGCTTGCTGCTTCGGAGGTTGGCTCACTGTCTGGCTCCCTCCCTGTCTACCCTGATGCTGAATCTGTGGTTGGAATGAATGCACAGAAGATTCTTGCCTTTCTGGCGATAGCATTGATCTCGATGCTCCAGTATTCTATGAACTTCCAGCACCACGTTGAGGACATATCCTCTCAAAGTGTCCAGGTTGATTACAGATATTGCAAAGGCCAAACACTCCTCTACATTGTTCAGTAATGTGCCGACCTCCACATTTGGTACAATAATCACCAGATTTCTGTCCAGCTCTCTGTTGTTTAGATTCATTCGAACTAGAAGAACTATTGGTACCTGAACGTTTAAACTATTTTCCTTTTCCTTTAAAGAAATTTTTCTTTCGACTACTGCTGCATCCAGTATCAAATCGATGGGGTGGTGGAATCTGTTGTTTCTCTTGAGGTGATCTCGCTGATAGTGGCACAAACTGTGCTCCTCGTTGCCTCATTAATCCTGCTTCAGCTCCCTTTGCACGATTCAATTCATCAACAAAGGTATTCGGTCGCCCTGAATTCACCAAGGTGAACACATCGGGATTCAAGCCATTTATGAACTTATCGTCTTGAGCTTCATCACTAACAGCAACGTGCGGAGCAAATTTGAGTAAACTTGTGAACTTGGCAACATATTCTTCGATATTCAGCTGCCCTTGTCGCAAATTTGCAAACTCTGCTCCTTTGTCCTTCCTATACGAAACTGGAAAGAATCGTTGATAGAAAGCAGTTTTGAACACAGACCAAGTAACAATAGTACCTTGGTTTTCAAATGCTTTCTTCATCGCTATCCACCAGCTTTTACCAAGGCCATGCAACTGATGAATTATCAATCTCACCCGACGATCATCGATATAATCTAACGCTTCAAATAACTGTTCTATATCTTCTAACCAGTTCTCACAATCCACTGCATTTTCGGTTCCTGTTAGTGTTGGTGGTTTAAAGGACTGGAATCGTTTCAAAAGTGTTTCCATCGGAGTTGCTGTTGCATTCAATGCATCAGTCAAAGTACTACCTTGCTCTGTTCGCGGAACAGTTCCTGTCTGCCGGGTATTTGTTCATCGAGGAGGCATATCTAAAAATCAAACAGATTTGTTCATCATTCCTCATCATATCGATAACAAATCTCAGTCCCTCCTCTGATTAGCACACATGATTGTGCTACTTCTCAAGAGATCGAGTTCTAATTCATACTTCGTTTAATACATGCTACTATTCAATTCAGATTTCAGATAGCATGTAATTCCGGAGTCTGTCTGGCATACTCTTACCATTTAATCACACAATCATGCGATATAAATTCCAAACAGTAAGACATATACCATGCGACATATATAATTAATCATAAATCAATAAAAAGACTCGATCTACCCCTCTCATCTAATTCAATCCAAGAACTTAATGAGCTCTGATACCACCTGTTGTGAGGCTCTCTTCCCACAATTATTCTAATCTCGTCTTATGGGCGATTAATTAATATAAACGAGTTAC
>KV009621.1:183147-260464 GCA_001598015.1 Dorcoceras hygrometricum
ACCGGGGGATGCCCCGTGTTATCATGTATTTGGGGATTTGTCTTTTGAATTGATATTATATGGTTACGTGTTGTATGAGTTTGAGTTAACTCATATTTTGAGTATTGAATATTTTGAATGTATGAATTGAAGTTCAGGCCCATAGTATTTCGAAAAATTTTTAAGCCTTGATTTTTAGCTTCCGTGTTTATGCGTTTATTATGTGTTAATTGTTAGTAATTAGCACGGGGCCTGACAGTTACAATGAGTTATCAAATTCGACTCCACAACCCTGGGAAGACATCGAGATACCAGCTTAGAGAGAAGCACTTTCCAGTGTGTGAGAATACATTTGAGAATGAGCTTACACTGTATAATACTCACACATGATTCACTCACATATATGAGAGAGAGTTAGATTAGCTGAGTGAATCAAAACCACAAAAAAAAACAATTTCCTATCAGTCTTTGAACAGAGACATTAAACAAGTTCTTGTTGTAGTTGTGAGACCCGAAAGATTAGTGGAGCAATTAATTTAATTAATCGGGTTTAGCATAGACCAGATCAGGCGTGAGCTGATCTTGGACGGGTCAGCTTTGAGCTGGTATGCTTAGTGAACATTCGCTGGTTTGTGCGTGGATTCAGATTTGGGTTAGCTTTCGTAGAACGGTCAGATATGGCTGGTTGGATGCCTAAGAATTGTATTGCAAGCCATTTTGGGTACGCTAAGTTGAATATTTGAAACGGGTGCTGAAGCGACGTCGTTTGGAGGAAACCAGCTTTGAAGAGAGAAATATTCTAGCGCTACGTGGACCGGTTTGGTTTGTAATTTGGTGTAGACCGGTTCTGGGTTGTCCAGACCGAGAGGTAGTGCGACGTCGTTCGGGTTATCAGTAGATGCTGGTCAAGTGTATTATGTACTGGACAGTGTTGTGTGAGATCTGGTCATCCGGATCTAGGTTGCGATGCGACGCCGTTTAAGTGTACCCATGTAAGCGCTAGCTGGATGACACGTGTGAGTGGGCCAAAGGATGATCTGTTATAGCGAAGAGCTGTTGCTAATGCTTACGCTTGGATATGTTACTGCTGGGTAAGCAGAGAGCTGGATTGTGGTGCGACGCCGTTTTGGGAAATCAGATTTGGTTGTGAGCTGGTCAGATCTGAGTGGGACTTCTGTGCGACGTCATTTGGTGGTAATCAGATCTAGTATAGCGTAGAGTCCAGATCTGGCCTACTTTAAACTTGGGAGTGCATCTCGTTGGCTAACAACGCTACCTCGGGCTCACGTGGCATATTCATTCTCGCAACCCGACCTGGATTGCGATGGACAATAGGTCGACCCTACACTAGCAACTGGACCCTCCTGTATAGTCTCCCGACCCGACATCTGTACTGGTCTTGACAATGACCCAACACCAGCAACTGGACCCTCCTTTACATAATTTATGATCAACCAACCGACATATGGTGAATGGAAGAATATATGGTGCGCAACCAGCGGCGCAACAATTGTGCTGGGCGTTGGCTAGCAATCGGCCAGCCATGTGAACAACGACTTGCGCATAGCATCGCACCTACTGCCCAATCTCGCGCAACCAGTGCGCTTGATTTTGTGGGCAGCGGCCGGCCAGCAAGTGGCCGTCGTGCGGCCATCGTGCGCAATAACGCGCCGCCGTGCGTGCGAAGTTTTGCGCGTACGTTGGGGCCTCCGCACACGGCGGCGGCCGGCGGCTTCGATTTCAAAAATTTTTGTTTTTTCGATCTGCAATTTCAAGATTAGATACAATAAGGCACAGTTGTATTGTTCAGATCCGAAAACCTTGGCTCTGATACCACTGTTGGGTAGCCACGGCGGATCCGGATCACGCCTCCCGGCGAGGCAGCGGAAGAACAAAACAATGGCCGGGAGACGATCAATACAATAAAACAATATCGAAACTATGACATTCATAGGGCGTTTAGATCACTACCTTGCTGGCAACTCGTGCCTGGCTCCGACCAGTTTCTCGAGGAAACCGACACTTAACGGTAGATTGCGGTAGATAACGTCAATCAGGTCCACGACCGGAGACGGGATTCCTTCGTCAGCCTGCACTAGAAGGCCTGATGAGATCGGCACGGATGGATTCTCCTCGTCAAGTTGGCCGGAACAAATTCCGGCGGCACGTGGCGGCGGCGCACAAGGGCGGCGGCGGCGGCTTATGAGAGGAGGGAAGGGGTGGCGGCCTTGATGCTTAGGGTTAGGGTTTGTGTAGTAATCATTTGTTATAATGAAGCTTAAGTCTAATTAAATAGACTTGGTGATGGATTTGGATCCGGCCCAATGGGCCCGGGTCCAACGGATGAACATTCTGTTCATCTCCATCACCGAGACTTCATCGTAAATCCAATCGCCGATCAGATCGGACCGATCGACTCAGTTTCCAAAACTGAATACTATGATCTGAAAAACCATTTTTCAGAACCCCAGTGCAAAATGACCGTTTTGCCCCTCAACATCGGCAAATCATGATTTGACCTCTGTTGACTTTTAGGAAGTCGCACTCCCCAAAATCCTCTTTGTATGCTCAACACATTGAGCTGAGTATCCGTGCGGGAATCTCGAATCCAGTACTTGTGTGACCCTCAATGGTTCAGGGATACAGCTAGCCGTGGGCCCACAACCATTGTGGCCCTGGAATCACAATTCCGGACTTGCCCATCGGATCATGGTAAGAGCGTCTAGCAACATCGCCCTATGATCTCCTAGGTATCACTGATAGTGCCTGCAAGAACCAGTTGGTCGTGGTTAGCATACAGTACGGTCCTTTCAATCCATATATCCCGATCAGATCAACGACCATTGGTAAATCGAGAGTCGCTAAAGATCCGATAGCTATGCATACATCTTGGAGATCGAATAGTGACATCGCGAGTGTAACTAGGTAAACACATTTACCTAAAACACTTCTAGTACTCTGGCCAGAGATTTATACATTATTATCCCCTCAGATAGCATAGGATATACACACATGTCTGCGAGCGGTGAATCCTTGACAATGATGCATCGACTCCTAAATGCATCGGGGTCTCACCCAATCCCGCCGCCTGATGACCCCAAGTGAGTCGGCAAACGAGTTAAAGTGAGACGCCTATCATGTAGAGTCTCAATGACGTTTCGAGTCGTGAGGACTAATCAGTACAACCAAGACCTCGGACTTATCCACTCGACAAATGGTAACCACTTGGAAAGTCCGAACGAGGATAGTTCGATAGATCACCAGGTCACTATCTATCTGCATGCTCAGAACATCACAATGTTCCCTACCAATGAAACATGGTACTTCGCATCGCAGATACTAGTCTCGAGCTCGGGCGGCCTTATCCTCATTTTGACGGCCCAATCGACTAGGAACGAGTTCAGAATACACAGTGACTATTAGATGTGTTTCATGATAGCCATCATACCCACTATCACATCTAACATACACTTTAGTGCATTCTAGGTCTTTACTCAACGCAATTGTTAATCATCATACAACACAATGAAGGTAAAGAATGCCATATAAATAAATGCAATATACATATATAAAGATTGTCATACAAGAGTCTATAAACCCACACGCCACAAGTTGGCTAGTTGGCATCTACTCTAACAATATCTGCCTAGGAAAGTGAATGTAGTTGTTGATGCGCTTTAGTAGAAAAGATCAAGTGTCGATGCTTGCATCGCTAAATATCTCAAGGTTCACGAGCATCTGAGCACTAGTGGTTGGCGTTTTTACCCAGGTGATGATTGCGTTGTGGTGTCTTCTTTTCAAGTCAAGCCACAGATTTTTCAGATATTAGGGCAGCTCAGAGAATCGATCCGTAAATCCACGAGTTGAAGTTGAGGACTCAAGCTGGACAGCTGGAGGATTACACTGTCGCAGCGGATGGTTGTTTGAGGTTTCTAGGCAGATTGGTTGTGCAAATGATCCTAGGATAAGCTCACTGTAGTTGTCATAGTTTCCATCCTGGTGCAAGGAATATGTACCATGCCTTAAAACCGCACTATTTGTGGGCAGGTTTGAAGAACGATGTTGCGACTTTATTTCTTGTTGTCTGAATTGTCAGCAAGTTAAGTCGGAAAGGATGAGACCTGGTGGACTATTGCAGAGTTTAGAGGTGCCCCAATGGAATTGGGAGCATGTAGCTATGGATTTTGTGACCCATTTGCCTCGTTTCATCCGATGATGTGATGCTGTTTGGATAGTAGTTGATAGAATTTCGAAGTCAGCCCACTTTATTCCCTACAACATGACGGATTCTTTGAATAAAATGGCGAAACTGTACATCGATTTTGTAGTCCGCTTGCATGGAGTGCCTGTGTCCATAGTTTCAGACCGAGATCCGAGGTTCACTTCCAGATTTTGGAAGAGTTTGCAAGCAGTCTTGGGCACCATATTGGCTATGAGTACAGCCTATCATCCTCAAACCGATGGCCAATTTGAGAGAACGATACAGACCTTGGAGGATATGTTGCGAGCTGTTGTTATGGACTTCAGTGGTAGCTGGTAGGATTCGTTGTCGTTGGTAGAATTTATTTTACAATAACAGCTACCAAGTAACGATTGGGATGGCATCGTTCGAAGCGTTGTATGGTAGGAAGTGCATGTTGGCGCAGCGGCGGATCCGGATCCCATTTCCCGGGGCACAGCGAAAGTTTTAAAATTTTGCACCGAGAACGGTCAATACATAATGACAAATGCAATAAAACATTCATAGGATGTTTTAGAGCGTTACCTTGTTGGCGTCTAGGCTCCTGGCTCCGACCAGTTTCACAGGGAAACCGGCACTTCAAAGGTTGGCAGCGGTAGATCTCCTAATCCGGACCACGACTGAAAACAGGACTCCTTCGTCAGCCTGCACTAGAAGACCTGATGAATTTACCACGGACGGAATCTCCTCGTCGACGTGATCGGAACAAGTCCAATCACGTGAGCAATGGCGGCGGCGGGCGGCGCGTGGAGGAGCGGCGGTCGAGAGGAGGAAGTGGAGAGGGGGGCGACGGCTTAGTTTCTAGGGTTTGTGTGATGCTTAAGTGTGTCATGAAACCCTAGGCATTCATGTATATGTAGGTGTGATGGGCTTGAACCGGCCCAATGGACTTGGGGCGGGCCCAGGTCCATATGAACATTTGGTTCAAGTACATCGCCGTTGCTCCATCATAATCCCGATCGACGATTAGATCGGACCGATCTACACAGTTTCCAAAACTGAGTATTATGATGCGAAAACAATTTTTCAGACCACCTATTCCAAAATTGCAGTTTGGCTCCTCCAAGTTTCAAGGATAGTCAAACTAGCCCAAACTTTAGGGAAATTGCAATTTCACCCCTGTTGACTTTTAGGAAGTTGCACTCCCTAAATTCCTCCTCCTATGCTCAACACATTGAGCTCAATTTCCGTACGGGAATCGTGAAGCCAGTACTTGTGTGACCCTCAATGGTTCAGGGATACAGCTAGCCGTGGGCTCACAACCATTGCGACTCCGAAATCACAATTTCGGACTGACCCATCGGATCATGGTAAAGCACCTAGCAACATCGCCCCATGATCCCCTAGGTATCACTGATAGTGCCTGCAAGAACCAGTCGGTCATGGTTAGCATACAGTACGGTCCTTTCAACACATATATCCCGATTAGATCAACGACCATTGATATATCGAGAGTCGCTAGAGATCCAATAACTATGCATACATCTTGGAGATCAAATAGTGACTTCACGTGTGTTACTAGGTAAACCCATTTACCTAAAACACATCTAGTACTCTGGCCAGAGATTTATCACACTATTATCTCCTCAGATAGTATAGGATATCGACGCATAAAAGCGAGCGGTGAATCCTCGACAACGAAGCATCGACTCCTACATGCATCGGGACCTCACCCAATCCCGCCACCTATGACCCCATCAGAGTCGGTAAATGGGTCAAAGTGAGGCACCTATCATGTAGAGTCTCAATGACGTTTCGAGTAGTGAGGACTAATCAGTACAACCAAGACCTCGGACTTATCCACTCGACAAATGGTAACCACTTGGAAAGTCCGAACGATGGTAGTTCGATAGATCACTATCCATCTGCATGCTCATAACATCACAATGTTCCCTACCAATGAAACGTGGTACTTCGCATCGTAGATGCTAGTCTCGAGCTCGGGCGGCCTTATCCTCATTTTGACGGCCCAATCGACTAGGAACGAGTTCAGAATACACAGTGACTATTAGATGTGTTTCATGATAGCCATCATATCCACTATCACATCTAACATACACTATGGTGCATTCTAGGTCTTTATCCAACACAATTGTTAACATTACAAATCAATAATGAAGATAAAGAATGCCATAAAGAAATACGAATTTCATAAATAAAGATCGTTATACAAAGAGTCAATAAAACCCACAAGCCACAAGTTGGCTAGTTGGGCATCTACTCTAACAGTGCAGGTCGCCAATTTGTTGGGAAGAAGTGGGGGAGAAGCAGCTGTCTTCTCCTGAATTTGTGCAGGATATGAGATATCTGGTTGATCTAATTCGACAGCATATGAAGGCTGCACAAGATCTCCAAGCTAGTTATGCAAACCGAAGGTGTAGACCTTTAGAATTTCAGGTTGGTGAACGAGTGTTCTTGAAAGTTTCTACTTTCAGAAGTGCTATGAGATTTGGATACTAGGAAAAATTAGCTCCTCGTTATGTTGGACCTTATGAAATTGTGGAAAATATCGGTCCCTTGGCTTATCGTTCGTTGTTGCCACCCGAGCTATCCTCCCTACACGATGTGTTTCACGTGTCTATGTTGAGGAAGTTTGAACCGGATCCTTCGCATGTGCTACAAACTGATGAGGTGGAGCTGGATCGAACGCTGAGTTATGTTGAGTATCCCTTGCAGATTCTAGACAGGAAGGAGAAACAGCTCAGGAACAATACCATTTATTTGGTGATGGTCCAATGGAGTAAGCAGTAGGGAAGAAGCTACGTGGGAGTTAGAGGAGAAGATGTATCGCGAGTGGCCTCATTTGTTTGAGTAGATATTGCATTAACTCCAGTAGCTAGATTGCTTGTTGTTGCTTTCCAATTATCTTGAACTTTTGGTTAGTAACCTCTTAGTGCATGTTAGAGTGCTGCTGGTGATTCTGTTCATAGTGTGATTTTCCAGCGTTAGTTAACTGATGTGCATAGTATATTTTGCGAGTTTTCAGTTTTGGTGTTGTGATACTAAGGTTTTGTTCAATTCTGGAGTTTGTTACTTGATTTCGAGGACGAAATCTTGTTTAGTGTGGGAGGAATGTGAGACCCGGAAGATTAGTGGAGTGATTAATTTAATAAATCGGGTTTAACATAGACCATATCAGGCGTGAGCTGATCTGGGACGGGCCAGCTTTGAGCTAGTATGCTTAGCGAACGTACGCTGGTTTGTGCGTGGATTCAGACTTGGGTTAGTTTTCATAGGACGGCCAGATCTGGCTGGTTGGATGCTTAAGAATTGTGTCGCAAGCCATTTTGGGTACGCTAAGTCGATTATTCGAAGCGGGTGCTGGAGCGACGTCTTTTGGAGGAAACCAGCTTTGAAGAGAGATATTTGGTAGCGCTACGTGAACCGGTTCGGTTTGTAGTTTGGTGTAGATCGATTTCGGATTGTCCAGACCGGAATGTAGTGCGACATCGTTTTACCAGTAGATGCTGGTCGAGTGTATTATGAGATTTGGTCATTCGGATCTGGGTTGCGATGCGACGCCGTTTTGAGAAACCAGATCTGTTGCGTGTTGCGCTAGAGTGCAGCTGGATGACGTGTACCAGCTGAGAGAGAGAGAAAGACTAGTGGGCTGGTCATATCTGAGTGGGACTTCTGTGCGACGTTGTTTGGTGGTAGCCAGATCTGGTATAGCGTGGAGTTCAGATCTGGTATAGTGTTCAGATCTGAGTTAGTACCAGCTGTGAGCCCTGAGTGTCGGTGGCTACTGTTCATCAGATCTGGAGACTTAAGTTGTATAAATAGAGTACTTTGACCAGACGAACACCATTACTTCCCAACACTTAGAAGATTCTTTTCTCTCCCTGTAAATGTATCCTTTACTGTAGCGAAACCCTTACTGTTCACCGTGGTTGATTTCTTCCGATTCCCGATGATAGACGGCATAGCTTTGAGCAAGGGCGGTAGAATTGAGTTCCTCTTTCCAATATCGTTCTTTCTAGACCTCTTTTGAGAGCCTTGAGCAACTGGAAGAAGAACGCGTAGAAGCTACAGTGTGCTATCGTTCGCATTCCGGTCGATTTGTCCTTCTGCTCAGGAAGTGCTTTCGAGTTTCAGATCTGAGTTGTTCGGGACTATCGTTGTGGTAATTGTAGCTCAGAAGCTAAGGTACGGATTTGAGCTAGTATTACAGCTTTGGGATAAGCTTGGATATATGTGTATGTTTGTTGGTATGACATGCAGTGTGTGCTATCGTTTGTTATTGCTTGTTGTTGTTCTGTGCTAATTATTGTAAGCTATTGCATTAGAAAACACGCATTTTCCCATGTTGAGCACATATTTGTTAGCTGTTTTTCGTTGCGCTAACCTGTGTGTACCAGGATGCTGTTTTGAGGACGAGCGGCAATATCGTGCTCCTCATCTCCCTGTTGGTTTAGTTGTTAGCTGCTATGAGACGAGTGGGTAGCTACCATGCTCTCATGAGCTTTGGCAACAGCAGGTTGAGTGATCTGGTTTCTGCTCTGATACAGTGTGTTGAAACGAGTGGATAGCTATCACGCTCTCACATGCTTCATGGCCACTACCCTTTGTTCGATGTGTTGACAGCTGCTGAGCTGGTCATTGAGTTCCTTTGGCTTCCCGATTCGTTTGTAGCCTATTGCCTTTGCATTCTGCCGTTCTCATGCATAGCACGTACATTTATATCTGTTGTCTATTAGCTGTTTGTATTGCTCTCCGTACTGGGGCTTGACCCCATGTCCCTATGGGGCTGGATGTTTTGGTTGTCTGTGTGTTGTTCAGGATTCCCAGGCTTCTCAGTTGGTCGTGGAGATGATGCAGCTGGTGGTGCCCCGAGAGGTGGATAGAGTGTCCCATGTTATTTATATTTTATAGTTATGTATTAGAGTCTTCACCGGGTAATGTCCTGTAGTGATGTTCTATTGCTTATTTGAGCTTGTATTGTTTTGGGATGCTCGTTGCTTGTATTAGTTATCTGCAGCTGTTGGTGTTCAGCTTTTGGGTTGTTGTAAAACCAATATTTGAGTATAAATGTATTTTTAAATTATGTTTTCTAAGTCAGGCCAAAGCGAAAAATTTTAGCCACTTTTAGATGCTTCCGCAGTTGTTAAATGCGTGGTTAATCTCTGTTGTGTACACCGAGCCTGACAGATGGTACATGGTTGAAAGGAAATTACGATGGCTTCGGCTCAAGATGGATTTTTTCACCAGTATCCATTGACTTCATTGTTGATGTTGAATCTAGTGCTTCATGGAGTTGGTTTCTGACAATGCTACTTGAAGTAGTACCTGATGAGGAGGTGTTGTGATCATCTCTGACAGAAATCCATGGATCATTGCTACAATTTTCAGAGTGTACCTGTTAGGATCGAAAAACAGGGGGTGTCCGTGAGCTCTCACAAAGTTCACGTATGCTCTCACACAGCCTAAGACATTGAACCCTCAAGTTGCGTATATTTTAAATGTTTTTGAAAGAAAAGCTGCACGCAACACGGCAATCCGGATCACGCATAAAACGTACGAGTGGCTCTGTGAGCTGGTTTAGCCTATGCGATCTGGTTTATTTGTAACTTGAGCTTCAATAGATCAGTGTTCTTGAATTCTAAGTACATCAAGATACAGATTGAGTAATGAGATAAAATCACACGGAATAACTCAAACTGAACTCTTATAATCGAAAGTTCATTAACTGTTTTGTTTACTCAGTGTGTTAAATATGCAATGCATCTGAATGTAAGTGCAGAAAGCTGTAAAGAAAGAATAAGCTAAGATTTTTTTTATGTAAGTTTGGAGCTGAATCTCCTACATCTCCCCTTCTTCCGCAATCGGGAAGGATCAACTAGAAGACTTTGATTACAGCAACCTCCGTTGTAACCCTATCCTATGACCAGCAGCCGCAAGAACTCCTGCCACAGCTGCACACCAGTCCGCAAGCTGCGTGTGTCTAACTTCACTTCTTTCATGCCTTAGTGAGAAAGGCTACATACAATTCGTTAACGTCTCAGTGAGAAAGACAACGTATACTTGTTTAACGCCTCTATCCAAAGACTACAATGGAGAGATTCTGATATGATTCACTCAATTTTCTGTTTCGCTGAACTCTCGAATATATGAGTGAGTCGTGTGTGAGATTGCAGTGTTTGCTCAATCTCTCAAAGATAAAATCTCACACTGGGAAGTGCTCCTATCCGAGCTGGTTTCACCAATGTCTTCTCAGAGCTTGTGTTGTGTGATCTTCTGTTTTATATTTTGGATTAGCACAACACTTAGATCTTATTTTTGCGCTCTTCTTCTGTTGTGTGTGTTAGAGTAGATGCCCAACTAGCCAACTTGTGGCGTGTGGGTTTTATTGACTCTTTGTATAACGATCTTTATTTATGAAATACGCATTTTTTTATGGCATTATTTATTTTCATTATGTTATAATGTTAACAATTGCGTTGGATAAAGACCTAGAATGCACCATAGTGTATGTTAGATGTGATCGTGGATATGATGGCTATCATGAAACACATCTAATAGTCACTGTGTATTCTGAACTCGTTCCTAGTCGATTGGGCTGTCAAAATGAGGATAAGGCCGCCCGAGCTTGAGACTAGCATCTGCGATGTGAAGTACCATGTTTCATTGGTAGGGAACATTGTGATGTTCTGAGCATGCAGATGGATAGTGACCTGGTGATCTATCAAACTACCCTCGTTCGGACTTTCCAAGTGGTTACCATTTGTCGAGTGGATAAGTCCGAGGTCTTGGTTGTACTGATTAGTCCTCACTACTCGAAACATCATTGAGACTCTACATGATAGGTGCCTCACTTTGACCCATTTACCGACTCATTTGGGTTCATTAGGTGGCGGGATTGGGTGAGGTCCTGATGCATGTAGGAGTCGATGCTTCGTTGTCGAGGATTCACCGCTCGCTTTTATGCGTGGATATCCTATGCTATCTGAGGAGATAATAGTGTGATAAATCTCTGGCCAGAGTACTAGATGTGTTTTAGGTAAATGAGTTTAACCAGTAACACTCGCGATGTCACTATTTGATCTCCAAGATGTATGCATAGTTATTGGATCTCTAGCGACTCTCGATTTACCAATGATCGTTGATCTGATCGGGATATATATGTTGAAAGGACCGTACTGTACACTGACCATGACCAACTGGTTCTTGCAGGCACAATCAGTGATACCTAGGGGATCATGGGGCGATGTTGCTAGGCGCTTTACCATGATCCGATGGGTCAGTTCGAAATTGTGATTTCGGAGTCACAATGGTTTTGGGCCCACGGCTAGCTGTATCCCTGAACCATTGAAGGTCACACAAGTACTGGATTCACGATTCCCGCATGGAAACTGAGCTCAATGTGTTGAGCAGAGGAGGAGGAATTTAGGGAGTGCGACTTCCTAAAAGTCAACCGGGGTCAAATTGCGATTTCCCATAGTTGAGGGGTTAAATTGCAATTTTGGACTAGGTGGTCTGAAAAATTGTTTTCGTATCATAATACTCAGTTTTGGAAACTGTGTATATTGGTCCGATCAGATCGTCGATCGGAGTTATGATGAAGCCACGGTGATGGAAATGAACCAAATGTTCATATGGACCTGGGCCTGACCCGGGCCCATTGGGCCGGTCCTAGCCCATCACTAGTCTACATATGCATGGCCTAGGGTTGATGTATGACACACCACACAACACAAAACCCTAGCCTCCAAGCGCCACCCACCCCTCTCCTCCACGCCTCTCTCGGCCGCCGCCGCTTGCCGTGATCAGACTTGTTACGATCACCTTGTCGTGGAGATTCCGTTCATGGCAAATTTGTCAGCTCTTCTAGTGCAGACTGACGAAGGAGTCCTGTTTACAGTCGTGGACCAGATTAGGAGATCTACCCGCCGCCTACCGTTGAAATGCCAGATTCCCTGTGAATCTGGTCGGAGCCAGGCGCCTAGACGCCAGCAAGGTAACGCTCTAAAACATCCTATGTATATTTTATTGCATTATATTTGTTATGTATTGAACGTTTCCGTGGCAAATTTGAAACTTCCGCTGCGCCCCCGGGAACGGGATCCGGATCCGCCACTGTGCCAACAGTGTGCGCCTCTCGCTCTCTCTGCTTGTGCTCTGCTCTTTGTTATTTATAGCCTGACGTGGAGATTAATCCGTTGGACACAAAGCTGTAGCCGTTGAAAGTCTTCTGACACTGTTGTACTTTGCGTCCTTTGTATTTTAATGTGTTGCAGGCTTTTATTCACTTTAAGCACGTGAGCACTATACTTGAGAAGACAATACAAGCAAATCGATTTGAATACTGAAAAGCAATCTTCGTATAGTCTTGTATTCAAATCACTTTTCTCGTAGATTTGTTAGCATCTATCATGCTATCCGAACTGGTTTGTCCTTAAACAATTTACCAGTGTATCTCCGTTCTGGTTTGCGCTGAGCTGCTCTTTACTTCGAGCTGTTCAAAGCTCTCTTCTTCTCTTCTTATCTGCTCTTGAGCTGCTCTTGTAATTTGCTCTTGTCAGCTGCTCTTGAGCTCAGCTGCTCTTGTTCTTCTTGTCCAGCTGGTTTGACCTTAACCAGCTGGTCTCTAATCTGCTCTTGGGCTGCTTCGAGCCAGCTTGTTCATCATACTTAGCAGGTCGCTTTTCTGAGCTGGTTTCTCAGCTAGTTTTCTTCCCAGCTGGTGCTTCTTTCACTACAGCAGCCTTCTGCTTACCCATCGTAAGCATCCAGCTGCTGGGATCCTTGATCAGGTTTTCTCTTCCCTGATCTGATTTACCAGCTCGGCTCTATTCTTCTCATCAAGAGCCACCGTGTGCTTGCTTGTTCGCTTTGTAAATTCAAACACCTCATCCAAACCATCAGCAAGCACACCTTTCTTTCACTAGTTGATTGAGCCAGTTGTTCGAAGGTACTTTAAACCTTATTCTCGAAGAACTGCAAACTTGCACCAGTGATTATATCCCTTCTTCTTTGGATATAATGATCAGTTCTGATCCAGTCTACCCAAGGACTGAGATCCCTATGAGGAACTGATCATAGTTTCGCCTAGTGATCCGACCTGCACTTCATCACTGCGCTTGTCTATGCGTCGGCACTTGAACACTGCACTTGATTTGCGCTTGAACGATTCTGCTCTTCACCGAATCTTTCTGCGCTTGATCTCTGGCTGTTCTTGTATCAAGCTGGTAGAGTAGCTTGATGTTCCTTGCACCCTGTCCATCAGTGTTTTATAAGCTCGGGCGTCCCCTTACTGTTCCAGCATAGACATCTTCGACTGTTCCAGCTTGGGCGTCCCCTTACTATTCCAGTCTGGATGTCTCCCTGTCTCCTTAATCAAGTGCACTGCACATCGCACGCAAAACGTTAGTAGAATAATAACTGATATTGTGTGAATAAAAAACTTAGATTCTGATCTGTATAAAAAGATCCAATAGTACCATAACGCATATAATGGTCATTGTATATGGCACTTGTCACATAATATGAAAACTCGTTGCAAGAATAAGGGTTGCACGGAAATGTTTATGAACTTGGCTAAAATCTATAAACATTGTGACTTCGAAACCAAGTAAGAACAAATTTTAAAAACAGGGATCCCGAGGATGGAAATTTTTTTGATGATTGTGGTTCTTTAGATCGATGGACTCGAGCCTACAATCCATGATCTTGTTACAATATCATGATAACGAATGTGGTCGAGTCAATAAATTCAAGATTACATGATGAAAGGCAGCTTCAAATCATCGTCTTGTTAGAATCCTTGAAAAAGTTAACCACATCTTGGTTTGCGAGGTATCGCAATGCATATTGCTACCACAAATTTCACCCTTGCAGTTGAGTCAATTTTTCGTGACAGATTTAATGGTGCTCGAGGTATCAAGTTTTTGAATTGGGTCGTCTCGAGTATGAGGTTCAAAACATGCACATACTTTTATCGTGGACCTGGAATCCAAGAGATGCACATGCCGAGAATTTGATATTGATAGGATTTTATATTCACATGCAATCGCAGCAAGTTGCCGGTCAACTTTTGATTTTTATTCATTGAGCTTAGAATATTATTCTGTTATGCTGTGTTCATTAGCATATGCTGATCCAATATAACCATTTCGGAATCAGAATGACACCTCATGACCTTTTAGTTCTACCACCTGCCGTGAAGAGAAGATGAGAAAGAAAAAAACAACATAGACTTCATTTCCATTGGTGAATTTAGTAGAAGATGAAGTTAGAATGTTTCTGTGATTATTTTACATTCTTGAGATTTATGTTGAGATTTTTGTAATTGTAATTTGTGTTTATCGAGAGTGGTTTGATTCTGGGTGGAGTTTTGGGTCGAGTGTGGGTCGATTGTGGGTCGTGGGTCAAGTGTGGGTGGAGTGTGCATGGAGTGTGGGTCGTGCGTTGAGCCTGGTTTGAGTGTGGGTCGAGGTTTAGTGCAGGGGTTTGTGGTTTTGGGTTTGGGGTTTGGGGTTTGGGGATTGGGTTTAGGGTTTATGGTTGGGTCGAGTATGGGTATAGCTTGGGTTGAGTTAGGTTGAGTTTCCATCATGACCCTATTTGTCTTGGGGTTTTATGATTTTCATTCGTATAAAACTATTATATGACAGAGTATGTATATAAATATGTAATGAATGACATATATATATATGAAAAACAACATATGTAATATTTGATATATAATATGATAAGCAACATATAACATTTTGATACTATGATATACATATAAGTGATAATACAAAACTATAAGTATATATATTGTTATAAGTTTTATAAGTGTAGATATGAGTTGTTATATACATGCATCATATGATAAGTTTATATATGAATATGTATATCATATCATAGAGGTAAAAAAGAATAAGTGTACACATATACTGGCATGCCCAGGGATACCCAATCGGTGTTCAAGAATATACATCGCAAGCATGATAATATCAAAACAATCAATCTCAAAGCTACATAAAATAGTAATCTGAATCTTCCGAAGAACAACTTCAACATCAAAGATAATACCATCAAAATAGGCTCTGTTTCTCATGTTTCAAGTGTGATACATATGTTGGGGAACCGTGACGGATCCGGATCCCCTCTCCCGGCGAGGCAGCGGAAGAATAAAATTAGGTCGGGAAACGTTCAATACAATTCAATAATAACACAATATGAACCATTCATAGGGTGTTTCTCAGGGTGTTACCTTGCTGGCGACTTGACGCCTGGCTCCAACCGAAATTACAAGAAAACCGGCTCTTCACGGTAGGCGGCTGTAGATTCATCAATCAGGTCCACGACCGGAAGGGAGACTCCTTCGTCAGCCTACACTAGAAGGCCTGACGAGATCGGCATGGACGGATACTCCTCGAAAAGTTGGCCGGAACAAATTCCGGCGAGGGGCGGCGGCGCTAGGCGGCGACGGCGACGGCGATATTAGAGAGAGGAGGGGGCGGCCGAGAGGTGCTAGGGTTATAATGTGATTGTAATGTTATTATTAAAGCCTCCTAAGTCTACATTAAGTAGATAAGCAATGGACTTGGACCGGCCCAACGGGCCCGGGTCCAAATGACGATATCCATCGCTGCGACTTCATCGTAACTCCGATCGCCGATCAGATCGGACCGATCGACTCAGTTTCCAAAAATGAATATTATGATATGAAAAACAATTTTTCAGATCATCTAACCCTAAATTACAAAATGACGGTTTTGCCCCTCAACAGTGGGAAATCACGATTTGACCCCTGTTGACTTTTAGGAAGTCGTACTTCCAAAAAACTCCTCCTATGCTCAAAACATTGAGCTCAGTATCCGTGCGAGAATCTCAAATCCAGTACTTATGTGACCCTCAATGGTTCAGGGATACAGCTAGCCGTGGGCCCACAACCATTGTGGCTCCGGAATCACAATTCCGGACTTGCCCATCGGATCATGGTAAGAGCGTCTAGCAACATCGCCCATGATCCCCTAGGTATCACTGATAGTGCCTGCAAGAACCAGTTGGTCGTGGTTAGCGTATAGTACGGTTCTTTCAATCCATATATCCCGATCAGATCAACGACCATTGGTAAATCGAGAGTCGCTAAAGATCCGATAGCTATGCATACATCTTGGAGATCGAATAGTGACATCGCGAGCGTAACTAGGTAAACCCATTTACCTAAAACACTTCTAGTACTATGGCCAGAGATTTATACACTATTATCCCCTCAGATAGCATAGGATAACCACGCATGTCTGCGAGCGGTGAATCCTCGACAACGATGCATCGACTCCTACATGCATCGGGGTCTCACCCAATCCCACCGCCTAATGACCCCAAGTGAGTCGGCAAACGGGTCAAAGTGAGACGCCTATCATGTAGAGTCTCAATGACAGTTCGAGTCGTGAGTGTTGGGATCCGGATCACGCCTCCCGGCGGGGCAGCGGAAGAACAAAAACATGTGCCGGGAGACGATCAATACGATATAAACAAAACAAATCTATGACATTCATAGGGTGTTTATGTGACTACCTTGCTGGCAACTTGTGCTTGGCTCCGACCGGTTTCGTAAAGAAAACGGCACTTCACGGTAGGCGGCGGTAGATATCGTCAATCAGGTCCACGACCGGAGACAGGATTCCTTCGTCAGCCTGCACTAGAAGGCCTGACGATATCGGCGCGGACGGATTCTCCTCGTCAAGATTGGCCGGAACAAATTCCGGCAAAGAGGCGGCGGCGGCGGCGGCGGCGGCGGCGCAAGGCGACTGCGGCGGCGGCGGCTTATAGAGAGGAGAGGGGGGCGGCGGCCAAAAGAGCTAGGTTTAGGGTTTAATGCTTAAGTGTTATGAAGTCTAGGGTTAGTTCTAATTAAATAGAATTAATGATGGGTTTGGATCCGGCCCAACGGGCCCGGGTCCAACGGGTGAACATTCCGTTCATCCCCATCACCGAGACTTCATCGTAACTCCGATCGCCAATCACATTGGACGGATCGACTCAGTTTCCGAAACTGAATAATATGATCTGAAAAACCATTTTTCAGAACCCCAGTGTAAAATGACCGTTTTGCCCCTCAACATCGGCAAATCACGATTTGACCTCTGTTGACCTTTTAGGAAGTCGCACTCCCAAAATCCTCTTCGTATGCTCAACACATTGAGCTCAGTATCCGTGCGGGAATCTCGAATCCAGTACTTGTGTGACCCTCAATGGTTCAGGGATACAGCTAGCCGTGGGCCCACAACCATTGTGGCTCCGGAATCACAATTCCGGACCTGCCCAACGGATCACGGTAAAAGCGTCTAGCAACATCGCCCCATGATCCCCTAGGTATCACTGATAGTACCTGCAAGAACCAGTTGGTCATGGTTAGCGTACAGTACGGTCCTTTCAATCCATATATCCCGATCAGATCAACGACCATTGGTAAATCGAGAGTCGCTATAGATCCGATAGCTATGCATACATCTTGGAGATCGAATAGTGACATCACGAGTGTAACTAGGTAAACACATTTACCTAAAACACTTCTAGTACTCTGGCCAGAGATTTATACACTATCATCCCCTCAGATAACATAGGATATCCACGCATGTCTGCGAGCGGTGAATCCTCGACAACGATGCATCGACTCCTACATGCATCGGGGTCTCACCCAATCCCGACGCCTTATGACCCCAAGTGAGTCGGCAAACGGGTCAAAGTGAGACGTCTATCATGTAGAGTCTCAATGACGTTTCGAGTCGTGAGGACTAATCAGTACAACCAAGACCTCGGACTTATCCACTCGACAAATGGTAACCACTTGGAAAGTCCGAAGAGGTAGTTCGTATAGATCACCAGGTCACTATCTATCTGCATGCTCAGAACATCACAATGTTCCTCTACCAATGAAACATGGTACTTCGCATCGCAGATACTAGTCTCGAACTCGGCGGCCGTTATCCTGAGTCGGCAAACGGGTCAAAGTGAGACGCCTATCATGTAGAGTCTCAATGACGTTTCGAGTCGTGAGGACTAATCAGTACAACCAAGACCTCGGACTTATCCACTCGACAAATGGTAACCACTTGGAAAGTCCGAAGTGAGGGTAGTTTGATAGATCACCAGGTCACTATCTATCTGCATTCTCAGAACATCACAATGTTCCCTACCAATGCAACATGGTACTTCGCATCGCAGATACTAGTCTCAAGCTCGGGCGGCCTTATCCTCATTTTGACGGCCCAATCGACTAGGAACTAATTCAGAATACACAGTGACTATTAGATGTGTTTCATGATAGCCGTCATACCCACTATCACATCTAACATACACCATGGTGCATTCTAGGTCTTTATTCAACGCAATTGTTAATCATTATACAACACAATGAAAGTAAAGAATGCCATAAACAAATGCGAATATCATATATAAAGATTGTCATATACAAGAGTCTATAAACCCACACGCCACAAGTTGGCTAGTTGGGCATCTACTCTAACAACATAGTGGGTTGCAGCCAACATCATAACCCCAAACCTCACCTGAATAGAGTTACCTCTCAATTTCCCTCTAAAGCTACGTAAAATGCTCTGCCTAGTAGCTAGCATATCGCAGATCCCAAGCCAACTTATAAGCAAAGTTCAGAGGCTCCAAGTGTGGGCACGCATGAAGAAAAGGTGATCAGCGGTCTCCAAATCAATTCTGCAAAGAACACATGCCTTATCTTCAACAAATGGTATCTATCTCGAGTAAGAAGCTTACCATGAGCGAGGAGCCACAGTGCAAACTGGTGCTTCGGAACCAAGTAAGATTTCCAAACAATTGGTTTCCAAGGCCATCTCCTACCTCTCGATATGAGGAAGTCGTAGACACAGCCTATACCTCTTCCATCAGAAAACCAAGTAGACAATAAGGACGACAAAGCAACCGAAGAACCAGTAGTCAAGCATACCTCATCCCTCACTTCCACTAATTTCTTGATAAGTATGGAGTCATCCTTTCTAGCTCGCCATGAGCTAAAATCACCTCCATATCTGAGGTTAACCCACTTTACCCAACGCGATTCCTTCTTCTCCTGAATCCTCCATAGCTTTTAGTGTGAAGGGCCTTGTTCCAGACCCTCAAATCACGAAGACCACACCCACCATCCTCTTTGTGCAAAGAAAGTGTCTTCTAATCAATCGGCGGTCTATTACTATTTCACAAAAACTTTCAACACAAAGTGTATTTTATCAATGACGTTGCAAAGGTGTAAGCCAAAATACAACCAGAAACATTCAACACCCTGAATGACCGTCCTAAAGAGTTCCAATCTCCTCGCATAAAAGAGCGTTTTCTTCGGCCAAGAAACAATTTTGCTAGAAATCGCCTCAATGAGAACCTAATAATCCGACAAGTCTAGCTTGGTAGAAGAAAGAGGAATGCCCAAATCTCTGAATGGGAGGGAGCCCTACCGAAAGCCAGTTATATGAATAAGCTGACGTCTCATCGGGTCACAAATACCTGCACAATGAAGACGTTAGACTTTAAAAACATTCACCTTCAGCCCTGCCATGTCACCAAAGTGGAAGAGGTAGTCCATAAGCATGCATACACTAACATCACCTCTCGAAAACAACAGAAGGTCGTCAGCATACGCAAGATGACTAATACCAAGGCTGTCACAGAAGGGATGGAATCTAAAACTGGGCTGCCTGAGAATATTTCTAAGACCTCTAGCAATAACCTCCATGCAAATGGCAAACAAGAAAGGCGAGAGGGGGTCTTCCTGCCGGAGACCACGCTCTCACCTGAAAAACCCCTGGAGCTGACCATTAATCATAATAGAAAAGGAAGTAGACGTCACACACTCCATCACCCACCCAATAAATACCTCCGGGAATGGAAAAGCATGGAGAGCATTCCTGAGGAAATCCCAAGACACATTGTCATATGCTTTTTGAAGATTAATATGTAGGACACATCGGGGGGTGTTGCGATTCCGCACAAAACTCTTCATCAACTCCTGGCAAGATGAATGTTCTCAACAATGGATTTGCTAGGGATAAAACACGTATGCTCCACATCAATGATGGCACCCATGACCGTCGCAAGCCGCGTCGAGAGGATCTTTGAAATAATCTTATAAAAGACATTGCAACAAGAAATGGGCTTGTAGTCGTTAACAGTGTGCATTTGTTTGGATTTCGAACTAAGGCAATAAAAGCATAGTTCCACTGTTTCAGAAGATTACCCCTCAAGAAAAAAATCCTTGATTGCTGTACACACGTCCGGACCAATAATAAACCAAGAACGCTTGAAAAAGAAGGCACCAAAGACGTCCGGACCAAGGGCTCTATTGTTGTGCATACCAAAAACTAATGTTTTTATTTCCTCCACAGTAACCATCGAGGTGAGGGCAATGCTATGATCAAGAGGAAAAGGTGGACCAACCTAACCCAATCCAGGTCCAACGCCTCCCTGTTAACCTTAACACCAAGCAACCTATGGAAATGTGAAACAAACTCATGAGAAAATATCAATAGAGGCCGCACAAGGGACACCATCGGGTGTAGATATAGCCACAATTTTGTTCCTACGCAAATTCCGTTTGATCAAATCGTGGAAGAACTTGGAGCATCTATCACTATTCTTGAGATATACACATTTCGCCTTTTGCGTTAAAAGCATACTCTTAGCTTATAACAACATTTTCGTCTTCTTCTTCAAGCCATGAAAATCAACTATGACCGAATTCCCATTAAGGTAACTCAACTGTGTAGTTTCTAGTTCCTCCTTAGACGCCAACGCTCTCCTAGAGATGTGAATATAAATGTTTGGCATTGAGGGAACGCAACGCCTTTTTCATATTGAGCAGCTTCTTATTCAGAGTGAACTGAGCAGTCCCCGGTGCACAAGTAAACCAAAGCCCGAAACAACTATATCAAAATCCTCGTGTAGCGCGCACATGTTAAAGAAATTGAAAGAGGGATGTTGCCAATCCGAGTCCTGAAAATACTAACCAGACCCAAAGCATGATCAGAGACACAAACCCGGAGGAACGAAATCAACAAAAGCATCAAAATTTGCTCGTCCACAGCCGGGGTTAACCATAACACGATCCAGCTTGGATTGGACTGTGGGGCTCGACCAAGTAAGAAAACAGCCCGCATGCTGTAGATCCAATAGCTCAAGTGAGAAAACACAATCCTTGAGGTATGTAGTCTCATGGTTATGAATCAGTGCACCACCCTCTCTCTCATCCGGATTCAACAACTATTGAAATCACCCAAGATCAACCAAGGATCATTAATGTTATTGCCAAGTAATTGCAACCCATCCAAAAGAGGTTTTCTATCTCGGATAGAATGCAAACCATATATACAAATAATGAAGAAAGCACGACCAGAACGATGGCAATCCACATACAAATGTATAAATTGTTCATGAAATTCCAGCGCACGTACAGTCTCAGAAGAAGAGTCCAAAAAAGTCAAAATAGGTCCCTTGTCGCTATGGGCAAAATTGTGAACAAAATACATACGCCGAAATATGATGGACATAATCTTCTCCATGTCCAACCCCTTGAGCTCCGTTTCCAAAAGGCAGAAGATATCAAGGCAGTGTTTTTTAAGTACCCGCCTGGACACTCCGCTTCTTGAGAGGTTTATGGAAGCCTCTCACTTTCGAACAAGCAAACCTTCATGAGTAAACCAAGGCGTCTTCAGGGTCGCCGCCCGTCCGTCGATTTCTATCCATCCATGCCACATCCATGTTAGCAATGGGTAGTCGTGTCTGTGGGTCTAGCGCAATATATTCAAGTGTTGCTAGACGAGGAAGAATTAGTAATCACAGTTGATTGTTTCTTCTTTACTGTCTTACCTTTTTTCCCCACCAAGTCAAAGTCACTAGGACCAACATCTCTTGTGTCAAGGATCTCCTTTCCTTTGTCTAAAGTACATTGTTCACAGACAACAGTATGCTGTAGCAAAGGACTCAAGAAGCTCACATCTGTGATCCAAGGAGGGTTGCGGAGATGAAGAAGGCTTGGCTCTAGATAAGTTACGGGCCCTGGACTTCTTCCGAGCCTTCTTAGGGCTAACATTGCGTCAAGGGCTCTCCGATCTATGTCTAGGTTGAGACTCCACCACATTGACAACATCCTCATCCTCCACTAGAATACCTTTACCCTTATCAACAACCACGGCTTGCGAGCAGCCTTCCGTAGTGTGTCCTGTGCGATTACAAAGATCACAAATTTTGGTTCACACTCGTAAACAAAGGAGAGTCAATTTTTTTCCGGAAGGGAGAACAACCGTGTGTTCCCGAACACGTGTCAAAGAAGCATCCAGTTCCACCAAAACCCGAGCCAACCTATCATTGGGTAACCTGATCCGTGTGGATAGGCCGCCCCACAACTGATGCAATCCTACTCAAGCACTTAGCAGTCCAGCACTCTCCAGGGATGCAAAAATTTGGATCCAAGTCGGCACTTGTAACATATCCTCATCCGTAAACATGAACCAAGATGGACGAACTTTAAGGTAAATATGACGCACACGAACATGTACGGTCCACCATTCAAGATACGATCTCTGTTAGCTTTTGTCGAAAACCTGAAATTGATCCAACCATTGGCAGAGAGACGAAACGAATGTTTTGCCCCCACCCTGCTACAATCTCACGAACCAGTTTGACACTGAGTTTAGTACTCAACACACAGCCCACAAGGCAAAACCCAAACGTCTTCTCTACATCATCCAATTCATCCTTAAGGAGAACAAAAGACATCCTCATTAGGGGTGACAAACTCCATTTTCTTATCACCTGTCGGATTTCTGTTAGCCCTGAACAAACTCACAAACAACTTTCTGATAGGATGAACCTTTGCGGGTATCAGCACCAGTAACCATATCTTCACCAACAGCATTCACAGCATTGGAACTGTCCTTACCAATGAGAATCATCCTCCGTTAGCACCCTCACTGGATCTTGCTGCTCAGCACCCGTAATAAACACACCAAGGGATTTACTGCACATACGAGTACGCACAGCAGGGGATTTGTTGTGCAAGTGGGGAGCAGCAGGTGGAGGCTGTGATCAATGGGCACAGCATGAGGCTCACCCGAACCTGAGTTCCAGATCTGGAGGTCGAAGGAACAGAGCCAACACCAAAGGTCAAAGGATCACCTGCACCCATGGAAGATCTACAGCTACCAGGTACCACGACCTTGTTAGCAGCAACTGACCCTCTAGTAGCAGATTTAGCCGCACACAGGAACCTTTCGCAGTTTTAGAATACTCAGCAACAGTCGACCCAAGCTGTATCTTCGGACAATGTTGTTTGTTACGACCCATGTAAGGGAGGACGATGACAAAAAAAACACAGGTACAACAACCAGAAACACCAAAGAAGACCAGGAATGGTCCCAAACAGATACCCAACAAACAATAATCGGAAAGGAACCAAGAACAGAGCCAGAAACCAGAACCAATATAAAGCAGCGAATACAGACGAGAAGTGAGAAAACGCAATGCCAGGTCACGAAGCAGATACCGGCAACAAAAGCTTCAGTCACCGGAAGCACACTGACCACCGTAGCCGTCGCAGGTAGGAGAACCGGTCACAGGAGAGTAATCAACAAGCGGTGGGTGAGGCAGAAGGCGGGAGAGTTGAGCGTACATTTTCAAAATCGCTTCTTATTGTATAGAGAAGGGAGAGATTCTCTCCGTAGATTATCATAAGTTAATATAATTTATATAATTTATATAACATATAGGTGTAACATATCATATTAAGGCTCTATTTGATATACGGGATAAGACAGTGACATTTATTTTGTTTTAACATACTATAGTAACTCACGGACCCGTGACTAATACCATTATTTGTCTTCATACATGGGACAACTAATGTCTTCAGATTAGGGGGACAACTAGTCAACATTCTATAGTTAGATAGAAATATACATGGATTACTATTTTTTCATTTCCAAATATGTAAATTAGGTTGGACTATGCAATATATATGAGGGTATTTCGGTCAAAGAAAACTATAGTGTATTTTAATCCTTTAATATAAAAGAACCAAACAAAACAATTCTAAATCTGTAATACAAAATATTCTACACATATTTTAAAATTATCATTCAAAGTAAATATTCATTAATAATCACATCTTACGTACCAAACAGGCTCTAAGTGTATGTTGGAGTGCAATAATTGCCCCTGCTAGGTAGAGCGATCGAACCGTGGCGCTTGTGTTGCTATACGGTTTAAAAGATTGGAGTTGCACCGTTACCACCAGCTATAGCTTTTGGTAAAGCGGCAAGCGCTCGGTCCTACAATTGGTATCAGAGCCAAGGTCACGGGTTCGATTTCCATTGATTGCAAGGAGTGCAATTATTGGAAGGGGGATTGTTGGAGTGCAATAATTGCCCCTGCTAGGTAGAGCGATCGAACCGTGGCGCTTGTGTTGCTATACGGTTTAAAAGATTGGAGTTGCACCGTTACCACCAGCTATAGCTTTTGGTAAAGCGGCAAGCGATCGGTCCTACAGTGTATATAACACATATGTTACATAAGTATATCATATCATCAATGTGTATAAATGTATCATATTATAGGTGTATAAATTTGATTATATGATTTACTTAAATTAAGTTAATTAATGATTAAATACCAAAAATTCTATAAAAAATTGATAAGTAAAGATTATTCCAGATAAATTAATCATCAGAATCGGATAATATCATAAACTCGACCCAGTTTTATGATGCACAAAAAAACTGGACCCACCCAAATTAAATGAAAAGCCAACTGCATAAAAAACTCGACTCAGAAACCAATTTCACAAAAAAACTAGACCTAATTCCATACCACACAACAGAACTCGACCCAATTTTATACTATACAACAGAAACTCAACTCAATATCATACCACACAATAGAAACTCGACCCACCCATACCACACAACAGAATCTCGACCTAGTCTCATATCACACAACAGAAACTCAACCACCCATATTAAACAACAGAATATCGACCCAAAAACATACTGTACAAGAACCATACACGGTCCTAGAAGCATACACAAAAGCATATACTAGACAAGACAATAAGGTATAAAAACAATCACAATTTTTCATTATAAGCAAAAAAATAAATGTCCAAAATATATTACAAATGTGAAATCTCAATCCAACATCCATATCTGCAACCACAAACTACAAATACAAAATTTCTTAAAAATTACAACCAATTTATCGTTCAGAGTATACACAATTCGGCCGGCTGTAAAGTTTGCAGCTGCTATGGTATAAACTGCACACTCATCACTGCAACAAAAATTGACACATTACAAAAAAATACTAAACTAAGACATAGATAAAAAAAATTTGAACAATTTATACCTAAGAGATTGCTTGGGGAACTCAATTGGACGAACAATGTTCCACTGAGTGACCGCATCAGTCTGAACACCCATTGCCATCAAAATATACGACACTTTGAGGATCGTAAAACAAGGTCGGGAGTTCAGATGGGGGAAGTGAATGAACTAATTTGCTAATTTGGCTTGAAAATTGTTTTCAAAATATTTTATTGCTCGATGAAAACCTCAAAGCTGAGTTACCAGTTTGGAGGGTTCTCAGTGATTACTGTTATTTCGTGTAATAAAATTAATTTTATACGGAAGGAACATGATTCAACAGTGAATAGTTAAGTGCATAAATATAAAGGATATAGTCGAGAGATTTGTTTCTGGAAGTTCGGAGTTCAATCTCCTACGTCTCCCCTTCTTCCTCAATGGGAATGATATCCACTAGAAGATTTGATTTATACAACTCCTTGTACAAACTCGATCCGACAGCCAGCAGCTGCAAGAAATCCTAGCACTCAACCATGAACGAAGACCCGTGATCTGGTTCGAAATACAATGAACACGCACTAAGCTGGTTGTGCAAATCTAGCACTTGACAATCTCTGTTTATTATTTACAATGATGGCTCAACACAACAGAGTGTGTGTACCAGTTTTTTTGTGACACAAAGAATCGAATAAGCAATCTTTGTGCGTGTGTCCCTAGCTGTGAGCTGGTTCGTCATATGAACTCTGTATTGCTTTTAAATGTTTGTAAGTTCGTAAGTTGTTGCTTTCGTGATTGGTTCGTAACCTTTTCACAGCTGATCTGCTCTTCTATTTATACCCTTTGGAGAAAACGATAATAAATGTTAGTAGACACGTCGAATTTATCCAAATTGAAATTCCTGCGGCAACATAAATGCTTGTACGATGTTCGTACATCACCATTAAATGCATTTCCCCTTTTAGCAACTATGCGCCGTCTTCAGTTCAAAATGAGTGTCTGTAATTCTGGAGTTAGCCCAAAGTAGTCCAACGACTACAAATAAATACTAAGAGGTCAAGAGTATCACATCAATCTGTACGTAGCCTCAAACATTCTAAATCCATTTTGCTAAGTTGTCCTTACTCATCTGGTTACCCGATCTGGTCGTTGTTCGTTGAACTGCTTTTCTAATCTGATTCTTATATTGATCGGATTCAATATGCACTGAACTAATCTGCTCTTGTTTTTGCTCTGTACTGATTCAGATGATAGTCTTCGTACACTCATATCTGTAACCCGATAATATCTATAGAATAATCTTGCTTCGAGCTGGTTTATCTAACCAGCTGGTCTGTTAAACCACTTTACGTTCCGAGCCTTTCTCTCAACTGTTCCAAAACCCATTGTTTTATCTGCTCTTTTGGACTGATGTAATTTTAATCTTTTTCTACTATTTTGAGCTTGAGTTTTGTGAACTGGTTTGTCCTTAACCAGCTGATCATCTCTGACAACTTGACTGAATTACCTTAACTGGTTTGTCTTTTGACCAGCGTAACTGAATACATTGAGCTGGTTTGACCCCTGATCTGGTTTTTATATCCAACTTTGTAAGCCCCGTCCAGATCTTGTACCTTTGACCTTATTAATCTCTTTTATTTGTCTTCACCAAAACTTACAAAATTAACTCCAACAATTTTCCCCTTTTTGGTGGTGACAAAACTTTTGCGGAAAAAGAGATTTTATGAAACTGTTAAGCACTTTATACAATAATTAGCCGTTCAACAAACAAAAACAAGCTAAACCCGCTTTAATCCTACAACAGTCTTCTCTTTTTACTGCTAGTCCCTTCCACTTTTGGCATCACGAAGCTCCTTTAGGAAATCAACCATTTCAGCGAAGTGTGATTTTACTAACGCAAGTTCATCCACAACATGTTGTTGGCTATCTGCAAAATGACGAACCAAACTATTTTCCAGCTCGGTGATGTGCTCTTGAACTGTAAGGTAGTGTGCTTCGCCAGGAATGCATCATCCCTTATTCGCTCGACATTTAAGCCGATGTAAGATACAATATCCTTCAGAGATATGGATTCCTTAGCAGTAACAATTGCTGCTTTGGGTAAAGAAACCGGATCGACGTGGGTAAAATCTTCTTCGTTGAATGTGCTATTATTCTCGTTGCTATTTCCAGTATATACAACCATCTGTAAATTAGAATGACTAGGACCCTGACGGTCCTCACTATCCTCATCGTAGATGGAAAAATATCTACGACTAGAACCACAACTTGGACTGGATTGGGTTGGACTATTTTGAGGCTGGTACTCTTCCTCAAGAGTCGGTTGCTTCAGGGCCTGTTGTCCATCTGCAGAACCCAATCGTTCCTTCTCTGGATCCTGATGCTCCTCCTCTGCCTCTTTTTCCTCCACAGTCTCAGCATTCCTAACAATTTCTTCAACATGTCCTTCCTGTTGAGCTTGTAGCTTCGGTGCTTGTCTGTGCTTGTTCTTCCTGAGTTGAAAACTCAATGGTAAGAATCTTGGGCTTCTCTGGCTGAGCTGTATTGGCTCCTGTCAACAGAAGTTTGCGTGCCTCATACCATGTAATCTGTGGAAGATCCACATTGGCAGCAACTCATACTATTGAAGCTTCTGGAGCCAGAAGAGGTAGACAAGCTAGTGTTCGCAGAGCCCTGTGCTGCTTTATGATTTCTTTGAGTTCACGGCTTAAAAACTTGATACACATTAATCATAGTTGACAGATGGCTCAGCTGGATTGAAGTTATTGTGGTGCTCCTCTACCCTCTTCTAAACTTCCATCTCGTATAGCTTATACATCACCAGCGATCTTCACTCAAACAGTTCAGATACCCGCTCCTTGTCAGCCCAAAACAAAACTGATCTTCAATTTTGGCCAGAATTTCAAAAGATGATACATAATTGAGCCTTACCACAGTGCGGAAGTGTACCCACTTGTCATAATCAGCCATCCTGTAGGATACATCTTCCCACGCTGATTTGAGCACCAACATACAATGCTCCTCCACTGGGTTAGGCCGGGCAAAAGCGTCTATGATCTCTTTGCCCTTGGCAGTGGGGTCTATCTTGGGCAAAAAGTGCGTCGCCCATTTGATTTCCCTGATTTCCACTGGAGCGAAGATACCCTTTCCAGCAAAAGTCATGGACTGCTGAGCTGGTTGCTCAGGTCCAGACCTGACCACTATTGTACCCTTGTTTGTAACAGGCTCCATATCAGTTCTGTTACCACACTCCACATGCTTTACTTGCTCAGCTGTGGTGGAGGCATCATCAGCCTGTTTCTCCACTTCTGGTGTTGTATCCATAGTGGCTTCTGGTCCACCAGCGATTGAAGCCTTGTCAGCCCTAGCTGGAATATCTGGAATAGTACCATGTTTGGATACAGCCTGGTGATCAGCAGCAGGCTTCTTCTTTGTTCTCTTTGTCATGTGCTTATTCGTGATCAGCGCCAACGGAATAGACACAGTAGATTCCGAGTCAGATGATTCTACAACCAGTTTGCGCTTTGCGCCTTCTCTATTTATCTTATCCAGTGGGCGTGAATCCTCGTCTGCTAGTCCCATACTTGGACTTCGTTGGAGCAGCTTGGCTCCCAGCCTCCACTGGCGTGCTCTCAACCACTTTCTGTTTCTTCCCTGCTGGAACAACCTTTTCCTTCCTTTCTTTTGCTTCTCAAAAAACGCCCTTCTCCGGATTCTTAGTCTCACCAGCCTCCTTCTGAAGACTGTCGGCAGTGAGTGTTGTTCACTTGCTGTTGCACCCAAAATTCTGATGGTCTCACCAGTTGGACCAACATTCAGATTTTTCTTCATATAGGTGCGAACCGATTTGTTGTTCAACACCTTTTATGGGTGAAATTTCACAGACTCTCCAAGGTCTGTTTTGACTACATTCTGCAGCAAAACACTCACTTGGACGGCAAATCCTTGAGATTTATTGGTAGGCGTATGCACCATCTCCACCAAAGTCCGAAACAGGATCTATGCCCAGTTCACCTTGAGATCGGCACTGATGGCCACCATCAGATCAAATTTTTCGCTGGTCACCATATCAAAAGATCCAGCTTTTTCACATAGTGCCTTTGCAACTACATCATGCAACAGGTGATATTCCATTTTTAGCTCATTCTTCTTATTTGGTGCCCTGAACGGCACATTCAGTACTCGAAATTTCATCCGCATTTCTGCCACGGTCTTGGACGGAATATCAAGAAATCCAATCAGCCCTTCAGTGGGTAGACCAAAAGCTTCGGCAAACACATCCTTCGTCAACGCCAGTTTCTTATTGGAAACGAAACTTACAATCGTTCCCACAATAAATTTCACATTAGCTAAGAATTCAACCACATTGGTCTTATAAACTGAACCAGATTCCTCTAGAAACCCCTTGAGCCCTGTGTCCTCCAGGGACTTAAACATTTTGGTCATTCTAGTATGCTCCATGGCGAGCACAGACTCAAAATCAACCTGCATAGCGTTGACGAAGAAAGAAGCAGCTATTTCGATGATTAAAAGGTTAGGAAGTAAATAAATTGTGAAGGATTTCAAGAAAATGCTGGAAATTGCTTGCGAAATTGCTCGAATGCGTGAAAATTTGAAAACTTACTATAAAAAGTAAAGTAAAACTATTTATGTATGAACGAGGAGAGAGAAGGGTTTTAAGTGAACACGTGTCATCATTAAGTCATTTGAAATTCTGAATAGATGACCGTCCGATTTTAAAAGAATTTGAAAGGGCTAACCAATTTCAGTCGTTCGATTTTATTTACCAGCAAGGAAGCAATTATCCAAACACCGTGATACCATCTCACTATACATGCCTCAAGTTGGACTAGATCAGCACGATGCTGACCAGCTAGGAGGCAAACAACAGACCTTTGTGTTATCTGTTTGAAGTATATTGTTCCCCCTAAACATATGCATGCAAAACATAGTCATGACATATCCAAAAGACCTAAAATGTTTCTAAAGTAAGAAAACTTAGCCTCCGATAGAGGATTAGTGAAGATATCAGCTACTTTCTGATCGGTTGGCACATGCTCCACCCGAACGTTTTTCTTTAGCACGTGGTCTCGAATAAAGTTGTTGGTCCGTTTGCAATAGGATCACTAAGAGAAACTAGCAGCCGCTGTTTAAAATAGATTTATGTACAACCATTAAAATTGTGCGCTGCTAATTCTTGAGCTGCAATAGCTCGTTGTTCTTGAACAAAAACAATGACCAGAGCACCGGAGACAGATCTGGTATGATTTAAAAATCATGCGGAAAATACCAGAACTGAATCCTATATTTTAAAACAACTCAAACAGATTTATGTACAACATAAATCTGTTCGAGGCTTGTGCTTGTGTGCTGCTGAAATGCGATGCTAAGTGCTGAATTCTGTTTATGCGTATGCTAAAATATAAGCAACTGCTGAACTGTAAACGTGTATGCGTGCTAAGTAAATATGCAAAACTGTATGAATAAAGAACACGATACTCAGCAGGTTTGTTTATGGAAGTTCGGATATCAATATCCTACATCTCCCCTTCTTCCACCTCGGAAGGCTCCACTAGAAGATTTGATCTTACAACTGCGTGTACAGACCCAATCCCACAGCCAGCAGCTGTGAGAACTCCTAGACTCCTCAATTGCACAACAGCCGCAACTGTGTGACTGACTACATACACAAGAGTTTTACGTCTTCATGCTTGGATGGGAACTGTAAACATATTTCGAGATTCATTCACAGATAGATGTGAATGAATCCGGGTGTGTGAGATTGATACATTTAAGCTCTCATCTCTCTGTTTTTCTCACACACGAGGGACATGCTCTAACAAGCTAATTCTAGACTCAGCAATCAACACTCGTGAAAAGCTCCTCTCTAATGGCGGTCGATTGCTTCGTCTATCTCTTTATTTTTCCCTCTGTTGGTGCACTGTATATTCAATATATTTTACCCACAGTATGTAGTTGCACCAACTGAACACACGAACACACACCATCTTCAATTTGCGTTGCCTCTAATATATAGCCTCTGTTGAATTTCTTCCCGTTGGAAAGCTTCCAAAACTGTTCAGCGCTTCAGATGGCTATCTTGTTTTCTTTCCATTTTAGTGCAACGCTCCTCTGTAAAGTACCGACAAGGGAACAGTACTTGTGTCCTTTTCTTTTGCAGGCTTCTTGTCGCTTTCTTCATTTGAATTGAGCTCAGCAGTTGACATCCATATTTCGTAAATCGTCAACTGCTTCGCTGCTGCTTTATCATTACGACTGCTGCGCTTTGCTACTTCTTCGTTTCTTTGCGCCTGGGAATCTTGCGACTGGACACTGTAGCTCGCGACTGAATATATAACAACATCTGATTCAAATAAGCTCTCGACTGGATGCTGCCGTTGCTTGCGTCTGGTACATCAAATGCTTCGCCTGAATCTTCTTGCGTCTGGATGCTCAAAACATTGCGACTGGATATCTTTGCGTTGCGACTGGATCCACTGTAGCTTCGTCTGCTGAAATAACAACGCAAAGTCTTCCTGCTGAATCTTTAGCGCAAGAGCAAAACGCTGTCGTATCAACTTATGTAAACGACATCGTTTTGCTATCTCCAAATAGCATCTGCTGATTGCACTGTAGCTTGCGACTGAATTTCTCCTCTACGACGTCGCTTCCTCTTGCGTCTGGATGCAAGCTACCTGCTGATTTTTGCGTCTGGATGACGTCACCGATGACGTCATCAACAACTAATCCATCTGCTGAATCTCAACACTACGTCGCATTGTCTTTTGCTTCGCTTCATCTGCTGATTGATATTGCGAATGCAAAACGCTGTCGTATCAACTTATTCATGCGACATCGTTTTGCAATCGCCAACTCCAAATACCAACTGCTGGTTGAGGCTCTCTGCTGAATCTTCATCTGCTGATCACTGTAGCTTCGACTGAATGATGACGTCACTGCTGATGTCATCTACACTTTACACTCCAGCTGATATTCTTCGTTCCAGCTTCAGCTCCAGCTCCAGCTTGCGATTCTTCTTCTTCTTGCTTCTTGAATAGCGACTGTTGATAGATTCATCAACAGTACTTATAAGAACGGCGATTGCTAACAGATTCGTCAACAGTACTTAGCTCATCTTCTTCTTCTCCAGCAAGCTTCTCAATTCCAGTTCCAGCTGGTTCATCTTTTCTCTTTAGCACTTGCAGCTGGTTGTCGTCGTTTCAGCTGGTTCATCATGCTCCAGCTGATTCAACTTGCCCTCCGCCTGATTATGAACAACTGAATCAACTCTGGACGTCTCCATCGCTAATTCAACTGCCTATTCCATGAACACCAAACCAACTGCTGATCGATAATGTTGCGAACCAACTGCTGGACAAATATATCTGCTGCTGATCGACTTCTTCAATACATAGAATCTGCACACTTAATTGGAATTGTTAGAAACACAATAATAGGTTTTGTGTAATTCAAAACTTAATTAGGATCTATCAAAACAGATCCAACAAAAGTGATGGCGTATGTCAATATGGCTGGTCCTAAAATGCAGTACGGGGTTCTGAGTGATCACGATCGCACTTGTGTTGTCGCAAAAGATGGGTGCTTCCTGTGCATCAACGCCATAGTCCCGGAGCTATTGTTGAATCCATAGTATTTGAGCAACAGCTTCCAGCTGCGAGGTACTCTGCCTCAGCTGTGGTTGTGGCTATCGATGTCTGTTTATTGCTAAACCAGGAAATTAGTCTATCACCCAATAATTTACAAGTCCTACTGGTGCTACGCCGATCAATGTTAAAACATGTGTAATCTACATCACTGTAACCAATCAAATTGAAACTTGAGTCTTTGGGATACAAAAGACTCACGTGCCCTTTAAATATTTTAAAATACGCTTAACTGCAATGTAGTGTGACTGTTTTGGATCAGCTTGAAACCTTGCACACATACAAACTGAAAACATAATGTCCGGTCTGCTTGCAGTTAGGTACAATAAAGAATCAATCATCCCACGATACATTTTTACCTCAACGGCAATTCCAGCTTCATCTTTATCCAGTTTGATTGAAGCACTCATTGGAGTAGCTGTTGATGAACATTTTTCCATCCCGAACTTCTTAAGAATCTCCTTGGTGTACTTCGTTTGATTGATGAATTTTCCATCCTCAAGCTGTTTTACTTGTAGCCCTAGGAAAAATGTTAGCTCTCCCATCATGCTCATCTCGAATTTTTCTTGCAGAAGCATGGAAAATTGTCTCAAAGCTTGTGATTAGTTGATCCAAAGATGATATCATCAACATAAATCTGTACTAACAAGACGTGATCATTCTTAAAAAATTTAAACAATGTCTTGTCAACAGACCCTATAACAAAATCATGCTCTATCAAGAATTTTGATAATGTATCATACCAAGCTCTGGGAGCTTGTTTCAGACCATATAGAGCTTCTTCAAGCTTATACACAAAGTTTGGTCTGGTATGATATTCGAAGTCAGGAGGTTGTGTAATGTACACTTTCTCATTCAGAATGTCATTTAAGAATACACTTTTGACATCCATCTGATATACTTTAAAGTTTTTGAATGCAGCATATGCAGAAATATACGAATGGCTTCTAGTCGAGCTACTGGCGCAAAGGATTCTTCAAAATCTATCCCTTACTCTTGCCTATAACCTTGAGCTACTAGTCTAGACTTGTTTCGAACTACGTTACCATTTCATCTAGTTTATCCCTAAAGACCCATTTAGTGCCTATGATGTTTTGATCATCAGGTCTAGGTACCAGATGCCATAATCTACTTCGTTCAAATTGAATAAGTTCTTCTTGCATAGCTTCTATATAGCTCGGGTCCACTAAGGCCCCTTCTACCTTTTTAGGTTCAACATGAGAAAAAAATGCAGAATTGAAATATTCTCTTATCATCTGGCCTCGTGTCCTAACGGGTGTAGTAGGGTTACCAATGACCAGTTCAGGTGGACGATTTTCATTCCACCGAAAACCTTGTCTATGTGAGGTTGAAGCTTTTTTCTGTTCCCCCTGCGTGTCAGCTAGATCTTCTGGAATATCATTTGTTGTATTACCACTCGTTATGTTAGCATCATCAGCTTGGGCTAGTTCTCCACCAGCTTGATTGCAATCTGGACCAGCTTGTGCAACATCTCGAATATCTGCGTTTGTAATTGGCATGTCCATAGCGTGCTGGTTTTCAGCTTTACATCTGTTTTGTGCATCATCGTCACTCGATTCATCCAGATTAGTATATTCCAGACGAATGCACAAATCATTTAGCTTTGAAGCTGATGTTGATCTAAAGCTGGTTTCATCAAACACCACGTGTGCTGATTCTTCAATAGTTAGTGTCCTATTGTTGAAGACTCGATAGGCTCTGCTAATAGCTGAGTATCACAGAAAGATACATGTATCAGATTTGACATCAAAAGCTCTTAGGTATGTTTTACCATTAATATGGATAAAACATCTGTATCCAAATACCCTGAAGTAAGAAATATCAGGTTTCTTGTCATTCCAGATCTCGTATGGAGTTACACCGTTTTGCTTATTTATCATCGATCTGTTTTGAGTATAGCAAGTTGTATTGACTGATTCGGCCCAAAATTTATTTGAAATACCAGAATCAGCAATCATAGTTATAGCAGCTTCTTTTAAAGTTCGATTTCTACGCTCAACTAACCCGTTTTGCTGAGGTGTTCTAGCTGCACTCAAATCATGTTTGATTCCAATGTCATCCAGATAGGAGGAAATTTTAAAATTCAAAAACTATGTTCCTCTGTCACTCCTAATCCGGTGACGCTGCAAGATTGCTCATTTTGCAATCGTTTTATGAGCTTGATCAGCCGGTTGGCGGTTTGATCTTTGGATTTACAATACCCAAGTAAATTTGGAAAATTCATCAACGACGACAAGGGTGTATTTGATTCCCCCTAAGCTGGTAATGGGTATTGGACCGAAAAGATCCATATGCAAAAGATCCAGCTTGCGAGAGGTTTTATTACTGTCTCTAGTTTTGAAAGTAGATTTTAAATGCTTTCCCAGCTAACATGCAGAGCAAACCTTGTCTAAAATTTTATCTTGGGAAAACCATCAACTAACTCACGCTCACTCAGATTGGAAATTGTCTTAAAATTCAGATGATTCATCCGCTGATGCCATAGCCAGCTCTTATAAGAGTCAGATACAAGACAAGTTTGTTCTGTATGCGGCTGATCTGACCAATAAACCTTGTAGGTGTTTCCAGATCGATAACCTACCAGCACGGTCAGACCTTCCGGATTCAGAATAGTGCATGTGTGATTTTGAAATTTAATTGAATAGTTACTGTCGCACAACTGACTGATACTTATCAAGTTGTAGCACAAGTTCTCTACAAGGAGAACGTTGTTGACAGTAAAATTACCATGGGTAAACTTACCATTACCCACAGTGTTATCGTTGGAGTTATCACCGAAGGTGATCTTGGGTCCATTGCATGATTTGATATCTGTTAGCAGCTTGGCATCACCAGTCATATGCCTTGCGCATCCGCTATCCAGATACCACTTTGTTTGCTCCAGTCTGGAAACCTGTTGGTTCTACGATCACAAACAATGCAAAATTTGGTACCCTTCGGTTTATTTGGGTTCAAGTTTGATTAGACCTTTCGGGACCCACACGTGGATAATCTGAACCCATTTACCAGTGTGTGCATCAAAGCACATGTGTGGTCCGTTTGTGTTCTTTGATCTGGTGTGAGTATGATACGCAGCATGTTGGCCTTGTGATCTTGGGTTCTTGTATCTTGGCCTGTACTGCCTGTCCTTCATAGAAGGTTGAGAAATTGGCCTGGCTTTCTTTCACCAGATTTTGGTTTACCCCTCATCTCTTCAACTCTTTTACAAATCTAGCTTTCACTAGACGTCTCAGGAGCAGTACACCCCAGCCCACAAAATATTCCTTTCCATATCGGAGGCTCAACTGCTATCTTTGTTTCACCTTATTGTGCTTCTACAGACTGTCCCGTGCTAAGTTACAAAATTCATGGTTTTAAACTTTGTCCTTTCCAGCTGGGGTACAATTGGTTTCTGCTGTACTGATTTCATTGCTATTATAACCTAATACGGTTTTATCACCGGATGTCTTCATAGCTCCATGCAGTTTATTTAGAGAAGCAGAAGACCTGGTCCAGAAACTTATTATACCAGCCAACCGCTGATTTTCATTAAAAATCTCCTCGGACCTGCTTCTCAATTCATCGTTCTCAGTAGCAAGCTTACTTAGAGCAGCTTGCATATCACTTGAGCTAACCAGCTCAACTTTATTATCAAAACTCTCTTTTTTAGCTTTCACTTCCTCGAATGATTGAGAGAGTATTTTTTATTCTTGGACCATGTCATTTAGTGCTTTGACAAGATCCTTACGTGTGAATTTCAGATTGGAAAAATCAAATACCTCCTCAGTGTCTTCGGCCATGAGACACTGTACTTCATCTTCGTTGTCACTGGATGAAGATGTTCCTGAGCTAGATTCCTCTGAATTTGAATCAGCCCATGCACTTTTATTCTCCTCGGCAACCATCACTTTCTCAATTTTCCTCTTCCGATAAATTTTCTTCTCCTTTTTGTCCTTGCTGGTGTTGCGATCTGGTCGCTTCTTCACATCCAGCTTTGGGCTTCCTACAATCAGCCATGAAGTGACCAAGTCTACCGCAGTTATAACATTTGTCATCAGAAGGAGAATTAAAATACTTTTTGTGGAATCAAAAGAGAAAGGTTTAGGATTATGCTTCCGCATAAATTTTTCGAATTTGTTAATGAACAAGGACATAGCATCCTTGCTTAGCTCCTCTGCTGCTCTGCCGCTTGTAGAGCATGGAATCTGTTCTGCAGTTGTAGCAGCAAAACCTCTGGTTGGTTGAGATGTCGATGGCTCAGATTCTGCTCTCGTCTCCAGCGCGACCTCATATGCTTTCAGATTGGCGAACAGATCATGAAACTCCATTTTGTTCAGATCCTTGGACTCCCTCATAGCCATGGTCATGACATCCCACTCCTTCGGCAGTGCACGCATGACTTTCAGGGCCAGGTTTTGCCCAATCTTGTCAGCTCAATCACCAGTGAGCTAAACGTTCATAAAATTCTTTCATGGTCTCTTCGGGCTTCATTTTGATCAGCTCAAACTTTTGCAGGGCCATGGTTAACTTGTTCTCTTTGGTTTCTTCGTTGCCCTCACATATCTGGGTCAGCTTCTCCCAGATTTCTTTCGCAGTTGTGTATGTCTGGATTTTGCTAAACATGTCATTGTCTAGCGTCTTGTACAGTATGTCCTTAGCGACATTATCCAGATTCACTTTCTTATTATCCTCGGATGTCCACTGCATTCTTGGATTTTCAGTCCATTGAGGCGCACAATCTGAAATAGCTATTGATGTGTTCTGCCTCATAATCTTTATTGGTCCATCCGTGATGACGAACCACATGTCATCATCTTGTGCTGTCAGGTGAGTTTGCATACGGATTTTCCACACATCGTACTCCTCCTTAGAAAACATAGGAATCTTGTTGTGAGAAATCGACATGTTTAATGAATATGAATAAACACGGTGTTCAAACACTGAGAAATCGAGCTCTGATACCACTTGTTAGGATCGTAAAACAAGCTCGGGAGTTCAGAGGAGGGGGGTGAATGAACTCCTTTGCTAATTTTGCTTGAAAAATGTTTTCAAAATATTTACTGCTCGATGCCAACCTCAAAGCCGAGTTACCAGCTTGGAGGGTTTTCAGTGATTGCTGTTGTTTAGTGTAAATAAATTAATTTTATGCTGAAGGAACACGATTACAGTTAAGTGCGTAAATATAAAGGATAGAGTCAAGATATTTATTTCTGAAAGTTCGGAATTCAATCTCCTACGTCTCCCTTTCTTCCTCAATGGGAAGGATATTCACTAGAAGATTTGATTTATACAACTCCTTGTACAAACCCAATCCGACATCCAGCAGCTGCAAGAACTCCTAGCACTCAACCACGAATGCAGACCCGCGATCTGGTTCGAAATACAATGAACACAACACTAAGTTGGTTGTTCTAGCACTCGACACTCTCTGTTTATGATTTACAGTGATGGCTCAACACTACAAAGTGTGTGCACAAGTGTTTGTGTGACACAAAGAATCGAATAAGCAATCTGTGTGCGTGTGTCCCTAGTTGTGAGCTGGTTCGACATATGAACTCTGTATTGCTCTTGAAGGTTTGTAAGCTCGTAAGTTGTTGATTTCGTGATTGGTTCGTAACCTTCTCACAGCTTATCTGCTCTTCTATTTATATCCTTTGGATACAACGGTAATAAATGTTACCAATAAGAACGTCGAATGTATCCAAATTGAAATTCCTGTGGCGACATAAATGCTTGTACGATGTTCATACATCACCATTAAATGCATTTCCCCTTTTAGCAATTCTGAGCAGTCTTCAGTTCAAATGAGTCTCTGTAATTCTGGAGTTAGCTCAAAGTAGTTCCAACGACTACAAATCAATACAGAGAGGTCAAACGTATCACATCAATCTGTACGTAGCCTCAAACATTCTGAAATCCATCTTGCTAAGTTGTCCTTACTCATAAGAACGTCGAATGTATCCAAATTGAAATTCCTGTGGCGACATAAATGCTTGTACGATGTTCATACATCACCATTAAATGCATTTCCCCTTTTAGCAATTCTGAGCAGTCTTCAGTTCAAATGAGTCTCTGTAATTCTGGAGTTAGCTCAAAGTAGTTCCAACGACTACAAATCAATACAGAGAGGTCAAACGTATCACATCAATCTGTACGTAGCCTCAAACATTCTGAAATCCATCTTGCTAAGTTGTCCTTACTCATCTGGTTTCCCGATCTAGTCACTGTTCGTTGAACTGCTTTTCTAATATGATTCTTATATTGATCGGATTCAATATGCACTGGACTATTCTTCTCATGTTTTTGCTCTGTACTGATTCAGATGACAGTCTTTGTACACTCATATCTGTAACCCGATAATATCTATAGAATAATCTTGCTTCGAGCTGGTTTATCTAACCATCTGGTCTGTTATACCACTTTACGTTCCGATCCATTCTCTCAATTGTTCCAAAACCCACTGTTTTATCTGCTCTTTTGGACTGATTTAATTTTAAACTGTTTCTACTCTTTCGAGCTTGAGTTTTCTGAATTGGTTTGTCCTTAACCAGGTGATCATCTCTGACCACTTGACTGAATTACCTTAGCTGGTTTGTCCTTTGACCAGCGTAACTGAATAAATTGAGCTAGTTTGATCTCTGATCTGGTTTTTATATCCAACCCTTTAAGCCCGGTCCAGATATTTTACCTTTGAGCTGATTAATCTCTTTTATTTGTCTTCACAAAAACTTACGAAATTATCTCCAACAGACACCATGAGTGCTAGTGTCATGATGAGCTCTAGAAGTTTCTTGCCATTAGAATCCACACTGCGGTCTGAATCTAATATCGTGAGCTTCTTTACTTTGGTACAATCTTCACAAGCACTCAGAGGACATTGAAGCAAAAAGGCACCAAATTAAAAGATTCCATATCTCAGGTGTTATCGACCAATCTGGGTACTCCCCCTCGTCCACATTAGCAAACCAATTACATTGTTCTTCCCACATTCAGCGAAGACAGACGTAACCAGCAGGTAGAAACTAGAATCCATTAGCGCAACGCCTGAATGAAAGATGTGTTAGGCTAGGTGCCTAGCTAGCCAACTGTTGGTGGTGGGCTTTTTTGACTCTACTGTAAAAGTGATCTTTATTCATATAATTTACATTTACATGTCATTGTTTATCTTTGCTTTTATTGTACAAACTTGTTGGATAAAGACTTTGAATGCACTATTGTGTATATTAGTAGTCACTGGGTGTTCTAAACGAGTTCCTAGTCGATTGGGCCATCCAAAAGAGGATAAGGGCTGCCCAAACTTGATACTAGCATCTGCGATGCAAAGTACCCATAGATATGATCTAAGCGTGCAGATGGATAGTGACCTGATGATCTATCGGACTACCCTCGTTCGGACTTTTCAAGTGGATATCATTTGTTGAGTGGATTAAGCCCGATGTCTTGGTTGTATAGATTATTCCTCATTAGTCGAAACATTGAGACTCTACATGCTAGTCACCTCACTTTGACTCTTTTACCGACTCCATGAGGGTCATCAGGTGGCAAGGTTGTGTGAGGTCACGATGCATGTAGGAGTCGATGCTTTGTTGTCGAGGATTCACCGTTCGCCTTGGTTCATGGATATCGTATACTTTCTGAGGAGATAATAGTGTGAAAAATATCTGATCAGAGTACTAGATGTGCTCTCCATGAGGGTCATCAGGTGGCAAGGTTGTGTGAGGTCACGATGCATGTAGGAGTCGATGCTTTGTTGTCGAGGATTCACCGTTCGCCTTGGTTCATGGATATCGTATACTTTCTGAGGAGATAATAGTGTGAAAAATATCTGATCAGAGTACTAGATGTGCTTTAGGTAAATGGGTTTATCTAGTAGCACATGCGATGTCACTATTTGATCTCCAAGATGTATGCATGGCTATCAAATCTCTAGAGACTCTCTATTTACCAATGGTCATTGATTCGGTCAGGATATTTGAGATGAAAGGACCGTACTGTACGCTAACCATGACCGACTGGTTCTTGCATGCACTATCAGTGATACCAAGGGATCATGGGGCAATGTTGCTAGACTCTTTACCATGATCTGATGGGTCAGTACGAAAATATGTTTTTGGAATCACAAGGAGTTGTGAGTCCACAGCTAGATGAATCCCTGAACCATTGAGGGTCACAAAAGTACTGGTTTCTCAATTCCCGTACAGATATGGTACTAAAAGTGTTGAGTATAGTAGGACAAAGGTTGTGAGTATGACTTCCAAAAGTAGCTAAGGGAGTAGGACTTCCATATTTAGCTAATGGGAGTAAACCTACCATATGTAGATTTAATGGTCTGAAAGTTTGATTTTGAATCATAATGATCGATTTTGTAAAATGAGCACATCGGTGATATCTGATCATCGATCATGATTATGATGAGACCACAATCTAGGGATTCGAAACGAATGTTCCCCGTTTGACTTGAATAGAATGTTTACTGTTTGATTTGAACCGAATGTTCACTGTTTGAGTTGAACCGAATGTTCTCTGCTTTGTCCAACTCAAGCTATATCCTTCTATCTATAAATATGGCAATGAGGAGACACTTTCAGAAGTGAGAAAAAACCCCTTGATTATTGAATCATAACTCTCCTCTCCCATCCCATCCACTCTCGGCCTCCTCCCGCCACAGTCGCCAGTCGGCGCCGCCGCCATTTGTTGGAACCCTTTTCGACCATCTTGGTGAGGGGATATCGTTCGTTAAAATTTTCTGTGCTTTCTAGTACAAGACAGCGAAGGTATTTGGAGACCGGTCGTTGATCGGATTAGGCGAACAATCAGAGATTCAACGTTGAAGTGCTATTGCCTCTAAAACCGGAATAGTCGGTGGGGCGCAAAGTCACCAAAGATAAATATTTCTAAAAACCCTATGCATGTGTAGCTTTAGTTTATTCGTGTATGAGCGTTCTTGGGCACAAAATTTGTAAAACTTCCGTTGTGCCCCGGGAGCGTGATCCGGATCCGTCGTGGGCCAACAAGATGTAGTGATAGGCCTTCTGCAACTCAAGTATGCCTCACAAGAATTCATCGACATGTTACAAGAGGTTTAAAGGAAAAGTTTTAGGTTTAAGGTAAGACAAAAGTAATAGACCAAAATGTTACCAAAATAAATACACTTACATCAGTGTAGACCCAAGTCGTCGGAGTGGCCATCTCAAGGAACCAACCCTTCTGGTATGCCATGATGAATCCACATTTTTTCTCACCAACACCCAAATGTCCAATCTCCATCCTGCCCATGACCTTTGAATGACAGATCTGCATCATCTTCTCTAGAGTAGGAGCAACAAATTCTTTGATGTTTGGGTCAAGTCTGGTTTTTCTCTTAGGCTGGTCCTCCTCAACCTGAGCTCCCTCGGCTACCACACATCATTATACATAGATAATGACAAACAAGACTTACAAACATCAATCACATTACATAGATAATGACAAACACGACTTGCCAAACATCAAATGTTAATAGAATTGACAAACATGACTTACCAAACATCAAATGTTAATAGATATTGACAAACACGAATTACCACCTTTAGGTGTCGACTCTGTCACTTTAGTCTCCTCCTCACACACTGGATACAACTGAGCCAACTGCACCACCTTTTTGTTGGGGCAGTGGGGGATCCAGATCTTGCTCCTAGGGATCATCAGAATTTCTAAAAAAATTTTTGCCCGGTAATGCTCATACACGAATAAAACAAACGCTAAACATGCATAGAGTGTTTAGAAATATTTACCTTTGGCGACTTTGCACCTGGCTCCGACTATTTCGATTTTATGAGACAATAGCACTTCAACGGTTGAATCTCTGATTGTTCGCTTAATCCGGTCCACGACAGGTTTCCAAATTCCTTCACCGCTTTGCACTAGAAAGCACAGCAAATTTTCACGAATGGAATCTCCTCACCAAGATGGCCGAAACGGGATCTGGCGGCATGTGGCAGCGATGGGTGGAGGCCGAGAGTGGATGGGAGGGGAGAGGAGAGTTATGATTCAATAATCAAGTGGGGTTTTTGAATCTGTCTCCTCATTGACATATTTATAGGTAGAGGGATAGAGTTTGAGTTGAACAAAACAGTGAGCATTCGGTTCAACTCAAACAATGAACATTTGGTTCAAGTCAAACTGCGAACATTCGTTTCAGCTCCCTCGATTGTGGTCTCATCATAATCTCGATGGATGATCAGATATCATCGATGTGATCATTTTACAAAACTGATCATTCTGATGCAAAATCAAATTTTCGGACAACTAAATCTATTTATGGAAGGTTTACTCCCATTAGCTAAATATGAAAGTCTTACTTCCTTAGCTAATTTTGGAAGTCATACTCTTAACCTTCCTCCTACTATACTCAACACTTTGAGTTCCATACTCGTACGAGAATTGGGAAACAGTACTTGTGTGACCCTCAATTGTTCAAGGATAGAGCTATCTGTGGGCTCACAACTCCTTGTGACTCCAAAAACACATTTTCGGACTTACCCATCGGAACATGGTAAAGAGTCTAGCAACATCGCCATGATCTCATAGGTATCGCTGATAGTGCCTGCAAGAACCATTTGGTCAAGGTTAGCGTACAGTACGGTACTTTCAGCTCAAATATCCTGACCTAATCAATGACCATTGGTAAATCGAGAGTTGCTAGAGATTCGATAGCCATGCATACATCTTGGAGATCAAATAGCGACATCGCATGTGCTACTAGGTAAACCATTTACCTAAAGCACATATAGTACCCTGGCCAGAGATTTATCACACTATTATCTCCTAAGATAGCATAGTATATCTGCGCACAAGGGTGAGAGGTGAATCCTCGACAACGAAGAATCAACTCCTACATTCATTGGGACCTCACCCAATCACGCCACCTGATGACCCCAACGGAGTCGGTAAACGGGTCAAAGTGAGACACCTATCATGTAGAGTCTCAATGACATTTCGTGCAGTAAGGACTAATCTGTACAACCAAAACCTTGGACTTAATCCACTCGACAAATGATAACCACTTGGAAATTCCAAACGAGGATAGTTCGATAGGTCACCAGGTCACTTTCCATCTGAATGCTTAGAACATCTCTATGTTTCCTACCAATGAAACGTGGTACTTTGCATCGCAGATGCTAGTATCAAGATCGGGCGGCCCTTATCATCTTTTGGACGATCCAATCGACTAGGAACTCGTTAAGAACACATAGTGACTATTAGATATGTTTCATGATAGCCATAAAATCCTCTATCACATCTAACATATACTATAGTGCATTCAAGGTCTTTATCCAACAATTTGTAATCACAATAATGAAGATAAAGAATGCCATACAAGAATGCGGATTTCATAAATAAAGATCGCTTTACATAGAGTCAACAAGAACCCCCATGCCACAAGTTGGCTAGTTGGGCACCTACTCTAACAATCTCCCACTTGCCCTACAGCCAACTACTCATGAGATGTAGTCCCATTGCTTTGTGATCTTTTTCAAACAATGGTCCTGGCAAGGGCTTCGTAAGTGGGTCAGCAATAGTGTCTGCAGAGGTGACTCGTTCAACAACGATATATTTTCTTCCCACAATTTCCCGGATAATGTGGAACTTTCTCGGTATATGCTTGGATCACTGATGAGACCTGGGCTCCATGCATGAGCAACGGCACCCGTGTTGTCACAGTACACCGGGACTGAACTAACTATTTCAGGAATTATTCCCAACTCTTGGACGTAATTTCACATCCAAACAACCTCCTTAGCAGCATCTGATGCTGCAACGTATTCAGACTCAGTGGTTGAATCCGCAACGATGTCTTTCTTGGAACTCTTCCAATAGACAGCACCACCATTGTCAGGCCCGATGCTCTAAATCAGAGATTAAGCATACAATCAACAATAAAACACTGAAGCTTAGAATTGGCTAAAATTTTTGTTTTTGGCATGACTGAAAAACATAACTTCAAAATAAGCGCCTACTCAAAATACGACTTTGAATCAAAATCCACGGTAATAAACATCGATCACCAAGTATATATATATATATATATATATATATATATATATATATGCATACAAGCCCAACTTGAATCGATAAATAACAACTACTCAGGGCATCCCCTGACAATGACTCGATACAAAATATATATATAAAACTGGGAGCTCAAAGCCTATGGGGGCTCCGCCAGCAGATGCATCTCAAGGACCAGCTGTACAACTAAAAACCAAATACACAACAAAACAGCCCTAAAGGGAAAGGGGTCAAACCCCAGTACGAAGAGAAATCAAACAACGACTACCAAATAAAACATGTAACATATAATGTCATGCAATGCATGAAGGGTGCCAGGAAAAACAACAGGGCTCAAGAAGCCGCTCGACAGCTGGAGATACAAAGCTCGCAGGAACAACTCAACAGCTGGAGGTACTAGGCTCGCATAACAACTCCACAGCTAAAGGTACAAACAGAAGTGATCAACGGAGCTCAAGATACAACAACTCAGCTGAAATCAACAAGATAGTGGCCACAAGGCATGTGAGAGCGTGGTAGCTATCCCCTCGTCCCAACACGTAGTACCAGAAGCAAGAACAGAACAGCTCAACCGCTGGTTCCCCAAGCTCATGAGAGCGTGGTAGCTATCCACTCGTCTCATAACGTGCTACCAGACAGTAGAAAGAAGAGGAGCACTGTATCTAGCCGATCGTCCACAAATATCCCCACAGCAAGCTACCTGGTACTAACAGATCAGCAACAGCAAACGAACAGCATAGGATAACAAGGGAAGGGCTCAAAAACAGGGAACAGCTAGCAATTGATCGCAAGGGAGGAGCTCAACATGCCATGCGTGTATGCAATGCTAACAGGACAGATACCGCATACAATAAACATAAGGAAAACAACACGACAAAACAAGAATAGCTCGGCTCAGGTTATCTCATGCAATATAAAGCTAGCCACACAGCTCACATGCACATGTACGACAACATACACAACCAATCAGTGCTGCTACACAGCACACGCATAAAAAGCTACAACATCATAGCACATAAACAAATCAAGCACAGAATACACACGACCAGGCTACGACCACTCAGCCCACAGCCCCTATGTTCACATGTTTATTCCAAAGCTGTAAATACAAGCTCAATTCGTACCTTACGGAGATTTTTGCAAAATACCTCAGCACAGCTCACGGCTGATAGCAGAACACACTCCCTGCTCCGCTCGGCCAACAGCTCAGGGAAAACCACAAGGGAGGCTCTAATTTGAACCAAAGATCAACTCGGCCGAAAATCACGAAACACAGCTCACGCAGCTCCTCAGCGATTTTCTCTTTATGGCCTCCTCTCGGCTTTAAACTGCAACAGAAACGTCATGCTTGAAGAGGGGTTTCCAACCGAGGTACCCTCACTCAAAGCTGATCGACCAATCTTCGACGATATGGAAATTACTAGGTCGGGTGAATAGTAGTGACAAGGTTTGGAAAATATCTAACGGGAGCTTCCAGAAGAAGGTATAAGAGAGGCATGGTCTAAAATGACTAAGTTTTGGTCAAGGAGCGGTATATATATACTCTCGCTCAACAGATCACGGCTATAGTGATCCCAAATCAGCTCGGACCTCAACACTGCATTCAGCACAAGCAAAGCAGCTCAGCTTGCGCATTCCAACCATCTCTCGCTCCCAACAGCTCAGCTCTTGTCTGTTCAACTTACGCACACTGGTCAGCTCTCGCGTGCGATACAGAACTCAGCTATCGCCCAAATCTGTATGCACAAACAGCTTGCGCCACAAAACAGTAGAACATATCACAGCAACGGAGCAGATTACCCTCTCCATGACAAATATGGACATACTATCTGCTCAGTACTGACCCAAAGCTATCAACAGCCTTCCTCAAAGCTGTTCTACACTATCACCTTATGCCCAGACTTGTTTTACCAAATAGTTCGGACCTCCCTTGATCTGTCTACTCAGTTCATGACACTAGACACATCCCTAAACTGAATCCAGGTTATTTCTCACAACCCAAACTATTTAACATCTCCGAGCTGTTTCACTACCAACACACTTAAGACAGATCGGGTCACACGAGCTCAGCACAGGATTAATCGCACAGTGCCACCAGACATCTTACGCAAACTCAGGTCAGATCACACCCTATAAATATAGCTCAGGATACTCTATCCATCTTACAACCAACCAAAACAGCCCGCGACATCCACAGTTGTATAGCTTACAACAACAGGCCAAATCACACACTAGCCATCTTACACACACTGAACAGATCTCGTCGGAGATGGAACCATAAACATCTCTCGTCTGGTTTGATAACCACAAACAACTCTGTTCTACACGGACGATACTACCAGCGTACGCCTAAGCTGAACTCAGATTACGCTCGTATAGAAAAATCCCCAAGCTGTTTGCCTCTATGTTGTTATCCCAAAACAGCTCACGTCAGAAGACTCAATCCATCACCACGAAGTAGTTCAGCTCAGAACTGTTCCACTTAGGTCAGCTCGCAATCTGAGATCAGCACAGAGCATTTAGCTCAGCTTACAATCTATAGAACAGTAAACGCTCCCAAAATTCAGCTTACACTGCTCAGATCATGCCAACCAGCTCAGGTCGCGTACGAAAACCAACACGCGATGGTCAACCCAGTGCTCAAGGGTCAACACAGCTCACAGCATAGCATAACACCCCAAAGCTGTATCCAGCTTACGCTACTTCCCAAACTGCTATCAGCACTGACCGCTGCACTGGACTGGTTCACGCTACAGCAGCAGCATCTCAGCACTCAGAACAACTCAACACAGCACGGTGCATACCTGTCAGCTAGCACCCGATATGGTCCTGTTCGCGTAACTACCCAACACGCTTCTAAGATGAATCTCTCAAATTGTGTTTTCCGTGCACTACAATCAGCTTACAACCTAATATTAGCACAGAACACCAGAACAGCTCACAACGGTGATGATCTGAACTGCAACCCAAAGTAGTTTACTCTCTCGAGGTCAGCATTGTAGCTCAAACAGCTCGCATTTGTGCTGGTCTAAACTGGAACCTAAAGCAGTTTCCTGTCTCATCAGCTTAGCACTATACTTAAGATCAGCTTGCGTCCAGGCTGATCCATCTCAATCGAGACTCTCTAAGCTGCTTAATCCTGATTAGTTAACCACAAATTGTTGGGGAACCGTGGCGGATCCGGATCCCGTCTCCCGGTGAGGCAGCGGAAGAATAAAATTAGGCCGGGAAACGTTCAATACAATCAAAACTACTGCAAAACTATGAACCATTCATAGGGCGTTTAGTCAATTACCTTGCTGGCGACTTGCGCCTGGCTCCAACCGGAATTACAAGAAGACCAGATCTTCACGGTAGGCGGCTGTAGATTCGTCAATCAGGTCCACGATCGGAAGGGAGACTCCTTCGTCAGCCTGCACTAGAAGGCCTGACGAGATCAGCGCGGACGGATTCTCCTTGGAAAACTTATCGGAGCAAGTCCGATCAATTAGCGGCGGCGGCGGCGACGGCGGCGACGGTGGAGGCCGGCGGCGGCAGCGGCTTTTGGGAGAGGGGGGGGGGGCGGCCGAGAGAGAGAGCTATAGGGTTAGGGTTATGTTGTTGTGTTATGAATTTTAAGCCCTAATCACACATTAGTATATATTAAATATACTTGGGCTTGAACCGGCCCATTGGACTTGGGTCAGACCCAAGTCCATATATGAACATTCGGTTCGTTTAATTCATTGCGGTTTCATCATAACTCCGATCGATGATCAGATCGGACCGATCGACTCAGTTTCCAAAACTTAATATTATGATCTGAAAAACCATTTTTCAGAACCCCAGTGCAAAATGACCGTTTTGCCCCTCAACAGCGGGAAATCACGATTTGACCACTGTTGACTTTTAGGAAGTCGCACTCCCTAAAATCCTCCTTCTATGCTCAACACATTGAGCTCAGTATCCGTGCGGGAATCTCGAATCCAGTACTTGTGTGACCCTCAATGGTTCAGGGATACAGCTAGCCGTGGGCCCATAACCATTGCGGCTCCGGAATCACAATTCCGGACTTGCCCATCGGATCATGGTAAGAGCGTCTAGCAACATCACCCCATGATCCCCTAGGTATCACTGATAGTGTCTGCAAGAACCAGTTGGTCGTGGTTAGCGTACAGTACGGTCCTTTCAATCCATATATCCCGATCAGATCAACGACCATTGGTAAATCGAGAGTCGTTATAGATCCGATAGCTATGCATACATCTTGGAGATCGAATAGTGACATCGCGAGTGTAACTAGGTAAACCCATTTACCTAAAACACTTCTAGTACTCTGGCCAGAGATTTTTACACTATCGTCTCCTCAGATAACATAGGATATCCACGCATATCTGCGAGCGATGAATCCTCGACAACGATGCATCGACTCCTACATGCATCGGGGCCTCACCCAATCCCACCGCCTAACGACCCCAAGTGAGTCGACAAACGGGTCAAAGTGAGGCGCCTATCATGTAGAGCCTCAATGTCGTTTCGAGTCGTGAGGACTAATCAGTACAACCAAGACCTCAGACTTATCCACTCGACAAATGGTAACCACTTGGAAAGTCCGAATGAGGGTAGTTCGATAGATCACCAGGTCACTATCTATCTGCATGCTCAGAACATCACAATGTTCCCTACCAATGAAACATGGTACTTCGCATCGCAGATACTAGTCTCAAGCTCGGGCGGCCTTATCCTCATTTTGACGACCCAATCGACTAGGAACCAATTCAGAATACACAGTGACTATTAGATGTGTTTCATGATAGCCGTCACACCCACTATCACATCTAACATACACTATAGTGCATTCTAGGTCTTTACTCAACGCAATTGTTAATCATTATACAACACAATGAAAGTAAAGAATGTCATAAATAAATGCAAATATCATATATAAAGACTGTCATATACAAGAGTCTATAAACCCACACGCCACAAGTTGGCTAGTTGGGCATCTACTCTAACAATCTCCCACTTGCCCTAAAGCCAACTACTCATCAGACGTAGTCCCATTGTTTCGCGATGTTTTTCAAACAAGGGTCCTGGCAAGGGCTTCGTAAGTGGATCAGCAATGTTGTCCGCAGAGGCGACTCTCTCAACTGCTATGTCACCTCTAGCCAAAATATCCCGGATTATGTGGTATTTCCTCAGTATATGTTTGGATCTTTGGTGAGACCTAGGTTCCTTTGCTTGAGCAATGGCACCCGTGTTGTCCAGTACACCGGGACTGGACCAACTCCATTAGGAATGACGCCCAACTCTTGGACGAAATTCCTTATCCAAACTACCTCCTTAGCAGCAGCTGATGCTGCGATGTACTCAGCCTCTGTGGTTGAATCCGCGATTGTGTCTTGCTTGGAACTCTTCCAAGAGACAGCACCACCATTGAGCATGAATACAAATCCAGAGGTTGAATTCGAATCATCCACGTCACACTGGAAGCTAGAATCAGTGTAGCCTTCCAGTTTCAGTTCACCACCCCCATAGACCATGAACATATTCTTAGTCCTTCGTAAGTACTTAAGAATATCCTTCACAGCCTTCCAGTGCAATTGGCCGGGGTTGGCCTGGTAGCGGCTCGTGACACTCAGAGCATATGCGACATCCGGTCTAGTCGAGATCATGCCATACATAATACTACCTATTGCCGAGGCATATGGGACTAATGCCCCTGCAGTCTTTATGGATTTGATGAACCGAGTTTTCCACGATTTTATCGATCCCCGGTCTAGTTGAGATCATGCCATACATAATACTACCTATAGCCGAGGCATATGGTACACGTGCCATATTCTCTATCTCCTCATCAGTCTTTGGACACATAGACTTGGATAGAGTGACCCCGTGGCACATAGGTAGGTGTCCTCTCTTGGACTCTTCCATAGAGAACCTCTTAAGTATGGTATCGTTGTAGGTAGCTTGGGTGAGTCCGAGCATCCGTTTAGATCTATCCCGATAGATCTGTATTCCAAGAATATAGGATGCTTCACCCATGTCCTTCATCGAAAATCTACTAGACAACCAGACTTTAGTTGATTACAGCATTCCTACATCATTCACAATGAGTATAATGTCCTCAACATAAAGTACGAGGAATGTCACAGCGCTTTTAACTACCTTCTTATAAACACATGGCTCCTCGGGATTCTTGATGAAACCAAATTCCTTAATTGTTTCATCGAATTTCAGGTTCCAACTCCGTGATGCTTGTTTGAGTCCGTAGATCGATCTCTGAAGCTTGCATACCTTATGCTCGCTTCCTACAGATGTGAAACCCTCAGGCTGCGTCATATAGATCTCTTCCTTAATGTTTCCATTAAGGAACGCAATTTTCACATCCATTTGCCATATCTCATAGTCGTACCATGCGGCTATGGCTAACAAGATTCTAATTGACTTGAACATTGCGACTGGCGAGAAGGTTTCATCATAGTCAACACCTTGCCTTTGAGTGTAACCTTTCGCGACCAGTCGTGCCTTGTAGGTCATTACCTTAACATCAGGCCCAAGTTTCCTCTTGTATACCCATTTGCACCCAATAGGAACAATTCCTTCTGGAGGATTAACAAGGGTCCAAACTTGGTTATCATGCATTGAGTCAAACTCAGACTGCATTGCTTCAAGCCACAAATTTGAATCAGCATCGGAAATCGCCTCCTTGAAAGTTCTTGGATCAGATCCAACAACTTGATCACTTTGATCATCCTCAAGGAGAAAACCATATCTCTCAGGAGCCCTAGGAATCCTTTCGGATCTCCTAGGTGCGACGATTTCTGGTACCGGCTCTAGAGGTGTGGGAGATTCACCTGGTACTTCGATTGGATCTCGAACCTCTTCGAGTTCTACTATTTTGCCCTTTCTATCAAGTAGAAGTTCCCTTTCCATAAAGGTGGCATTCCTAGAAACAAACACTTTTGTTTCGCTGGGATAGTAGAAGTAGTATCCGATGGAATTCTTTGGATACCCAATGAAGTAGCATAAGATGGATCTCGTATCCAGCTTATCTCCCACTGTCTGATTCACGTAAGCAGGACATCCCCAAATCCTCATGTATGAGTACTTGGGTGGTTTGCCCATCCACATCTCATATGGAGTTTTATCCACTGCCTTGGTGTGGACATTGTTCAACAACATTACCGCCGTTTCGAGCGCATAGCCCCAAAACGAGGTAGGAAGTTCAGTGAAGCTCATCATAGATCGAACCATGTCCAACAAGGTCCGATTACGACGCTCCGCTACACCATTGAGCTGTGGTGTGGCCGGAGGGGTCCACTGTGCGAGAATCCCATTCTCCTTTAGATAGTCTTGAACATAGCCCCAAAACGAGGTAGGAAGTTCAGTGAAGCTCATCATAGATCGAACCATGTCCAACAAGGTCCGATTACGACGCTCCGCTACACCATTGAGCTGTGGTGTGGCCGGAGGGGTCCACTGTGCGAGAATCCCATTCTCCTTTAGATAGTCTTGAAATTCAACACTTAAGTATTCACCACCTCGATCAGATCGAAGTGCTTTAATACTTTTGTCTAATTGATTTTCTATTTCAGCCTTGAATTCTTTGAACCTTTCAAAGGATTCAGACTTGTGCTCATCAAGTACAAGTACCCATACCTAGAGTGATCGTCGGTAAAGGTGATGAAGTATGTGTGACCGTATTTAGTACCAATACTAAATGGGCCACACACATCAGTATGGATCAAATCCAATAGGCCTTGAGCACGCTCACCCTTGCCCTTGAAGGGTTGCTTGGTCATCTTTCCCTTGAGACAAGATTCACAAGTCGGTAGGGAGTTAATGTCTGACAGATCAAACATGTCACTCCTAACTAACTTGTTCATCCTACTTAGAGAAACATGACCTAGCCTAGCGTGCCAAAGTTGTGCTGGGTTCAAGTTATCATGTTTCCTTTTAATCGTTGTTGTATGTGCTTCGACATCGTGAGTTGGAACGTCTTTTAATTTTAAGGTGTATAAATCGTTTTCGCGTTCCCCAATTCCAATTAAACATTCATTCTTGTAAATATTGCAAATCGAGTTAGCAAACATACAAGAATATCCATCACTATCAAGCATAGAAACAGAAATAATGTTCTTTATTAATTCGATAACGAACAAAACGTTTCTCAATAACATCTTAAAATCAGAAGACAAAAATAAATAGACATCTCCTATAGCTACTGCAGCAACTCTTTCTCCATTGCCAAGCCTCAAGTGGGTCTCACCCTCTCTAAGACGTCGGCTTCTTGTCATCACCTGCAAATCATTGCAGATATGAGATCCACATCCGGTATCAAGTACCCAAGAAGTCGAACTAAGAGACATATTTATTTCGATATAGAACATACCTTTCGCAGTTCGCAACTGCTCGAGGTACTCCTTGCAGTTCCTCCTCCAATGCCCAGGCTTGTGGCAGTGGTGGAAAACATCCTCGTGCTTGTTTGGCTTGGAAGCCTTTGCCTTTGGCTCCTTGGTGGGCTTTTCCTCCTTCGCAGGGGCAGAACGCTTCTTTCCCTTGCGTCTGGGCCCCTTCTTCGCAGAGGAAGAAGAGCCCATGAGGAGGACGGGCTTGTCCTTCTTTATGGTTCCTTCTAACACTACAAGCATGTTAACCACCTCTTCAAGGGTGGCTGCCAGCTTGTTCATGTTGAAGTTGACCACAAAGGGGTCGAATGTAGCAGGCAGTGAGAGGAGAAGCACATCCAAAGATAGCTCGTGTGGAAGTGTGATATCAAGGCCCAACAGCTTTTCAACGAGCCCAATCATACGAACCCCATGCTCGCGGACCGAAGTCCCATCGCGCATGCGGCTCATCATAAGCTCCTTGACAGCCGTGAACCTCTCATGTCGAGAGTTCTTCCCGTACAGTTCTTTGAGATGAAAGAGTATGTCAGCAACATACTTAGTCTTCTCAAAGCGCCGTTGCATTTCGTTCGACATCGATGCCATCACATAGCATCGAGTTTTAAGCTCGTCGTCCCGCCATTGTTTAAGCGTAATCAGCTCCTCAGGGCTGATATCGGCAGGGGTTTCCTCCGGAGGGCTCTTGTCTATCGTATAGAGGAGCTTCTCCGAGGCCAACACAATGTTGAGGTTGCGGAGCCAGTCTTGGTAGTTCAGACCGGTGAAATTGTTGCTATCAAGTATAGCAGCGAGCGGGTTTTTCATCGAAACCATTTTGTAATGCAGTAATACTGAAAAGAAAGCAGACATACATCACTAACTATATAAGATATATGCTAAGACATAAAACATGGTCGTTAAGTTTTATGAATTACCCTCCCACTATTTTAACGATTTCACCACCCTCTAATGAAATCAAGAAAGCAAGTTTCTTTAGTGGGTACACGGAGCCCAATCAAGCGATCATGGACCCGAATAATATCAGCCATCCATGACCCCAAAAGGTAGTTTCCAATTGCAACCGGTGCAACCTCCATGTATTCACCTCACGTCCAGTAAGGGCCCAATAATATGACGCCGTTTACTATTATGTGTCAAGATGACCCATCAATGTTGAGTCGTGAAGGACGATCCTCTTAACGTCCCCAATAATATGAGCCAACGTTAAAGAGAGTTCCAACCTAACTCACAATGGGTGTCAATGGCGTGGACAGCTTTCCGGCATACATGACCCCCTCAATAATATGAGCCGGGCCATGTATACGGGTAGCATCGGCGTACACCCATTGTTGATGGAAGGTAGGGAAATTTAAACAATTTTAAATTCCCTTTAGTTTATCAAATAAACTTTTATCTTGATATAAGCTTTAAATCATATTTAAAGCGAGAGATTTTATTTTTGAAAAACTTTGGTCTCATGCATATATTTTAAATCAAATTTAAAACATGCAACATGCGGATTCAACTAAGTGGGCCCACAACCATTGCGGCTCCGGAATCACAATTCCGGACTTGCCCATCTGATCATGGTAAGAGCGTCTAGAAACATCGCCCCATGATCTCCTAGGTATCATTGATAGTGCCTGCAAGAACCAGTTGGTCGTGGTTAGCGTACAGTACGGTCCTTTCAATCCATATATTCCGATCAGATCAACGACCATTGGTAAATCGAGAGTCGTTATAGATCCGATAGCTATGCATACATCTTGGAGATCGAATAGTGACATCACGAGTGTAACTAGGTAAACCCATTTACCTAAAACACTTCTAGTACTCTGGCCAGAGATTTTTACACTATCGTCTCCTCAGATAACATAGGATATCCACGCATGTCTGCGAGCGGTGAATCCTCGACAATGATGCATCGACTCCTACATGCATCGGGGCCTCACCCAATCCCACCGCCTAACGAGAGTCGGCAAACGGGTCAAAGTGAGGCGCCTATCATGTAGAGCCTCAATGTCGTTTCGAGTCGTGAGGACTAATCAGTACAACCAAGACCTCGGACTTATCCACTCGACAAATGGTAACCACTTGGAAAGTCCGAACGAGGGTAGTTCGATAGATCACCAGGTCACTATCTATCTGCATGCTCAGAACATCACAATGTTCCCTACCAATGAAACATGGTACTTCGCATCGCAGATACTAGTCTCAAGCTCGGGCGGCCTTATCCTCATTTTGACGACCCAATCGACTAGGAACCAATTCAGAATACACAGTGACTATTAGATGTGTTTCATGATAGCCGTCACACCCACTATCACATCTAACATACACTATAGTGCATTCTAGGTCTTTACTCAACGCAATTGTTAATCATTATACAACACAATGAAAGTAAAGAATGCCATAAATAAATGCAAATATCATATATAAAGACTGTCACATACAAGAGTCTATAAACCCACACGCCACAAGTTGGCTAGTTGGACATCTACTCTAACACTAATATAGATTGATTAAGCTGTTAATCCTCTCGACTAATTATATTCCTCACAACCATTGAGCTTGAATACAAATCTAGAGGTTGACTTCTAGTCATCCACATCGCATTTGAATCTAGAATCAGTGTAGCCTTCCAATTTCAGTTCACCATCCCCGTAGACCATGACATATTCTTAGTCCTGCGTAATACTTAAGATTGTATTTCATAGCCTTCCAATGCATTTGGCCAGGGTTGGATCTGTATTGGCTCATGACGCTAAGAGCATATGCAACATCCGATCTGGTCGTGATCATACCGTACGTAATACTACCTATTGTCGAGGCATATGGCACATGTGTCATGATCTTTATCTCTTCATCAGTTTTCGGACACACAGACTTAGATAAAGTGACCCCGTGGCACATAGGTAGGTGTCCCCTCTTGGACTCTTCCATAGAGAACCTCTTAAGTATGGTATCTATAATGCCCAGATATTTTAGAGGCCACAAATTAGAAAGTTATGAGATTGAGGGATTACAATGCTATTCTATTTAACTCTTGATTTAATCGAGTTTCAGATTTCAGATGTTAGAATGCGATTGCAGCAGCAGTTTTAGCCGATTATAGGACCACAAATTAGAAAGTTATGAGATTGAGGGATTACAATGCTATTCTATTTAACTCTTGATTTAATCGAGTTTCAGATTTCAGATGTTAGAATGCGATTGCAGCAGCAGTTTAGCCGATTATAGGAAGTCGGTCGAATCCTTTTATTTTAACTAAAATCGTTCGGTTTCCATGTGCATCATTTTATTTTAAAACAGAGTACGCTTTTAGAATATTTTGGCATATTGGTTTAAATGCGTTTCTTCTCTAGGCATTTACAAATCATATATATATATATAGGATGTTAGCTGCTTCATGCATCATTATCCTCAAATCAAATTACTTTTAAGCGGTGCTCTCTCTCAAGAAACCAAACAAAAGACTTTTAAAGTTTTTTGAAGGAGACGATCGGAGTGTTAGTGGTTGGCTGGATTTCTACTGCAGTTGTGTTCAAGAATTCAGGCAAGTAAACTCTGTTTCTTGCTCACTCAGTGAAAGCATATATTCAATTCTGTTTTCATGTTTATATGAGATTTTAAAGAAAGGAAGATGTCTTCGGCTGTTCTTCAAAAGTTCAGAAAATTTCATGCTCTGTTTTTATGAAAGTTGCGTTTTACTGTATTTTGATCCAGAAATGTTTTAGAAAATGGTTTGGTGATGTTCATCCAGTAGATTCTTGAGTTTTCTTCAGAAATTCCATCGAAGTAGCTTACAAGTAGCTTATTCGATCATTTCTAGAAATTTCTTCAGATATTTTGAATTCTTCAGACAAAGGAAAACCATCGTCATTCACCTGGTTAAGTTTGAAATCTGATTCTTATACCACGACTGATATTTCTTTGTTGAAAATATTCTAAGTATAGATTTCAGCTGCCGCATTGTTTGCGTTCAGTAGTTGCGATCAGCAGTCGCACTATTTCATGTTCAGCTGTTGCATATTTTATTGTTCATCAGCTGTTAGTTTGTTCATCAGCTGTTGGTTCTCAGCTGTTGCATTATTTTGTTGTCAGCTGTTGCATTTGTTTATGATTCAGCTGTTGCCTTCGTATGTGTTCAGTTGTTGTCAGCTGTTGTTTAGTTCATAACCGGCTGTTGTATTATTTAGTCATCAGTTTCTTCACCAGCTGTTGTTTTGTTAATCATCAGCTGTTGTCAGCAGTTGCATTAGTTCATGTACCACTGTTATTTCGTTACCCAGAGACATATCTGTTGACAGCAATTGTTTTTCCCCAAGAGATATCTGTTGACAGTTTTGTTTGTGTCTTCCTAGAGAGTCTGTTGATAGATACCTACTGTTCATTTCTTCAACAGATAGTTACTGTTCATTTATGTTCATTTCTTCAACAGATAGTTACTGTTCATTTCTTCAACGGATAGTTATTGTTCATTTCTTCAACAGATAACGAAATTCCAGAATCTGATTCCTTATTCATTTCCGCTTCATTTCAAAAGATTTATTCGATTCAATTGAATAGATTTGAGAGCTTTTATTCAGTTTTCATCTTCGCAAGTTTTACAGAGAAATCCCTTGAAGTTCCAGAACATCATTGAACATAGAAAACCAGTAATTCGTACAAGAGAGAAAGAAAACAGATTTAAGAAAGAAAAGAAAGAGCAGAACGATGTTTTAGAAAATGTTTTAAGTTATGACAACAAAGAGGGTCCCCAGAGGAAGGGTGAGTGCGCGGCTGACGAACCGTGTGCCCTTTCAACAGAGGAAGGATCATGTGTATAGGTCGACGGATCTGTATATCCCTTCACCATGAGCCATAGTTCTAAGAGACTGATATCAGGAGTTTGATCAAACGAATTGGACCAAAATGTTTAAAGTGTTGTCATAATTTCAGAAAATAGAAAGAAGAGCGCAAGTGTGATTTTAATCACAGCTCTAGAGAATGTTTAAAGAAAATGTTTTCAGAATTCGATTATGTTTATGCTTTCAGTTTCTTCCAGATTTCTTAGATATGTTATTGCACTTGTTCATTCTAAAGCGTATTCAGATTTCAGATTCCAGTTACAGTATCATCTTCTATTGCATGATTTTGTTATTCCAGATTTTACCTGCTGAGCCTTTGACTCACTAGTTTTCATTGAGTGCAGGTAATGAGCAGCAATGAGCTGGATGGAGAGTGGCTGGTTGGACAGTGGTGTTTATCGTGGACATCTTCCGTTTTTTTTTTCAGACTTTGTTTTGTTGTACAGAAACTTCAGTTGTAGTGTTTTTGTATTATAACAGATTCCTAGTTCAGTTGAACAATAGAAATCCATTCAGACTTCTATTTATATTTATTTCGAATTTCGATCAGTTGAGGATTTAGTTCCGCGTTTTGTATACCCTTGCAGCTGATTTTCTTCATTGGTTATGAAAAGTGTTTATCAGATTTTGGTATTACTTCCGCTCACGTCATTGTTTCGTTTGTTTCGCATTTCAGCATCAATGAATTATGTTTATTCGCAATTTAGTCCAGAATTTTAGTAACGACTTTTATGTTTTTTAAGATTGAAATTTTTGGGTCTTTCAATTCGAACCCCAAATTTCTAAATTTCTTTTGAGAAAAGTTTGGTCGTTACAGTATCGATATAGGTTGCTTGGGTGAGTCCGAGCATCCTTTTCGATCTATCCCTATAGATCTGTATTCCAAGAATATATGATGCTTCTGTAACGCCCGGAAATCCTAATTACGTGAATTGAATGCATGACTAGGAGGAACAAACCTTATGTTAATATGATTGCATGTCATGTATGTGTTTATATGATGATTTTATGTGTTACGTGTGCATTTAGCTTTACGGTATGGTTTGAGACCGGTAAGTGGGGACGAGTCCGGAGATGACCAAATCGAAAATATTTAAATGTTTTAGTCCTTAGACATATTTTAAAGCAAAATATTTTATTTATGCAAAATTTCCAAAATAATGAGATTTTATGCACGGTTACCGAGGGGGTACCCATTTTTCGCCTATACGGGCCATTTTTATGACTTTTATGACACTTTTAAAATTGAGAGACCTCATGTTACGAAAATTAAAGGCTTGGAGTCTGAATTTTTAACATTTTTAGGACTTTTTAAATAAAGGAGGGTTAGTTTTGGGATTAAGCCTTTTAATTTGATTTAAAACAAGGTAGAGGGGTCTTGCTGTACACTCTCATTCACTCATCACCCCTCTAACTCGAAAATTACCCTAATCCCTCCTCCAACCAGCCGACTCCAGCCTCGATGGGTCAGTTAAATCGGGCCGGGTCGAGTGGTTTAAGTGTCGAGTCAATATTTGAAGTTCGGTCCGAGTTATTTTATTTTTGGGCCGAGTTATTTTATTTTTAAAGTCCGGGTCGTTTTTGCCGGGTCAAGTCAACTTTTTAAGTTAAAATTAGTTTCGGGTCAAAATTATTTTTGGGTCAATGATTTTAAGTCAAAATCTATTTTAAGTTGCTGGAATTTTAATTTAAATTGGGTTTTTATCCAAATTAGTGGACTTTGGGCCGATATTTATTTTAATGAATTTTAAGCCTTTTTAACGATATTGGGCCGAGTCCTTCAAATGAATTTAAAAGGGTTGTTCTTAGTCGTTTGGCCAAGATGAGTTGGGCTTAGGATTTGTTCTAAGTTTGAGTTGAGGCTTTGGGACTTAGAATTAGTGGGCCAGTCGCTTGAGCCAGTCCTTGACCGGGCCGAAGAAAAATAATGCATAGGCCAATGAATATACTTTTAATGTTATATGTATCAGGTTATGTATTTTAAGTATGTAATGTTTTAAGAAAATTAGAATATATTGATGGGCCAAGGTTTTAAAGTTGCATGATTTTTATGAAACACATGCATCATGAAAGTTTAAATTATGTTAAGGCATGTATGAAAATGTTTTTGAGAAATTGAAGTGTGATGGGGCAAAGTAACGATGGGAGTTAGCCGGGTAGCCGGGCCCGAGGATCCCCTGTTAATGTATAACGATTATGAGCCTATGGATCCATGTGATCACGACATGATGAAGTGGCAAGCATAGAGGTGTGATATATATGGATCCCGAGATAAGGTCGGGTGAACCACACCACCACGTACGTTGGTTTATAGATTGATCAATCGAATTTAACGGCTCTCACTTCATGGATACGACTCACATGTTCTTTTTAGTTATGTTATGTATTATGTTATACCTTAACATATATGTTATGATGATTTATGTACGACTACAGCATGATTTAACGTTTGAAGGTCTTTTAATGCACGCATGTCATGAAAATTATGTTTATACAGTTATGTGCTTGTATGTGGTTTTACTATATGTACCTTGTTATTAGCGGATATAGCATGCTGGGCCTTTAGGCTCACTAGGTTTATATGGTGCAGGTGAGCATGATAATGTTGATGATATTACTCCGACCGGCGGTGAGGACGTCTGATGCTCCACTGTGGTTGTTACCCCGTGACCGCTTAGTTATTTCATGTTACCTACTTTTAAACATATTCAGTTTTTCCGCAAACAGTTTTTGAGTACCCTGATTTTTATGATTAGCTTTTGAGACGTGGATTAAGGATTTTTGCAGTCGTTTTATCGCATGTTGAAATGTTGTTTTAATGCTTAAGTTATGGTTTTATTTATCGCTTTCATTAAATGTTATTCCACGTCGGCTTTCAAAAAAAAAAAAATTTAGAGGTTTAGGAGGGTAGTTCGATAGATCACCAGGTCACTATCTATCTGCTTGCTCAGAACATCACAATGTTCCCTACCAATGAAACATGGTACTTCGCATCGCATATACTAGTCTCGAACTCGGGCGGCCTTATCCTCGTTTTGACGGCCCCATCGACTAGGAACATGTTCAGAATACACAGCGACTATTAGATGTGTTTCATGATAGCCGTCATACCCACTATCACATCTGACATACGCTTTAGTGTATTCTAGGTCTTTACTCAACACAATTGTAAATCATTACACACATAATGAAAGTAAAGAATGCCATATAAAAGAATGCGAATATCATATATAAAGATCGTTTGTACAAGAGTCAATGAAAACCCACACGCCACAAGTTGGCTAGTTGGGCATCTACTCTAACAGAAGCCTCATGAGAGGGCTAGCGTGAGCATGCTAGCCGGGATCACCAGGATCCTAGAGAGGCAGTCGGAGCATTCTGGGAAGTCGCATGAGGAGGATTTCGCAGAGCGGTGCTGCAAGTAGGGACCCAAGGAGTTTGCGGGGACTACAGACCCGATAGTTGCTGAGGAGTGGAACCTAATAGAACTGTAGGACCTCTATGGCTTGTCTTGAGAACTTTGACGGATAGGACTAGAGAACTTAGAACTGTTTTAGGTATCTAAACTGCTCTTGGGAATTAGTGTGACTGTAAGCGCGTGCCTGTGTGATGTTTCCGTTTCAGGCGAGATTCGTGTGCTTGGTGTCACTACCCTTGAATTTCTAGACTCATGTGCGTTCACGCAGAGGATAGACATTACGCCAGAGAGCTTGGGTATGGCTCTTGCAGTGACGGTTCCGTTAGGAGAGGAGTTGACGATGACCAGTGTGGTTCAGGGATTGACGATGATGTTCCAGGATCATGCAGTCCAAGCAGATTTAGTTGTATTTCCGATGTCGGGATTCGATCTCATCCTAGGCATAGATTGGCTAACATAGTTTGGAGCAGTGATTGATTTTCAGAGGCGGACAGTTTCTATCAGACCGCCAGGGCAGGAGGCCTTCTTATTTAAAGCAGCTAGGAGACCGCGAAAGCCCAGATTCATATCCTTCTTACAGGCCAGGAAGCTGGTTGAGCACGGATGTCAGGTGTTCTTGGCCAGTGTTACTGCTCCAGGAGATTCAGCAGGACCTTCGTTGTCTGATGTGGAGGTAGTCAGGGATTTCGCAGATGTTTTCCCCGACGACGTCGCAGGAGTTCCACCAGTGAGAGAGGTGGAGTTTTCTATTGAGCTGGTGCTAGGTACAGTGCCTATCTCTAAGGCACCGTATCGATTAGCTCCTACCGAGATGAAGGAGTTAAAGGAGCAGATTCAGGAGTTGCTTGATAAGGGGTTCATTCACCCTAATTTTTCTCCATGGGGCGCGCCAGTTCTGTTTGTGAAGAAGAAGGATGGTAGCATGAGGTTGTGTATTGACTACCGGGAGTTGAACAGAGTTACCGTGAAGAACAGATATCCACTCCCGAGGATTGAGGATTTATTCGATCAGTTGCAGGGAGCTTCAGTGTTCTCGAAGATTGATCTGAGATCTGGCTATCATCAGCTGAGAGTTAGAGAGGAGGACGTGTCCAAGACTGCTTTTCGGACACGCTACGGCCACTACGAGTTCTTGGTGATGCCGTTTGGTCTGACGAACGCCCCAGCGATTTTCATGGATATGATGAACAGGGTATTCAGGCAGTATCTAGACCAGTTCATCATTGTGTTTATCGACGACATCCTGATTTATTCGAGGAGCTTTGAGGAGCATAGACAGAACTTGAAGACAACGTTATAGACTTTGAGGGAGAACAAGTTATACGCCAAGTTCAGCAAGTGCGAGTTTTGGCTAGAGCAGGTGGCTTTCTTGGGGCATATTGTGTCGAGAGATGGGATTTCTGTCGATCCATCGAAAGTGGAAGCAGTGCAGAACTAGGGAATTCCGAAGAATGCAGCGGAGATTCGTAGTTTCTTAGGCTTGGCAGGTTACTATCGCAAATTTATCAAGGGCTTCTCTTCTATTTCAGTGCCCTTGATAGTCTTGACCAAGAAGAATGCGAAGTATGTGTGGAGCACCGAGTGTCAGAGGAGCTTTGATCAGCTGAAGGAGGCCCTTACTTCAGGGAAGCAGTGCAGAACTAGGGAATTCCGAAGAATGCAGCGGAGATTCGTAGTTTCTTAGGCTTGGCAGGTTACTATCGCAAATTTATCAAGGGCTTCTCTTCTATTTCAGTGCCCTTGATAGTCTTGACCAAGAAGAATGCGAAGTATGTGTGGAGCACCGAGTGTCAGAGGAGCTTTGATCAGCTGAAGGAGGCCCTTACTTCAGCACCAGTATTAGCTATGCCAGTGGACCACGAGGAGTTTGTGGTGTATACAGATGCTTCTTTGAGAGGTTTGGGTGCAGTGCTGATGCAGGGAGGTAAGGTTATTGCGTATGCGTCGAGACAGCTGAAGAGTTATGAGCAGAACTATCCGACGCATGATCTGGAGCTTGCAGCAGTGTTCGCACTGAAGATTTGGACACTATCTGTACGGCGAGAAGTGTCAGATTTTCACCGACCATAAGAGCCTCAAGTACTTCTTCACCCAGAAGGAGCTGAACATGAGGCAGCGCAGATGGCTAGAGTTGGTGAAGGACTATGACTGTGACATTAGCTACCATCCGGGTAAGGCTAATGTGGTAGCAGACGCTTTGAGCCGGAAGACATCAGTGTTGGCGTGTCTATCAGTGGAGCGACCACTACAGACGGAGATTCAGAGATTTGGATTGGAGTTTTATTCAGTAGGACGTGCGCCTAGCCTCGCAGCACTCACAGTTCAGCCGACTCTTCGAGATCGGATTAGGGGCGGCCAGGCTGCAGATGAGCAGTTACAGCATTGGAGACAGAGAGATGAGGCTAGAGGACGGGGTTTGTACACAGTTGAGGATGGTATAGTCCGTTTCAGGGGACACATGTGGGTACCCAACACTGAGCAGTTGAGAGCTGAGATCTTATCTGAGGTCCATGCATCGACGTATTCCATTCACCCAGGGAGTACGAAGATGTACAGGGATTTACAGACACTTTACTGGTGGCCAGGGATGAAGAGGGATATCGGACGATTTGTATCAGAGTGTTTGACCTGTCAGCAGGTCAAAGCAGAGCCCCAGAGACCAGCAGGATTGCTACAGCCACTCCCTATCCCTGAGTGGAAATGGGAGAACATCACGATGGATTTTGTGGTTTGTTTACCCAGGAGTCCCAGAGGCTTTACGGCGATTTGGGTGATTGTGGATCGACTCACCAAGTCCGCACACTTTCTACCGGTGAAGACCACTTTCACATTGACTCAGTATGCAGAGCTATACATTAGGGATATTGTCAGGCTGCATGGCATACCAGTCTCTATTGTGTCAGATAGGGATTCCAGGTTTACTTCTGCGTTTTGGAGGAGCTTGCATGCTGCATTGGGGACCAAGCTATCATTCAGTACGGCTTTTCACCCACAGACAGACGGACAGTCGGAGAGAGTCATCCAGATTCTAGAGGATTTACCGAGAGCCTGCGTGATAGATTTTCAGGGTACGTGGGACTCTAGGTTGCCCTTGGTTGAGTTCACGTACAATAACAGTTTTCAGGCATCGATTGGGATGGCTCCTTATGAGGCTTTGTACGGGAGAAGGTATAGGTCTCCCGTGCATTGGGATGAGGTTGGCGAGAGGATTTTGACTGGGCCAGAGATGGTTCAGCAGACAGCGGACATTGTTACCAGGATACGGGATCGGATGAGGACAGCTTAGAGTCATCAGAAGAGTTATGCTGATCGGAGACGACGAGATCTGGAGTTGGCAGTAGGGGACCATGTATTTGTGAGTATCGCCTATGAAGGGCGTGATGCGCTTCGGCCGGAAAGGCAAGCTCAGTCCAAGATTCATTGGACCGTTTGAGATTTTGGAGAGGGTCGGTACGTTAGCATATCGTGTAGCACTATCACCCAGTCTGTCAGCAGCACATAACGAGTTCCATATCTCGATGTTACGGAAGTACGTCCCGAACCCATCTCATGTGTTGGATTTTGAGCCGCTTCAGTTGGCACCAGACTTATATTTTGAGGAGCGATCGGTGCATATCTTAGCGCGAGAGGAACGCAGACTTAGAGCGCGGAGGATTCCGATGGACGAGGTCCTATGGCAGAATCACTCGGCAGATGAGGCTACCTGGGAGACCAAGGCCGATATGCGGACGCGCTATCCAGAGCTTTTCGGTACGTAACTCAATTTCGGGGACAAAATTTCTATAAGGGGGGGAGAGTTGTAACGCCCGGAAATCCTAATTACGTGAATTGAATGCATGACTAGGAGGAAAAAACCTTATGTTAATATGATTTGCATGTCATGTATGTGTTTATATGATGATTTTATGTGTTACGTGTGCATATAGCTTTACGGTACGGTTTGAGACCGATAAGCGGGGACGAGTCCGGAGACGACCAAATCGAAAATATTTAAATATTTTAGTCCTTAGACATATTTTAAAGCAAAATATTTTTATTTTATGCAAAATTTCCAAAATAATGAGATTTTATGCACGGTTACCGAGGGGGACCCGTTTTTCGCCTATATGGGCCATTTTTATGACTTTTATAACACTTTTAAAATTGAGAGACCTCATGTTACGAAAATTAAAGGCTTGGAGTCTGAATTTTTAACATTTTTAGGCCTTTTTAATTAAAGGAGGGTTAATTTTGGGATTAAGCCTTTTAATTTGATTTAAAACAAGGTAGCGGGGTCTTGTTATACACTCTCATTCACTCATCACCCCTCTAACTCTAAAATTACCCTAATCCCTCCTCCAACCAGCCGACTCCAGCCTCTTTTCTCCCCTTGGTGGAAGAAAATTTGCAAGGTTTTCATTGGAACTCTAAGGTGTGATCTCCTCCATTGTCCTCCGCTCCGGTATCACGTATTTTTGCTTCTCTATCAACCAAGGCATGTTATATTCTTTATTTTCTCACCATATAAGTCATAATATACTGTTTTTACAAAGATTATGCATGAATTTATGTGAATGTTTCAGATCTCAATGTACATGTCCATGATCATATGTCTCTCTTCATGTGCACCTCACGTTTTGAATTCTTTTGCATGGCTTCGGTTCATGGTCTGCTTGAGAGGTCTGGGCTCGTTGTTAAGTGGTTCATGGTGATCCTAGGAGTGGCTTTTCGTGGTTCTAAGTGGAGGTTTAAGGGTCGAACCGGTGGCTTGAAGTTTTACACCGTGCAGTGTGTGTTTACTGTGTGTCGCGTGCATCTGGTTCACAACCTTCGTGCGTCCAGTTGCGGCCACGGTTTGGGCCAAGGTTGGTCTTGTTAGAGCCGTCTGGACCTGGGGGTGGTCCAGACAGAAGGGCTCCGGCAGTGGTGGCCGGATCAAGGATAACGAACGAGAATACCAGCAGGTGGTCGCGCGGCGCGCAGTATGGCTGGTGCGTCCACTTGCAGCGACCATTTCTCCCTGGTTAGGTCACGGTTTGAGGCAAGGTCGGTCACGTTAGAACCGTCTGGACCTGGGGGTGGTCCAGCCGGAAGGGCTCTAGCAGTTGTGGATGGAGAAGGGAGAACGAACGTAAAAACCGGAGACTGGTCGCGGAGGCAGCTTGTGCAGGAGAGTGTATTTTAGGTTTAGGGTTGAGTGTTTGGTTTGGGCCGGTTCGTTTGGGCCGATGGGTCGGTTCAATCGGGCCGGGTCGAGTGGTTTAAGTGTCGAGTCAATATTTGAAGTTCGGTCCGAGTTATTTTATTTTTGGGCCGGGTTATTTAATTTTTAAAGTACGGGTCGTTTTTACCGGGTCAAGTCAATTTTTTAAGTTAAAATTAGTTTCGGGTCAAAATTATTTTTGGGTCAAGTTGAGTGTTTGGTTTGGGCCGGTTCGTTTGGGCCGATGGGTCGGTTCAATCGGGCCGGGTCGAGTGGTTTAAGTGTCGAGTCAATATTTGAAGTTCGGTCCGAGTTATTTTATTTTTGGGCCGGGTTATTTAATTTTTAAAGTACGGGTCGTTTTTACCGGGTCAAGTCAATTTTTTAAGTTAAAATTAGTTTCGGGTCAAAATTATTTTTGGGTCAATGATTTTAAGTCAAAATCTATTTTAAGTTTCTGGAATTTTTAATTTAAATTGGGTTTTTAGCCAAATTAGTGGACTTTGGGCCGATATTTATTTTAATGAATTTTAAGCCTTTTTAACGATATTGGGCCGAGTCCTTCAAATGAGTTTAAAAGGGTTGTTCTTAGTCGTTGGGCCAAGATGAGTTGGGCATAGGATTTGTTCTAAGTTTGAGTTGAGGCTTTGGGACATAGAATTAGTCGGCCAGTCGCTTGAGCCAGTCCTTGACCGGGCCGAATAAAAATAATGCATAGGCCCATGAATATACTTTTAATGTTATATGTATCAGGTTATGTATTTTAAGTATGTAATGTTTTAAGAAAATTAGAATATATTGATGGGCCAAGGTTTTAAAGTTGCATGATTTTTATGAAACACATGCATCATGAAAGTTTAAATTATGTTAAGGCATGTATGAAAATGTTTTTGAGAAATTGAAGTGTGGTGGGGCAAAGTAACGATGGGAGTTAGCCGGGTAGCCGGGCCCGGGGATCCCCTGTTAATGTATAACGATTATGAGCCTATGGATCAATGTGATCACGACATGGTGAAGTGGCAAGCATAGAGGTGTGACATATATGGATCCCGAGGTAAGGTCGGGTGAACCACACCGCCATGTACGTTGGTTTATAGATTGATCAATCGAATTTAACGGCTCTCACTTCATGGATACGACTCACATGTTCTTTTTAGTTATGTTATGTATTATGCTATGCCTTAACATATATGTTATGATGATTTATGTACGACTACAGCATGATTTAACGTTTCAAGGCCTTTTAATGCACTCATGTCATGAAAATTATGTTTATACACTTATGTGCTTGTATGTGGTTTTACTATATGTACCTTATTATTAGCGGATATAGCATGCTGGCCTTTAGGCTCACTAGGTTTATATGGTACAGGTGAGCATGATAATGTTGATGATATTACTCCGACCGACGGTGAGGACGTTTGATGCTCCGCTGCGGCTGTTACCCCGTGAACGCTTAGTTATTTCATGTTACCTACTTTTAAACATGTTCAGTTTTTCCGAAAACAGTTTTTGAGTACCCTGATTTTTATGATTAGCTTTTGAGACGTGGATTAAGGATTTTTGCAGTCGTTTTATCGCATGTTGAGATGTTGTTTTAATGCTTAAGTTATGGTTTTATTTATCGCTTTCATTAAATGTTATTCCACGTCGGCTTTCAAAAAAAAAATTAGAGGTTTAGTATGTTTCAGCTTCACCCATGTCCTTCATCGAGAATCTATCAGACAACCATACTTTAGTTTATTTCAGCATTCCTACATCATTCCCTATGAGTATAATGTCATCAACATAAAATACAAGTAATGTCACAACATTCTTAACTACCTTCTTATACACACATGGTTCCTCGGGATTCTTGATGAAACCAAATTCTTTAATCATTTCATCGAACCTAATGTTCCAACTTCTTGATGCTTTCTTGAGACTGTAAATTGATCTCTGAAGTTTGCATACTTTATGCTCACTTCAGACGGATTTGAAACTCTCAGGCTACGTCATATAGATTTTTTCCGTAATGTTTCCATTAAGAAATGCAGTATTCACATCCATTTTCCATATCTCATAGTCGTACCATGAAGATATAGCTAGCAGGATCCTAATTGACTTGAACATTACAACAAGTGAAAAGGTTTCATCATAGACAACACATTGCCTTTGAGTGTAACCTTTTGCGATCAGTCGAGCCTTGTAGGTCAGTACCTTACCCTCAGGTTCAAGTTTTCTTATAATTTGCACCCAGTAGAAACTATTCCTTCAGGAGGATTCACAAGAACCCAAACTTGGTTCGAATGCATCGAGTCTATCTTAGATCGCATTGCTTCAAGCCACAAATTAGAATCAACATCGGAAATTACATCTTTGAAGGTTCTTGGATCACATCCAATAGTTGGATCACTTTGATCCTTTTCAAGGAGGAAACCATATCTAACAGGAGTCCTAGTAACCCTTTCAGATCTCCTAGGCGTGTCCATATCAGGGATTGGTTCTTGAGGTTTGGGAGATTCACATGGTCTTTAGTTGGTTCTCGAACTTCCTCGAGTTCTACTATCTTTCCTTTTCTATCTAGTAGAAATTCTTTCTCTAGGAAGGTGACATTTCTAGAAACAAACACTTTTGTTTCACTGAGATAAGTAGTATATAATAGAATTCTTTGGATACCCAACGAAGTAGCATAAGATTGATCTATTATCCAGCTTATCTCTCACTTTCTGCTTCACGTAAGAATCACATCCCCAAATCCTCAAGTAAGAGTACTTGGTGGCTTATCCATCCATATCTAATATGGAGTTTTATCCACTGTCTTGGTGTGGATATTGTTCAACAACAATAACCGAGCGCATAGCCCCAAAACAAGGTAGGAAGTTCAGTGAAGCTCAAAATAGATCTAACCATGTCCATCAAGATTCGATTACGATGCTCCACTACACCACTGTGTTGTGGTGTGGTCGGAGGGATCTATTGCGAGAGAATCCCATTCTCCTTAAGATAGTCTTGAAATTCGGCACTCAAGTATTCTCCACCTCGATTGGATCGATGTGTTTTAATACTTTTTCCTAGTTGATTTTCCACTTCAGCCTTGAAATCTTTGAACCTTTCAAAAAATTCAGACTTGTGCTTCATTGGGTACAAGTACCCATACCTAGATAGTCATCGGTAAAGGTGATGAAGTAGGTGTGATCGGACTTAGTACCAATGCTAAACGGGCCACACACATCAGTATGATCAAGTCCAATAGGTCTTGAGCACGTTCAGGCTTGCCCTTGAAGGGCAATTTTGTTATTTTTCCTTTAAGACAGGACTCGCAAGGTGGTAAGGAGTTAATATCAGACGTATTAAACATTTCACTCCTAACCAACTTGTTCATCCTATTTAAGGAAATGTGACCTATCCTAGTATGCCAAAGTTGTGCCAGGTTTAGACTATCGTATTTCCTTTTGATTGTTGTTGTATGTGTTTCCACATCGTGAGTTGGAACTTCTCTCAATTTTAAGTTGTATAGATCATTTCCGTGTTCCGCAGTTCCAACTAAACATTCATTATTGTACATATTGCAAACTGAATTAGAAAAATGACAAGAATATCCATCACTATCAAGCATAGAAATGGAAATAATGTTCTTTATTAATTCACGAACGAACAAAACATTTTTTAATAACAACTTGAAATTTTAATGAAGAAATAAATAACCTATCATATTGCTACGAAAGTAACTCTTGCTCCGTTCCCTAGCCTTGAGTGGGTATCACCCATCCTAAGACGTCGACTTCTTCTCATTACCTGCAAGTCATTGCAGATATGAGATCCGTATCCGGTATCAAGTACCCAAGAAATCGAGTTAAGAGACATATCTATTTCAATGTAGAATATACCTTTCGTAGTTCGCAGCTGCTCGAGGTCATCCCGACATTTTCTCCTCCAATGCCCAGGCTTGTGGCAGTGGTGGAAAACATTCTCAGTTTTGTTCGGCTTAGGAGCCCTTGCCTTGAGATTCTTGTTGGGCTTATCCTCATTCGCAGGGACAGAACGCTTCTTACCTTTCATTTGGGCCCCTTCTTCACTGATGAAGAAAAGCCCAAAATGAGGACAGGCTTGTCCTTCTTCATGGTCCCTTCAAACACTACAAGCATATTCACAACCTCTTCAAGGGTGGCATCCAGCTTGTTCATGTTGAAGTTGACCACAAATGGGTCGAACGCAACAGGGAGGGAGAGGAAAAGTAAATCCACATACAGTTCATGTGGAAGCGAGAGCTCAAGGCCCACTAACTGTTCAATGATCCCAATCATACGGACCCCATGCTCGTTGACTGAAGTCGCCTCATGCATACGGCCTGTCATAAGATCCTTGACCGTGGTGAACATTTTGTGTCAGGTCACGTGCGCTAATACAACAATTAATCACAATTATGCGGAAGCATCATAAAAATACGGCTAAAAATTTTCGAATAAGGGCCTGATCCAATATCATTTCAAAATACATCATACTTAAAATAGAGTTTAATTCAAAACTCAAACAACAACACAACAGGTAATCAAAACAAGTCTCAAACTACAGATCCCCCAAATACATAAAGGCACAGGACATCCCCTGGCTCAATATAAGTATAAATATACTGGGACTCAACCAAACGGGGATCTACTAGCTGAAGCTCCACTCTGTCCAGCTTGGTTACCTGAAGAACCTGCCAAGGCCAAAACCAACCAAGGCAGCCCAAAACATGGAAAATAAACGAGGTCAAACATCAGTATGAAGAGCACAATAAAAGCATAAATCATATCAGACAATGCAATATAACTATCCTGCAATGCATGAATGGGCTACCAAGAATCATCGGTAGGCAAACAGAATAGAGCAACGACTCAGCTGTGCAATATCATCAATCATCATCATCCGGTGATCTTCAGGTACGACGACTCAACCGACCATCACAAAGCAGTGTGTTATTCAGGCGCAACGACTCAGCTGGCCACCACATCAAATCAACGTTGGACCTTTCAGGCACGACGACTCAGCCGGCCGATCACAACGTGTAAAGGGATTCAGTTTTCAATAGAATCGGGCTCAATATGCATGCATGAATGCACAACAAACTCATACTTAATCAATGCATACATCACACGCACAAACAGCAATGAGCACAGAAGCAGATAATTCAGCAATCAATGCAGAACACAGCAGTTAACACACAATAGAAATATTCCCAAAGCTGATATCGAAAACTGCTTAATACATAGCTCAAAATTCGTACCTCAAACCTCAACAGATCTTACACAACAGAAGGCACAGCAACCAACTCAAGTCTACTGCCCAAGCAGCTCCACAACAACTCAACAGAAGCTACTACAAGCTCAAGTCTGTCAAAGTATCTAGCAATTAGCTCAAATCTGAACTCAACAGCTTAAATTCTAAAGTCCAGTAGCTTAACTCGGCTACCTAGCTCCTACAGAGCACTACTCAGCTCTCATACGAAGCTTAAAGAGGGAAAGAATCGCTTACCCAAAGCTGTCGAAGAACAGAAGAACTACTGGTCCACAATCGCGAAGACTCTCCAGCACTACAGCAACTTCACGTTCCTCAAATCCGGCGACTCCAGTCTCAAAACTGGTACTAATCGAAAGCCCTAGAGAAGACGAGCTCAGCGCTACCAATCTTACTCCAAACGGCGGCGAGAAACGATGGCAATCGACGGAAATAGGGTTTGGATGAACAGTAGAATTCAACGGTTATCGGGGTAGAAGATTGGAAATCTAAGGTTCGAACTGCTCTAAGTGTCGATCAGCACTTGCATTTAAATCCCCAGTCAAAGCTACAACAGAATTCATCATCGACTAATTCAGATGTCTCACCAACTCAGATCTTGGTACAAAACAGCTTTCATTCTAAGGCAGAAGTCTCTCGCAACTGGCCTCAGCTGTCTCGAATCAGACTTAGCTACTCTCTACTAACGCAACACCAAAACAACGTCATGCTAACTTATCAAAACGACGTAGCATCAAGTCCCGCTATGGCTCCTCAGATCTTGGTCACTGCGGAATTCATCAATCAGCACCGTTGACCATCGTTGACATCTGAACAATTAGAAACCACTAGCCATTGCTGACTTCCTCGCGCAAAATCTCACAGCTGCCTCTCGCTACACTCTCACTGCTGAGTTGACTAGCGTTGACATCTGGTCACACTACTACTAAAAACACAATACGACGTCGCATTACCTCCATCAACGCCACATCTGACTAGAGCTCAAAACGACAGCGCTTTGATCCCTGCTTGCAACAACTCACGCAAACACACAAGGGCACATCTGAGCATCCAGATTTCGCTAAAAACTGAAATTCTAAAAATCACGAAATCCTCAAATCTAAAAACCCGATACTCAGAAACTCAATTAGCTAATTCCAAACCAAATCTAATTAGCCATAAAGCGTACTTAGCAAATTCTAGTCCTCACATTCTCCCCATATTAAGAGATTTCGTCCTCGAAATCAAAGGCAAACACAGGGCAGAAATCAACAAAACACTAGAACTCACCAGCACAACTCCACTGTCAAAGCTCAAACAGATGAGGCCACTCCTGTCTCATCTTCTCTTCAACCTCCCAGGTTGCTTCCTCACGACCATGCTTGCTCCATTGGACCATCACCAACGGAATAACCTTATTCCTCAACTGCTTCTCCTTCCTGTCCAAAATCTGCACTGGATATTCAACATAGCTCAAGGTAGAATCCAGCTCTACTTCATCAGTCCTCAACACATGGGATGGATCTGGCTCATATTTCCTCAACATTGACACATGAAACACATCATGCATCGCTGCTAACTCATCAGGAAGCCTCAATCTATAAGCCAACTGTCCAATCCTCTTAACAATCTCAAAAGGACCAACGAATCTAGGAGCCAATTTATCCTTCATTCTGAATCTCATCACACTCTTGAAAGGAGAAACTTTGAGAAACACTCGATCACCTACTTCGAACTCCAAAGGTCGGCGTCTCTTATTAGCATAGCTAGAATGTCGATCTTGAGCAGCTTTCATCCTACTCCGAATCAAATCAACCTGATCTTTCATGTGCTGCACAAACTCGAAAGTAGACAACTGCTTCTCACCAATCTCTTCCCAGCAGATAGGTGATCTACACTTACGACCATACAGCGCTTTGAAAGTGGCCATTCCAATTGTCACTTGGTAGCTGTTGTTATAAGAAAACTCAACTAAGGACAAGGAATCCTGCCAGCCACCACTGAAATCCAAAACAATTGCTCGCAACATATCTTCTAAAATCTGAATGGTCCTCTCAGATTGACCATCTGTCTGTGGGTGATAGGCTGTACTCATAGCCAATCTCGAACCCATCGCTGTCTGCAAGCTCTTCCAGAATCGGGAAGTAAACCTTGGATCTCTATCAGACACTATCAAAACCGGCACTCCATGCAATCTCACCACATGGTCAATGTACAGTCGCGCCATCTTCTTCATCGAACATCTCACATCATAGGGAATGAAATGGGCTGACTTCGAAAGTCGATCAATCACAACCCAAATCGCATCGCATCCCCTACTCGATCGAGGTAAATGAGTCACAAAATCCATGGCGATGTGCTCCCAATTACACTGAGGCACTTCTAAACTCTGTAGAAATCCACCAGGTCTCATCCTCTCGGCCTTGACCTGTTGACAATTCAAACAACGAGCTACAAATCCAGAGATTTCATTCCTCATGCCTTCCCATCAATAGTGAGACTTCAATGCATGATACATCTTTCTCTCGCCCGGATGCACACTGTATCGACTACAATGAGCTTCATTCAAGATGGCTTCCTTCAAATCAATCAAATTAGGAACCACCAATCTACCTCGAAATCTCATGCATCCATCAGAAGCAACAGAAAAATCCTCAGACTGACCATTTTGAGCCTTAATATTCAATTCATGCACATACGGATCAGTCCTCTGCGCTGCTCTAATGTCTGCTACAATCTGTGGCTCAACTTGAAAAGAAGAAACCACGAAATACTGATCACTTGGCTGGAAACGCCACCCAGAAGTCCCCAAATCCTCATGGACTTTGGATATTCTCATCGACGTAAACATCGTCGGTTGGGCTTTCCTACTTAAAGCATCGGCTACCAAATTCATTCGCCCAGGCTGATACTGGATCTCACACTCAAAATCCTTCAGCAACTCCATCCAGCGGCGCTGCCTCATATTAAAATCTGACTGCTTTAAGATATACTTCAAACTCTTGTGGTTGGTGTACACCACAAATTGTTCTCCGTACAAATAGTGACGCCAAATCTTCAAGGAAAACACTATCGTAGCCAACTCAAGATCATGAACGGGGTATCTCGTCTCATGGGGCTTCAACCGTCGAGACGCATAGGCTATCACATACCCGTTCTGCATCAACACGCATCCTAAACCACTCAGAGAAGCATCAGAGCAAACCACAAAACCACCAGAACCAGAAGGCAAGGCTAACACAGGAGCAGTAGTCAACTTCTCCTTAAGCAACTGGAAACTCGACTCACACTCGTCAGTCCAAACAAACTTTCTATCTTTCTGGGTCAACAGAGTCATCGGCCTAGCTATCGAAGAGAACTTCTCAATGAAACGCCTATAATAGCCAGCCAAACCCAAGAAACTACGGATCTCAGAAACATTCCTAGGTCGCTCCCAGTTAAGAACTGCTTCGACCTTACTCGGATCCATAGAAATACCTTGCGCCGAAATAACATGACCCAAGAAGACAACTCTATCTAGCCAAAATTCACACTTGCTGAACTTCGCATACAGCTGTGAGTCTCTCAATTTCTGCAAAACTAATCTCAAATGCTCTTTGTGCTCCCTGAAGTTCTTCGAATACACCAGGAATTCATCTATGAATACAATCACAAAACGATCAATATACTCACTGAAGACATGATTCATCAAATCCATGAAGGCAGCAGGAGAATTCGTCAATCCAAAAGGCATCACCAAAAACTCATAATGCCCATATCTCGTCCTGAAAGCCGTCTTCGCCACATCAGCATACCTGATCCGCAACTGATGATAACCAGACCGCAGATCAATCTTAGAGTATACAGCAGATCCCTGCAACTGGTCAAACAAGTCATCAATCCTCGGCAACGGATACTTGTTCTTAATCGTCGCTTTATTCAACTGCCAAAAATCCACACACATCCTCATAGATCCATCCTTCTTCTTCACAAAAAGAATCGGAGCTCCCCAAGGCGACATACTTGGTCTAATAAATCCCTTCTCTAACAGATCACACAACTGCTCTTTGAGTTCCTTCAACTCAGCTGGCGCCAACCGATACGGAGCTCTAGAAATCGGGGCTGTCCCTGGCACCAACTCGATACTGAAATCGATCTCTCGTCTTGGAGCAAATCCAGGAATCTCATCCGAAAACACGACAGGAAACTCTCGAGCAATCGGGACATCGCTCAACTCTACTCGCGATACTTGGGAAACATCCAAGGCATAGATCATAGACCCTGAATTCACCAGCGACAACAAACTAAACATATCCATGGCAGACACGAAAGGAATCTTAGGTCGCGAATCAGCACCATAAAAATCCCCTTTCTCTCCAAATTTAGGCCTAAATCTCACTACACCATGGAAACAATCCACTGTCGCTCTATAACTGGACAACACGTCCATTCCCAAAATACAATCAAAATCTCTAATTCCCAAAACAATCAGATTGGTCACCAACACATGCTCATCAAACCTAAGAACACAATCCAACACCACCTCACGGGACAATAAATTCACGCCAGCAGGGATAGATACAGAGACCATCACACAGTGGGGAAGAACTCAACCCACACTCATACACAAACAACTCAGAAATAAAGGAGTGTGATGCTCCAGTATCAAACAAAACTCGTGCAGGAAAATCAAAGATAGCACAAGTACCTACAATAATCCTCTCAGGCATCTCAGCGGCTTGCACACTCGTCAAGGCGTTCACCTGAGCCTGCTGCGATCCCGGAAACTGAGGTCTAGAAGGTCCACCAAACCTAGACGGTTCACGGGGTTGGAAACCTGATCGTTGGGACTGATAAAAAGGTAACTATCTCTGCTGCAAAGAACCACCAGCAGAACCTTGCTGCGACTGATTCACTGACTGTCCTCCAGCCGGACACACTCGAGCAAAATGTCCAGGCTACCCACAGTTATGGCAAAGATGTTGGGATTGGTCCGGATCCGCACCCCGGCAGGCAGCGGAAGAATAAAATAGAGTACCGGG
>KV009659.1:29039-40133 GCA_001598015.1 Dorcoceras hygrometricum
TATGTGCCGACGGGGTCACTCTATCTAAGTCTATGTGTCCGAAGACTGATGAGGAGATAGAGAGTATGACACGTGTGCCATATGCCTCGGCAATAGGTAGTATTATGTATGGCATGATCTCGACTAGACCGGATGTTGCATATGCTCTGAGTGTCACGAGCCGCTACCAGGCCAACCCCGGCCAATTGCATTGGAAGGCTGTGAAGGATATTCTTAAGTACTTACGAAGGACTAAGAATATGTTCATGGTCTATGGGGGTGGTGAACTGAAACTGGAAGGCTACACTGATTCTAGCTTCCAGTGTGACATGGATGATTCGAAGTCAACCTCTGGATTTGTATTCATGCTCAATGGTGGTGCTGTCTCTTGGAAGATTCCAAGCAAGACACCATCGCGGATTCAACCACTGAGGCTGAGTGCATCGCAGCATCAGCTGCTGCTAAGGAGGCCATTTGGATAAGGAATTTCGTCCAAGAGTTGGGCGTCATTCCTGATGGAGTTGGTCCAGTCCCGGTGTACTGCGACAACACGGGTGCCGTTGCACAAGCAAAGGAGCCTAGGTCTCACCAAAGATCCAAACATATACTGAGGAAATACCACATAATCCGGGATATTGTGGCTAGAGGTGACATAGCAGTTGAGAGAGTCGCCTCTGCGGACAACGTTGCTGATCCACTTACGAAGCCCTTGCCAGGACCGTTGTTTGAAAAATATCACGAAATAATGGGACTGCGTCTGATGAGTAGTTGGCTTTAGGGCAAGTGGGAGATTGTTAGAGTAGATGCCCAACTAGCCAACCTGTGGCATGTGGGTTTATTGACTCTTGTATATGACAGTCTTTATATATGCTATTCGCATTTGTTTATGGCATTCTTTACTTTCATTGTGTTGTATAATGATTAACAATTGCGTTGAGTAAAAACCTAGAATGCACTATAGTGTATGTTAGATGTGATTGTGGGTATGACGGCTATCATAAACACATCTAATAGTCACTGTGTATTCTGAACACGTTCCTAATCGATTGGAGTCGATGCATCGTTGTTGAGGATTCACCGCTCGCAGACATGCGTGGATATCCTATGCTATCTGAGGGGATAATAGTGTATAAATATCTAGCCAGAGTACTAGAAGTGTTTTAGGTAAATGAGTTTACCTAGTTACACTCGCGATGTCACTATTCGATCTCCAAGATGTATGCATAGCTATCGGATCTATAGCGACTCTCGATTTACCAATGGTCGTTGATCTGATCGGGATATATGGATTGAAAGGACCTTACTGTACGTTAACCACGACCAAATGGTTCTTGCAGGCACTATCAGTGATACCTCGGGGATTATGGGGCGATGTTGCTAGACGCTCTTACCATGATCCGATGGGCAAGTTCGGAATTGTGATTCCGGAGCCACAATGGTTTTGGGCCCACGGCTAGCTGTATCCCTGAACCATTGAGGGTCACACAAGTACTGGATTCGAGATTCCTGCACGGATAATAAGCTCAATGTGTTGAGCACTTGAGGAGGATTTTGGGGAGTGCGACTTCCTAAAAGTCAACAGGGGTCAAATCGTGATTTCCCGCTGTAGGGGCAAAACGGTCATTTTGCACTGGGGTTCTGAAAAATGGTTTTTCAGATCATAGTATTCAGTTTTGGAAACTGAGTCGATCGGTACGATCTGATCGATGATCGGAGTTATGATGAAGTCACGGTGATAGGGATGAACCGTTTTGCACTGGGGTTCTGAAAAATGGTTTTTCAGATCATAGTATTCAGTTTTGGAAACTGAGTCGATCGGTACGATCTGATCGATGATCGGAGTTATGATGAAGTCACGGTGATAGGGATGAACCGAATGTTCATAAGTTGGACCCGGGCCCGTTGGGCCGGTCCAAGTTTGTCACTAGTCTATTTAATTAGACTTAAGGCCTTAATCATAAGAAGAGATACAACAACCATAACCCTAGAGCTCCTAAGTGCGCCGCCCCCTTCCTCTCACAAAATCCGCCGCCGCCGGCGGCCTCCACCGCCGCCGCCGCCGCCGCCGCTAATTGATTGGACTTGCCCCGATCAGTTTTTCGAGGAGAATCCGTCCGTGCTGATCTCGTCAGGCCTTCTAGTGAAGGCTGACGAAGGAGTCTCCCTTCCGGTTGTGGACCTGATTGACGAATCTACAGCCGCCTACCGTGAAGCGCCTGTATTCTTGTAATTCCGATTGGAGTCAGGCGCAAGTCGCCAGCAAGGTAACACCCCGAGAAACACCCTATGAATGGTTCATATTGTGTTGTTATTGAATTGTATTGAACGTTTCCCGGCATAATTTTGTTCTTCCGCTGCCTCGCCGGGGGACGGGATCCGGATCCGCCATGGTTCCCCAACAGTATCAGCTCTTGAACCCACTGGTTCCTCAACATCTGTATCCAACTATGCAGTTTCAGTAATTACCTGGGCAATAATGTTGTCCACTTCATCATCAGTTGTCATCTCCTTACCAAAAATATTGGCTCCAGCCAACATGGGTTCCTTCTCGACAGTACCTCCAACAGCTGTATCTCCAATAATACCCTCAACAGCTGCCCGCTTCTCAACAATTTCATAATAAGAACTTGCTGGCATTCGAAATTTTCTCTTTTGGGCTCTGCGTTTAGGCACAGGAGGTTGCTCAGCTGAAGTTGGTGCAATTCTCTGAATGGGCACAAATTCTTTAGCTGCAGACACAAGCTCCAAATTTTCTTTTGAATGAGCTCTGTTCCCTTTCGACGTCCTCTTCTTCTTTTTAACAGCTGGCACATCACCAGTGATAGCTGGTCGCTTCCTCGACCCGGATTTCTCAGCAACAACCTCTACTGGTTCATCATCTACAGCAGTTGGGGCAGATTTCTTTTTCGATACTGACTTCTTCCTCACAGTCGCCACTTTTGCCACACCAGGCTCAACTGTTTCGCCACGTGAATCAATAGTCTTATTCGTGGCAAAATATGTGCTCACAGTCTTAGCGGAGACAATTTTTAGCTGAGGAAAAATTGTCGCATCTCCCAGGGTGACAGCAGGGTCACTTTTCAACAATACGCAGATTTGGACCGCAAACCCCTTGGCCCTCTTAATGGTTTTATCGACCATCTCCTTCAACACTTCAAATAACACGTGAATCAATAGTCTTATTCGTGGCAAAATATGTGCTCACAGTCTTAGCGGAGACAATTTTTAGCTGAGGAAAAATTGTCGCATCTCCCAGGGTGACAGCAGGGTCACTTTTCAACAATACGCAGATTTGGACCGCAAACCCCTTGGCCCTCTTAATGGTTTTATCGACCATCTCCTTCAACACTTCAAATAATATCTTGCTCCAGTTGACCTTCACCCCAAAGGAATAGCTGTCATCATCAAGAATCGCTCATGGGTGACAGCGTCGAAGGAACCAGCCTTCACCGTAATTGGCTTAGCCAGAATATCATTTAACAATCGATACTCATACTTCAACAGTCGCTTCTTACAAGAAAATGAAACAGGCTCACCCGAATGAGAAAAGATGCTCCGAGCATCGTGCACCAAGTCCTTAGGAACAGCAGAAATGTCTGTCAACCCTTCGGTAGGCAACCCAAAAACTCCCGCAAACCTAGACTCAGAAATCACTACATATTTTCCCGAAACAGCACAAGTAATATCACCTTCTTGCACAATAGCCGTATCGAAGAACTGCTCCAATTCCCATTCATACAGAATGGATGGACAACCCATAAACCCTCAAAGACCACTAGCTTCCAGAGCTTTGAACATGTTTACCATCCCATCAATGTCTGATATACCCAGAACGGAATCGATGTTGATTTGGATAGCATTTGCAATTAATGAGGATGCCATTGCTGTAGTTGAGGGAGAGTACGCCTGAAAGATATCTGTAGAAGGAACACACAGAAATCAAGAACACAGAAATGCTGGAGAATAGATATGCGCAAGGTAAGTGTTAGAGTAAAAGGAAACGCCGTAAATATAAACGAGAATGCAAAAAGGTACTAGGGAGAGAAAATGTGGATGTGACGTTCCGCATGATAACAACCACGTGTCCATCATCCAAGGGCGCAAATAAGATTTTGTAAATATTGTGAAATGATTTTGAAAATATTTTGACAATATTTCAAAATAATTTTAAAAGGATTTTAAAAGGATTTTGAATTTTAACCACGATGGTGAAAAGGTAAAATAGATAACTGGCGCCAAGTGGTTAACACATCACAACCTTAAGATCTGTTTAATGTATCAGCAGGGGTATTAAGAGATCTGATCATGGAAAATCATCAACTGTGTATACATGACATCTGAGTGTATCCAGATCTCATATATTCAGCTGACTCAACACGTATTGATTCAGATCTCTCGTTCCCCCTAAAGCTGAGGTTCTCCCAATCTTGATATTTTATCAAACCTAAATTCCATGATGTTCCCCCTGAACAGTAAACTCAGACCTGAAAAATACAGAAAGATGCTCAACCTGCAAATTGTTAGCGCAGAGACAGTCAAGGAAATTCTAAGAGACCCAAAAGATTTCTAAAATAAGAAAACTTAGCGTCTGGCAGGGGCTTTGTGAAGATGTCAGCTACTTGCAGCTCAGTCGACACATACTCCAGCTTGACGTCCTTCTTGAGTACATGATCTCTTATGAAGTGATGCCTGATGTCTATATGCTTCGTTCTAGAATGCAGCACAGGATTTTGAGTGATTGCAATAGCACTGGTGTTGTCACAGAGAATAGGCGCTTCAGAATCATCAATGCCATAGTCCTTAAGCTGGTGTTGTATTCATAGAATCTGAGCACAACAGCTTCCAGCCGCTAAGTACTCTACCTCAGGTGTGGATGTTGCAATAGATGTTTGCTTCTTACTAAACCAGGAAATCAAGTGATCTCCCAAGAATTGACAAGTGCCACTGGTGCTCCTACGATCAACCCTGCATCCTGCGTAGTCTGCATCACTATAACCGATTAGTTGAAAGCTTGAGTCTTTGGGATACCAAAGACCCACATTGGAAGTTCCTTTTAAATATTTCAAGATCTGTTTCACGGCTATGTAATGTGATTGATTTGGCTCTGCTTGAAATCTAGCACACATACAGACAGCAAACATGATGTCTGGCCTGCTAGCAGTTAAGTAAAGAAGGGAGCCTATTATACCACGATATAATGACACCTTAATGGCAGATCCAGCTTCGTCTTTGTCTATCTTGATTGAGGAGCTCATTGGGGTCGCTGCTGCAGAACAATTGTCCATGCCAAATTTCTTCAGCAGTTCTTTCGTATACTTTGATTGATTAATGAAGATCCCATTGTCAAGCTGTCTAACTTGTAAGCCCAGAAAGAACGTCAGATCTCCCATCATGCTCATCTCAAATTTGTTCTGCATCAGCTTAGAAAACTTTTGACATAGCTTGGGGTTAGTTGACCCAAATATGATATCATCAACGTAAATCTAAACTAACAGAACATGATCAGCTTTGAAAAATTTAAATAGAGTCTTATCCACTGTGCCTATTGTGAAATCATGATCAATTATAAATTTAGACAGTGTATCATACCAAGCTCTGGGTTCTTGCTTCAACCCATATAGTGCTTTATCCAATTTATAAACATAATCTGGATATGTATGATTTGCGAAGCCAGGAGGTTGTGCAACATACACTTCCTCAGTTAGGATGCCGTTAAGAAATGCGCTCTTAAAATTCATTTGAAAAACTTTAAAATCTTTAAAAGCAGCATATGCTAAGAACATGCGAATGGCTTCTAATCGGGCTACAGGAGCAAAGGTTTCATCAAAGTCTATGCCTTCCATCTGCCTAAAGCCCTGAGCAACTAATCTAGCTTTGTTCTTTGTTACTATTCCATATTCATTCATTTTGTTCTTAAAGACCCATCTAGTTCCTATCACTGAATGATTATAAGATCTAGGTACAAGTTGCGAACATTATTCCGCTTGAACTGATTTAGTTCTTCTTGCATTGCATCTACCCAGCTTGGGTCTGCTAAGAATTCTTCTATTTGTTTTGGTTCTATATGTGAGATGAATGCTGAATGAAAATGATCATGCATAAGTTGGCTTCGTGTGCGAACAGGAGATTTGATGTTACCTATGACCTGCTCGAGTGGATGATTTCTATTCCACCGGAGATCAAGTTCAATTGGGTTTGCTTCCTGTTCTGCTTGGATGTCTTGCTGGATAGCCACATCTGGATTGTTTGATGTCAATTGATAAGGTCCTTGTTCTAGATTTGAACCAGATGTTGGGTGAGAAGTGCTCGTATTTTGTGTTAGAGTAGATGCCCAACTAGCCAACATGTGGCGTGTGGGTTTATTGACTCTTGTATATGACAGTCTTTATATATGATATTCGCATTTGTTTATGGCATTCTTTACTTTCATTGTGTTGTATAATGATTAAAAATTGAGTTGAGTAAAGACCTAGAATGCACTATAGTGTATGTTAGATGTGATAGTGGGTATGACGGCTATCATGAAACACATCTAATAGTCACTGTGTATTCTGAACACGTTCCTAGTCGATTGGGCCGTCAAAATGAGGATAAGACCGCCCGAGCCTGAGACTAGTATCTGCGATGCAAAGTACCATGTTTCATTGGTAGGGAACATTGTGATGTTCTGAGCATGCAGATAGATAGTGACCTGGTGATCTATCGAATTACCCTCGTTCGGACTTTCCAAGTGCTTACCATTTGTCGAGTGGATAAGTCCGAGGTCTTGGTTGTACTGATTAGTCCTCACGACTCGAAACGTCATTGAGACTCTACATGATAGGCGTCTCACATTGACTCGTTTGCTGACTCACTTGGGGTCATTAGGCGGTGGGATTGGGTGAGATCCCGATGCATGTAGGAGTCGATGCATCGTTGTCGAGGATTCACCGCTCGTAGACATGCGTGGATATCATATGCTATTTGAGGGGATAATAGTGTATAAATCTATGGCCAGAGTACTAGAAGTGTTTTAGGTAAATGAGTTTACCTAGTTACACTCGCGATGTCACTATTCGATCTCCAAGATGTATGCATAGCTATCGGATCTATAGCGACTCTCGATTTACCAATGGTCGTTGATCTGATCGGGATATATGGATTGAAAGGACCGTGCTGTACGCTAACCACGACCAACTGGTTCTTCAAGGCACTATCAGTGATGCCTAGGGGATCATGGGGCGATGTTGCTAGACGCTCTTACCATGATCCGATGGGCAAGTCCGGAATTGTGATTCCGGAGCCACAATGGTTGTGGGCCCACTGCTAGCTGTATCCCTGAACCATTGAGGGTCACACAAGTACTGGAGTCGAGATTCCCGCATGGATACTAAGCTCAATGTGTTGAGAACTTGAGGAGGATTTTGGGGAGTGCGACTTCCTAAAAGTCAACAGAGGTCAAATCGTGATTTCCCGCAGTTGAGGGGCAAAACGGTCATTTTGCACTGGGGTTCTGAAAAATGGTTTTTCAGATCATAGTATTCTGTTTTGGAAACTGAGTCGATCGGTACGATCTGATCGACGATCGGAGTTATGATGAAGTCACGGTGATAGGGATGAACCGAATGTTCATACGTTGGACCCGGGCCCGTTGGGCCGGTCCGAGTTTATCACTAGTCTATTTAATTAGACTTAAGGCCTTAATCATAAGAAGAGATACAACAACCCTAACCCTAGAGCTCCTAAGTGCACCGCCCCCTTCCTCCCCCAAAATCCACCGCCGCCGCCGGCCTCCACCGCCGCCGCCACCGCCGCCGCTAATTGATCGGACTTGCTCTGATCAGTTTTTCGAGGAGAATCAGTCCGCACTGATCTCGTCCGGCCTTCTTGTGCAGACTGACGAAGGAGTCTCCCTTCCGGTCGTGGACCTGATTGACGAATCTACAGCCGCCTACCGTGAAGCGCCGGTCTTCTTGTAATTCCGGTTGGAGCCAGGCGCAAGTCGCCAGCAAGGTAATACCCCGAGAAACACCCTATGAATGGTTCATATTGTGTTATTATTGAATTTTATTGAACATTTCCCGGCCTAATTTTGTTCTTCCGCTGCCTCGCCGGGAGACGGGATCCGGATCCGCCACGGTTCCCCAACAGTGGTATCAGAGCCAGGTTCGGATCCTTCAATACAATTGCTGCCTTATTGTATCTAACTTTCAATTTTTTAGAATCGAAACGAAACAAAATCGACGTTCCATCGGCCACGGAGCCGCCGCGCTTGGCGGTGCCTCCTCATCATCACCGCGCGCATGAGCGCGCGCGACGCCTGCACGCTGGCCGCGCATGGCGCGCGCCTATGTCCAGCGCATGGTTGCGCGCTGCTGGACGCACAGGAGATGCGCGCTGGTCGCGCATCACGGCCAATCGTTGGCCGCCGTCCGGCGATGCTCCGGCGATGTCGTGACGGCTGGTTTGTTTTCTAGGGTTTAGTTCGGGCCTGTCCCGGGCATCCCGTGAAGTTTTCGCGCCGATATTCGATATCAGGCCCGTTTTGGTCGATTTTGAAATTTTGAGCTTTTTGGGACTAGAATTGTTTTAAGCCCAATTTGATACAATTAAAATTGCAAAATATGATTTTAGTTATGAAATATGATTTTATAAATTAAATATGATTTTGTTGATTAAAATTTGATTTTATCGACAAAATACGATTTTATTTATAGAATGCGATTTCGTAATTAAAATATGATTTTGCGGATAAATAATTTGATTATTTAATTAATGCATGTTAATTAGATTATCTGCATGATTGGGATGATCGAGTTGACACGTGATAGTAAACGGCGTCATATTATTGGGCCCTTACTGGACGTGAGGTGAATACATGGAGGTTGCACCGGTTGCAATCGGAAACTACCTTTTGGGGGTCATGGATGGCTGATATTATTCGGGTCCATGATCGCTTGATTGGGCTCTGTGTACCCACTAAAGAAACTTGCTTTCTCGATTTCATTAGAGGGTGGTGAAATCGTTAAAATAGTGGGAGGGTAATTCATAGAACTAAACGACCATGTTTTATGTCTTAGCAATTATTTTATATATAGTTAGTGATGATTGTCTGTTTTCTTTTCAGTATAACTGCATTTATAATGTCTCCGTTCAAAAACCCACTCGCTGCTATACTGGATAGCAACAAGTTCACCGGTCTGAACTACCAAGACTGGCTCCGCAACCTCAACCTTGTGTTGGCTTCGGAGAAGCTCCTCTATACGATAGAGAAGAGCCCTCCGGAGGAAACCCCTGCCGATATCAGCCCAGAGGAGCTGATTATGCTTAAACAATGGTGGGACGACGAGGTTAAAGCTCGATGCTATGTGATGGCATCGATGTCCAATGAAATGCAACGGCTCTTTGAGAAGACAAAGTATGCTGTTGACATACTTTTTCATCTCAAAGAACTGTATGGGGAGAACTCTCGACATGAGAGATTCACGGCTGTCAAGGAGCTGATGACGAGCCGCATGCACGATGGGACTTCGGTCCGCGAGCATGGGGTTCGTATGATTGGGCTCGTTGAAAAGCTGTCGGGCCTTGATATCACACTTCCACACGAGCTGTCTGTGGATGTGCTTCTCCTCTCACTGCCTGCTGCATTCGACCCCTTTGTGGTCAACTTCAACATGAACAAGCTGGCAGCCACCCTCGAAGATGTGGTTAACATGCTTGTAGTGTTTGAAGGAACCATAAAGAAGGACAAACCCATCCTCCTTATGGGCTCTTCTGCGAAGAAGGGGCCTAGACGCAAGGGAAAGAAGCGTTCTGCCCCTGCGAAGGAGGAAAAGCCCACCAAGAAGCCAAAGGCAAAGTCTTCCAAGCCAAACAAGAGTGAGGATGTTTGCCACCACTGCCACAAGCCTGGGCATTGGAGGAGAAACTGCAAGGAGTACCTCGAGCAGTTGCGAACTGCGAAAGGTATGTTCTATATTGAAATAAATATGTCTCTTAGTTCGACTTCTTGGGTACTTGATACCGGATGTGGATCTCATATCTGCAATGATTTGCAGGTGATGATAATAAGCCGACGTCTTAGAGAGGGTGAGACCCACTTGAGGCTTGGCAATGGAGCAAGGTTGCTGCAGTATCTATAGGAGATGTTTATTTATTTCTGTCTTCTAATTTTAAGTTGTTATTGAGAAACGTTTTATTTGTTCCCGAATTAATAAAGAACATTATTTCTGTTTCTATGCTTGATAGTGATGGATATTCTTGTATGTTTGCTAATTCTATTTGCAATATTTACAAGAATGAATGTTTAATTGGTATTGGGGAACTCGAAAACGATTTACACACCTTAAAATTAAAAGACGTTCCAACTCGCGATGTCGAAGCACATACAACAACGATTAAAAGGAAACACGATAACTTGAACCCAGCAGAACTTTGGCACGCTAGGCTAGGTCATATTTCTCTAAGTAGGATGAACAAGTTAGTTAGGAGTGACATGTTTGATCTGTCAGACATTAACTCCCTACCAACTTGTGAGTCTTGTCTCAAGGGAAAGATGACTAAGCAACCCTTCAAGGGCAAGGGTGAGCGCGCTCAAGGCCTATTGGATTTGATCCATACTGATGTGTGCGGCCCGTTTAGTATTGGTACTAAATACGGTCACACATACTTCATCACCTTTACCGACGATTACTCTAGGTATGGGTACTTGTACTTAATGAAGCACAAGTCTGAATCCTTTGAAAGGTAATTCAAGGCTGAAGTAGAAAATCAATTAGTAAAAAGTATTAAATCATTTCGATCCGATCGAGGTGGTGAATACTTAAGTGCTGAATTTCAAGACTATCTGAAAGAGAATGGGATTCTCGCACGGTGGACCCCTCCGGCCACACCACAGGTCAATGGTGTAGCGGAGCATCGTAATCGGACCTTGTTGGACATGGTTCGATCTATGATGAGCTTCACTGAACTTCCTACCTCGTTTTGGGGCTATGCGCTCGAAACGGCGGTAATGTTGTTGAACAATGTCCACACCAAGGTAGTGGATAAGACTCCATATGAGATATGGATGGGCAAACCACCCAAGTACTCATACATGAGGATTTGGGGATGTCCTGCTTACGTGAAGCAGACAGT
>KV009659.1:41263-51766 GCA_001598015.1 Dorcoceras hygrometricum
GCCATAGCCGCATGGTACGACTATGAGATATGGCAAAATGGATGTGAAAACTGCGTTCCTTAATGGAAACATTAAGGAAGATATCTATATGACGCAGCCTGAGGGTTTCACATCTGTGGGAAGTGAGCATAAGGTATGCAAACTTCAGAGATCGATCTACGGTCTCAAACAAGCATCGCGAAGTTGGAACCTGAGATTCAATGAAACAATTAAAGAATTTGGTTTCATCAAGAATCCCGAGGATCCATGTGTATATAAGAAGGTATTTAAGAGCGCTGTGACATTCCTCGTACTTTATGTTGATGACATTCTACTCATTGGGAATGATGTAGGAATGCTGCAGTCAACTAAAGTCTGGTTGTCTAGTAGATTTTCGATGAAGGACATGGGTGAAGCATCCTATATTCTTGGAATACAGATCTATCGAGATAGATCGAAACGGATGCTCGAACTCACCCAGGCCACCTACATCGATACCATACTTAAGAGGTTCTCTATGGAAGAGTCCAAGAGAGGACACCTACCTATGTGCCACGAGGTCACTCTATCTAAGTCTATGTGTGTAATGCTCGAAATAATTAAGAAGAGGATTAGTAATTCCGACATTTAAGATTTTCCAATAATAGATTTTGATGAAGCTGGATTATGAGCTCGGATTTCTTCTGGAAGTGTTGGGTGAGTAAGGAACTGTGTATCGTTGAATCGTGCTAAGTGAAGCGACCAGACGAAGCGATTTGATGAAATCGTTCAGCAGCAGGTTACTGTAGCAAGTAAATGCGGGTCAACACTACTGTAGCTTGCGACTGGTTGAATTTTGACATTCAGTCGAAGCGCTAGTGTGGGTTGTAGCTGGGAACAGACGCGCGAATACAAGGATCAACGAGGAAGCGCCACGTGTTGGTTATTGTTACGCACGTGGGAATCAGCAGCAAGGGTTCCTTACGCACCTGCTGGTTTATGTATCTGCTGGTTTATTGAGGTATCGACTGATTTTGATGACGTAGGTGCGATGTCGTCGTTTTGGTAATAAACGCGAACCAGTCGAGGCGAGTATGTGAATTTGGTACCAGTTGATAGAGCAATGCGACATCGTTTTGGCTTATGAACAGGAACCTCGATACGAAGTCGTTTGGTATGAATTAGTGACCAGTCGATGGTTTGTTGTATCTGCTGGTTAACCAGTCGGGAGAACAATGCGATGTCGTTTGATTTATGAACAGGAATAGCAATACGTCACCGTTTGAATAAAGTACCGAAATCAGTCGTTGGAATAGGAGAGCGACCAACTGCTGGTTTCTTGTAATAAAGGTGATACCAGCTGATGATACGTTACGACGTCATTGGAATTAATTGTAACGACATCGTTTTGATTTACAAAGCTTTGCGACTGGATTCTTGTTGCGACTGGTTGTTACTGCTGGTTGTTGCTTCTGCTGTATAACAAGAGAATGCTGATTTTTCGACCAGCGACTGAGGAAGATAAACAGTTGAGGAATCTGTTTAACATTATCCACTTTTGAAGCGGTGGGAGTATATCCTGTTTGAATACTCAGCATGACACGTGGAATTCGAATTGAACACGTTGGAAATGCTGCAGGAAACCAGAGACCGTTGTCTATAAATAAGATTGAATTCGAAATACTGAGAATATATTGACTACAGATATCAGACTTTGATTCTGTAACGTTCTCAGGAAGTGTTGAAACAGAGTTTGAGTGAAGTACTGTGAACACAGAGATTAACGAAGGTATAATTTGACAGAAGAGTCAGGGATTAGATTACTCGAGAATGATATTTATTGAGTTATCCCGCTGAAATCACATACATGTTTGATTACTGTTCTTGATTTAGAACTTGAATTGTGTATGTTTTGATCCATCACAGGTAGTGGATCTTTTATGTTTGCATGAGATTGCATATTGAAGAGAATTGAATTGATTCTAATGCCCAGGACTGAGTTGGCCTGATTTTCGAAGCCGGAGATGGTTTCGATAGATGAATATTCATGTCAAGATCGGATACGAATCTTGATGGCGTCGAACTGATATGGAATCAATTCTGAGATCGAAAAAGATAATTAGAATCATTTCATTACATTGCAGTTGTTTTATAGTTGATAAACTGTTATGCATGTTACTGTGATTATTCGTACCTGCTGATTATACTGAGATGATTCTCACCGGAGTTTATCCGGCTGTTGTTTTGTTTTGTGTGTGTGCATGACAACAGGTAGACGAGAGCTGAACTGAGTTTGGCCATGAGTAGTGGGAGCTGGCTAACTAAACGAAATGCAACCATGAAGAAGAACTGTTAGAGATCAGCAGTTAGCGTAGCGTTGATATAGTTAGCGATAAGATGAAACCTGGTTTTACTACTGCTGGTCAGCTTTTGTATTAGCAGACGTTACATGTAATAGCTACTTGTACTGGTTTGTTCTGTTATAAATAAATAGTTTTGAAACACAATCGTAGTATTGTCTTGTTTCCCAGGACCAGCTGATGGGACCAACTATATATATAAAAAAAAAATGGGTTTCCAGATTTCATCACTTAAATCGAAGGTTAAATTAGATGCTAACTAAACTCCCATAAGATGAGATTAGAATATTAATTGTGAGCAGAGAGCCTCACAACAGGTGGTATCAGAGCACTACTAACTTACTAAGATCATTGAACTAGATGAGTGGGGTAGATCGAGTTCTTCCTGACTGATTAGATTATAGAAACAAATGAATTGCATGCTTGTGTGGTATATGTCTTAGTGCTTCTAAATTTATATCACATTATTATTGTGAATAAATGGTAAGAATATACCGAAGAGTTATGAGAATTACATGCTTTGAAAGTGATTAATAGCATGTATTGAGTGAAGTATGAATCAGAACTCGATCTCTTGAGCAGCAGTACATTCATGTATGCTAATCAGAGGAGGGATTGAAAACTGGCTTGTTCTTGATTGATGAGAAATGATAAACACGTCTGTTTGATTCCTAGATATGCCTCTCGAAGGAACAACGAATCGGCAGACAGAGCAGGGTAGTACGTCTACTGAGGCGTTGAATGCAGCTGCTACTCCGATGGAAACTTTGTTAAAACCGATTCCAGTCGTTAAACCACCGACTTTGACAGGAACAGAAGTGCTATTGACTGTGAGAATTGGTTAGAAGATATTGAACAGTTATTTGAGGCACTTGATTACACCGATGATCGTCGGGTGAAACTGATTATTCACCAGTTGCATGGTGTTGGGAAAAGTTGGTGGCTGGCAACAAAGAAAGCGCTGGAAAATCAGGGTACTGTGATTACTTGGGTAGTATTTCGAACAGCTTTCTATCAAAGATTTTTCCCCATTTCTTATAGGAAGGATAAAGGGGCAGAATTTGCAAACCTGAGACAGGGGCCATTGAATATTGAAGACTATGTTGCTAAATACCAGTTTGCTTAAATTTGCGCCACATGTTGCTATCAGCGATGAAGCACAAGCTGATAAGTTTATCAATGGCTTGAATCCTGACGTGTTTACTTTGGTGAACACTGGTCGACCAAATACTTTTGCTGATGCGTTGAACCGAGCAAAAGGAGCAGAAGCTAGATTGCTAAGACAGCGAAGAGAACAATTGGTGCCAGCAGCAGCCAAAGCAGCACAAGAGAATCCACAGATTCCACCACCCTCTCGATTTGATGCTGGAAGCAGCAGCAGTGGGAAAAAGAAAAATTTCTTTAAAGGAAAAGGAAAACAATTTAAACGTTCAGGTACCAGTAGCTCCTCCAGTTCAAGTGAATTCAAACAACTGGGAGATGGAAAAAAATCTGGTGATTACTGTACCAAGTATGGAGGTAGACATGTTACAGAACAATGTAGAGGAGTGTCTGGTCTCTGCCGTATTTGCAATCAACCGGGACATTTCGCAAGAATATGTCCTCAACATAATTCTGGGAATTCACAGAATTTGGAAGCGTCAAGAACAATGCCAATACCAGAGAGGCAATCATCCTCTGTACATTCGTATCAACCTCAACATCCACAACAGAGTAGACAAGGATGAAGCCAGACAGTGATCCAACCTCCTAAACAACAAGCAAGAGTGTTTGCATTAACCGAGGAGCAAGCACAGGCAGCCCCAGACGATGTTAATGCAGGTAACTGCTACTTGTGCAAATTTCCAGCTTATGTATTAATTGATACGGGTGCATCACACACCTTTATCTCTGAGAATTTTGTTGTATCACATAAGTTGTCTGTTGAACCCTTAGCCCAAATAGTATCGGTTTCTTCACCTCTGGGGAAGGGAATGTTATCAATCACTGCTCTTAGAAATTGTGTGTTACAGTTTGAGGGTCACGCAATTGAAATTGATTGTGTTGTGCTCGGGTTATCTGATTTTGATTGTATCGTAGGCATAGATATGTTAACCAAGTATAGAGCAACAGTAGATTGTTTTCAGAAGGTGGTTCGATTCAATCCCGAGAAAGCTGATGAATGGAAATTCTATGGTAAGGGATCACGAGCCAGAATTCCTTTGGTCTCTGCTATTACCATGAATAATCTATTGCGGAAAGGAGCGGAGGGATTCCTGATTTATTCAATAGATACAAAGAAACATAGCTCGAATCTGGTTGATATACGAGTGGTCTGCGATTTTGCTGATATTTTTCCTGATGAGATCCCAGGATGACCTCCATATCAAGAGGTAGACTTCAGCATTGAATTGATGCCAGGTACACAACCAATATCAAAAGCACCGTACCGAATGGCACCAATTGAGTTAAAGGAATTGAAAGAGCAGCTGGAGGATCTTCTTACCAAGGGATACATTAGACCAAGTGTTTCTCCTTGGGGTGCTCCAATATTATTTGTGCGCAAGAAAGATGGATCAATGAGGCTATGTATTGACTACCGGCAACTGAACAAGGCAACGGTAAAGAATAAATATCCTTTGCCAAGAATAGATGATTTATTTGATCAGTTGCAGGGATCGACAGTGTATTAAAAGATTTATTTGAGATCCGGATATCATCAATTGCGAGTAATAGAGGAAGACATATCGAAGACTGCCTTTCGAACAAGATACGGTCACTATGAGTTCGTGGTTATGCCATTTGGACTAACTAACGAACCAGCAGTGTTCATGAGTCTAATGAACCGAGTTTTCCAAAGATATCTTGATGATTTCGTGATTGTATTTATTGATGATATTCTTATCTATTCGAAGAATTTGAGTGATCATGCGAGTCATCTTCGCACAGTTTTGCAAACCTTGAGAGAAGAGAAATTGTATGCTAAACTGTCGAAATGTGAATTCTGGTTACAAAAAGTAGTCTTTCTTGGACATATTATCTCTGGAGATGGCATTTCAGTTGATCCCAGTAAGACAGAGGCAGTGATCAATTGGCCTAGACCAAAATCTGTACCAGAAATTCAAAGTTTTATGGGTCTTGCAGGGTATTACCGACGGTTTATTCAGGATTTCTCGAGTATTGCAAAGCCTATAAATCAGTTGACACAGAAAAATGCACCCTTTGTTTGATCAGAAGCATGTGAGAATAGTTTTCTTGAATTGAAAAAGAGATTAACTACCGCACCAGTGTTAACAATTCCTTTGGGTACTTGTGGATTTGTTGTGTATTGTGATGCATCTCACCAAGGATTGGGATGTGTATTGATGCAGCGAGGTCATGTGATTGCATACGCCTCAAGACAGTTAAAACTGCATGAGATTCGATATCCAATACATGATCTTGAATTGGCAGCCATCGTATTTGCATTAAAAATCTGGCGACATTATCTTTATGGTGAGAAATTCGAAATCTTCTCTGATCCTAAGAGTTTGAAGTATTTATTTTCGCAGTTCGAATTAAATATGAGACAACGAAGATGGCTGGATTTATTGAAAGATTTTGATTGTGAGATCAAGTACTATCCAGGGAAATCGAATGCTACAGCTGATGCTCTAAGTAGGAAGATTTGTGCTTTGTCTTTGACTACGATCGGTGTGTCTACTTTGATAGAAACTTGCTGCATTTCTGGGTATTTATTTGAAACAGAAAGAAAACCAATGAGAATTTGTGCTCTCAGCGCTGAACCTGAATTGTTAGTTCAAATTAAAGAGGCACAGAAGAGAGATTTAAATATCGAAAGATCTGTTGAAATGATAAAATCAGGACACCAGTCTGAGTATCGTATAAACAACGAAGATGTGTTGTACGTGAACAGCAGACTTGTTGTTCCAGATGTCATAGAATTGAAAAACCAGATTTTGAGAAGTAAATTCAGCATTCACCCTGGTGGCAGGAGGATGTATAATGATTTGAAGAAACACTACTGGTGGAAACAAATGAAGTCGGATGTGGCTGAATTTGTTTCAAAGTGTTTGAATTTCCAGCAGGTGAAAGCGGAAAGAAAGAAACCCGCTGGTTTATTACAGAGTCTATCAGTTCCTGAATGGAAATGGGATCACATTTCCATGGATTTTGTAACAAAATTGCCAAAATCATCCCGAGGTTGTGATTCAATTTTGATGATTATCGATAGGTTGACAAAATCTGCGTGTTTTATTCCCTATCAAATGACCTATCGACATGATCAAATGGCAGAGCTTTATGTTCGAGAAGTGGTAAGACTTCATGGAATACCAAAATCGATTGTCTCTGATAGAGATCCCAGATTTACTTCTCATTTTTGGAGTAGTTTACAACAAGCGTTGGGTACGAAACTACATCTAAGCACTGTGTATCATCCTCAAACTGATGGGCAATCTGAAAGAACAATTCAGACACTTGAGGATATGCTTAGAGCAGTAGTATTGGATTTTAGTATTTCGTGGCAAGATTCATTACCGCTGGTGGAATTTTCATACAACAACAGCTACCAAACCAGTATAGAAATGGCTCCATTTGAAGCGTTGTATGGAAGGAAGTGTCGCTCACCATTGTATTGGGATGATATATCAGAGGTACCTGAGTTGGGACCAGATTTAATTAGAGAAATGACTGAAAAAGTGAAGTTGATTCAGCAGAGAATGAGAACAGCACAACATAGACAAACGAAATATGCCAATACCAAACGTAGACCTTTGCATTTTGAAACAGGGGACAGAGTATTTTTGAGAATTTCTCCTTTTAGAGGCACGATAAGATTTGGCAAACGAGGTAAATTGTCTCCACGATTCATTGGTCCTTATGAAATTCTGGAGAAGATAGGTGATCTTTCTTATCGAATGGCATTACCACCATCGCTTTTGGGTATACATGATGTGTTTCATGTATCTATGCTGAGAAAGTATATCCCTGATGCTTCTCATATTATTCCTGCTGAAGAAGCTGAGTTGGATGAAACACTGAGTTATTTTGAACAACCAATTCAGATTCTGGATCGGAAAGAAAAACAACTTCGAACGAAGGTAATTCCATTAGTGAAGATTCGATGGAATCGACATGGCGTTGAAGAAGCAACCTGGGAGGTGGAAGATGATATGAAACAACGATTCCCTTATCTTTTCCAATAAGGTTATCTCTTGTTCAGAATCCATTTTTCTCCTTATGTTCCATGTACATATAGCGACTGCTGATGAGTTCGAGGATGAACTCGAATCTTAGAGGGGGAGAAATGTAATGCCCGAAATAATTAAGAAGAGGATTAGTAATTCCGACATTTAAGATTTTCCAATAATAGATTTTGATGAAGCTGGATTATGAGCTTGGATTTCTTCTGGAAGTGTTGGGTGAGTAAGGAACTGTGTATCGTTGAATCGTGCTAAGTGAAGCGACCAGACGAAGCGATTTGATGAAATCGTTCAGCAGCAGGTTACTGTAGCAAGTCAATGCGGGTCAACACTACTGTAGCTTGCGAATGGTTGAATTTTGACATTCAGTCGAAGCGCTAGTGTGGGTTGCAGCTGGGAACAGACGCGCAAATACAAGGATCAACGAGGAAGCGCCACGTGTTGGTTATTGTTACGCATGTGGGAATCAGCAGCAAGGGTTCCTTACGCACCTGCTGGTTTATGTATCTGCTGGTTTATTGAGGTATCGACTGATTTTGATGACGTAGGTGCGACATCGTTGTTTTGGTAATAAACGCGAACCAGTCGAGGCGAGTATGTGAATTTGGTACCAGTTGAGGGAGCAATGCGACATCGTTTTGGCTTATGAACAGGAACCTCGATACGAAGTCGTTTGGTATGAATTAGTGACCAGTCGATGGTTTGTTGTATCTGCTGGTTAACCAGTCGGGAGAACAATGCGATGTCGTTTGATTTATGAATAGGAATAGCAATACGTCACCGTTTGAATAAAGTAGCGAAATCACTCGTTGGAATAGGAGAGCGACCATCTTCTGGTTTCTTGTAATAAAGGTGATACCAGCTGATGATACGTTACGACGTCATTGTAATTAATTGTAACGACATCGCTTTGATTTAAAAAGCGTTTCGACTGGATTCTTGTTGCGACTGGTTGTTACTGCTGGTTGTTGCTTCTGCTGTATAACAAGAGAATACTGATTTTTCGACCAGCGACTGAGGAAGATAAACAGTTGAGGAATCTGTTTAACGTTATCCACTTTTGAAGCGGTGGGAGTATATCCTGTTTGAATACTCAGCATGACACGTGGAATTCGAATTGAATACGTTGGAAATGCTGCAAAAAAACAGAGACCGTTGTCTATAAATAAGATTGAATTCAAAATACTGAGAATATCTTGACTACAGATATCGCCGCTGAAATCACATACATGTTTGTTTACTGTTCTTGATTTAGAACTTGAATTGTGTATGTGTCGATCCAACACAGGTAGTGGACCTTTTATGTTTGCATGAGATTGCATATTGAAGAGAATTGAATTGATTTTAATGACCAGAACTGAGTTGGCCTGATTTTCGAAGCCGGAGATGGTTTCGATAGATGAATATTCATGTCAAGATCGGATACGAATCTTGATGGCGTCGAACTGATATGGAATCAATTCTGAGATCGAAAAAGAGAATTAGAATCATTTCATTACATTGCATTTGTTTTATAGTTGATAAACTGTTATGCATGTTACTGTGATTATTCGTACCTGCTGATTATACTGAGATGATTCTCATCGGAGTTTATCCGGCTGTTGTTTTGTTTTGTGTGTGTGCATGACAACAGGTAGACGAGAGCTGAACTGAGTTTGGCCATGAGTAGTGGGAGCTGGCTAACTAAACGAAACGCAACCATGAAGAAGAACTGTTAGAGATCAGCAGTTAGCGTAGCGTTGATATAGTTAGCGATAAGATGAAACCTGGTTTTACTACTGCTGGTCAGCTTTTGTATTATCAGACGTTACATGTAATAGCTAATTTTACTGGTTTGTTCTGTTATAAATAAATAGTTTTGAAACACAATCGTAGTATTGTCTTGTTTCCCAGGACCAGCTGATGGGACCAATTATATATATATAAAAAAAAATGGGTTTCCAGATTTCATCACTTAAATTCGAAGGTTAAATTAGATGCTAACTAAACTCCCATAAGATGAGATTAGAAGATTAATTGTGAGCAGAGAGCCTCACAATGTGTCCGAAGACTGATAAAGAGATAGAGAGTATGACACATGTGCCATATGCCTCGGCAATAGGTAGTATTATTTATGGCATGATCTCGACTAGACCGGACGTCGCATATGCTCTGAGTTTCACGAGCTGCTACCAGGCCAACCCCGGCCAATTGCATTGGAAGGATGTGAAGGATATTCTTAAGTACTTACGAAGGACTAAGAATATGTTCATGGTCTATAGGGGTGGTGAACTGAAACTGGAAGGCTACACTGATTCTAGCTTCCAGTGTGACATGGATGATTCGAAGTCAACCTCTGGATTTGTATTCATGCTCAATGTTGGTGCTGCCTCTTGGAAGAGTTCCAAGCAAGACACCATCGCGGATTCAACCACTGAGGCTGAGTACATCGCAGCATCAGCTGCTGCTAAGGAGGCCGTTTGGATAAGGAATTTCGTCCAAGAGTTGGGCGTCATTCCTGATGGAGTTGGTCCAGTCCCGGTGTACTGCGACAACATGGGTGCCGTTGTGCAAGCAAAGGAGCCTAGGTCTCACCAAAGATCCAAACATATACTGAGGAAATACCACATAATCCGGGATATTGTGGCTAGAGGTGACATAGCAGTTGAGAGAGTTGGCTCTGCGGACAACGTTTCGGATCCACTTACAAAGCCCTTTCCAGGACCGTTGTTTGAAAAACATCGCGAAACAATGGGACTGCGTCTGATGAGTAGTTGGCTTTAGGGCAAGTGGGAGATTGTTAGAGTAGATGCCCAACTAGACAACCTGTGGCGTGTGGGTTTATTGACTCTTGTATATGACAGTCTTTATATATGATATTCACATTTGTTTATGGCATTATTTACTTTCATTGTGTTGTATAATGATTAACAATTGCGTTGAGTAAAGACCTAGAATGCACTATAGTGTATGTTAGATGTGATAGTGGGTATGACGGCTATCATGAAACACATCTAATAGTC
>KV009659.1:52095-84624 GCA_001598015.1 Dorcoceras hygrometricum
ACATGAGATACAACAACCCTAACCCTAGAGCTCCTAAGTGCGCCGCCCCCTTCCTCTCCCAAAAGCCGCCGCCGCCGCCGGCCTCCACCGCCGCCGCCGCCGCCGCTAATTGATCGGACTTGCTCTGATCAGTTTTTCGAGGAGAATCCGTCCGGGCTGATCTCGTCAGACCTTCTAGTGCAGGCTGACGAAGGAGTCTCCCTTCCGGTCGTGGACCTGATTGACGAATCTATAGCCGCCTACCGTGAAGCGTCGGTCTTCTTGTAATTCCGGTTGGAGCCAGGCGCAAGTCGCCAGCAAGGTAATACCCCGAGAAACACCCTATGAATGGTTCATATTGTGTTATTATTGAATTGTATTGAACGTTTCCCGACCTAATTTTGTTCTTCCGCTGCCTCACCGGGAGACGGGATCCGGGTCCGCCACGGTTCCCCAACATTTTGTGCATCAGATGTTGATCATTGTGTGGCGAGATCTGTTTGTGCAACATCTGTTTGAACAGCATCTTGAGCATTTGTCGCTTCAGCTCCAGCAGCAGGCACGCTTGGAGAGATCTGATCCTGCGTTGAGTCAACTTTAGTTAAATCGATGACCACTGGATTACCTGTCAGATCTTGTTGAGCATTGTCATGCGGTGTGTCCAGCACTGGTTGTATCTCTGCTGAGTATCTTTGTTGTGCCACGTCATCATATGAGTCATCAATGTTGGATGATTCTATACGTGTGCATAAATCGTTGAGGCTCGCAGCTGAGTTGGATCTAAAGCTTGTCTCATCAAAGACAACGTGTGCTGATTCTTCAACAGTCAGACTTCGATTGTTGAAAACTCGATAAGCTTTGCTCACCGCTGAGTAGCCTAGGAAGATACCTGCATCATATTTTGCATCAAAAGCTGTTAGGTGCTTCTTACCATTATTATGAATGAAACACCTGAACCCAAACACCATGAAGTATGATATATCAGGTTTCTTGCCACTCCAGATCTCATATGGGGTTTTATCGTGCAGCTTGTTAATAATTGATCTGTTTTGAGTGTAGCAAGCTGTATTAACTGCTTCTGCCCAAAATTTTTGTGAAATACCGAAGTAAGCAATCATAGATCTAGCAGCTTCTTTTAAAGTGCGATTTCTCCTCTCAACCAGCCCGTTCTGTTGAGGAGTTCTAGCTGCATAAAGCTCATGCTTTATCCCTATGTCATCCAGATAAGAAGATAATTTTTTATTTAAAAACTCGGTACCACGATCACTTCTTATCCTGTTGACTGTACAAGATATGTCATTTTGTAAAAGTTTTAAAAGCCGAATGAGTTGGTCAGCGGTATCAGATTTTGCTTTTAAAAACAGCACCCAAGTAAATTTTATAAAATCGTCAACAACGACAAGGGTGTAATTCGTTCCCCCTAAGCTTGTTACGGGAATAGGACCAAACAGATCCATATGTAAAAGCTCTAAGCTTCGGGAAGAACTTTTACCACCTTTCTTTTTAAAGTAGAACTGATTTGTTTACCAAGCTGACATGCGGCACAGATCTTGTCCATAGAAAAATTTAGTTTGGGCATACCAGAAACCAGTTCATGCTGACTCAAATGGGCAAGCGGTTTAAAGTTTAGATGATTCATTCAGCCACAACCAGCTCTTGGAAGAGTTAGCTGCAAGGCAGATCTGTTCAGATCCCATTTGCTCTGACCAGTTGATAATGTAGGTATTCCCCGATCTTTTACCTACCAACAAGTCATACCATTTGGACTCTGAACTGTGCATGTGTGCTGTTTAAAGTTAACTATGTAACATTTGTCACATAGCTGACTTATACTAATCAAATTATAGCGCATGCTATCAACAACTAGGACATCAGATATGGAAATGTTACCGTGGGTAAGCTTACCCTTACCCATAGTGTTACCATGTGAGTTATCACCAAAAACTATCTTTGCTCCTTTGTGTGGAGTAACATCTGATAGCAGCTTTGGATTCCCTGTCATGTGACGTGTACATCCACTATCAAGGTACCAAAAGATTGACTCATCTCCAGCTTTTTACTGGTTATCCTGCAATCATGAAAACAGATTTTGGTATCAAATTTTACTTGGGTCCAGATCGGATTACCCCTTTTGGGACCCATTACCTTGACATTTTTCCCAGTATGATAGTCCATAAGGGTCTGTGCAGAAATATTGTGAGATATGTTGAGTGTTGGTTTGATATTTTGACCATTCAGATCTCTCCTCGGCTAAACCTTTCTCCAAACTGAATTTACCTTCTTTGAACTACGCCTGGGCTGGTGGGAAACAAACGACTTAGAACCAGCTTTCGCTTTATCTTTGTCAAGTCTGTTCTTTAGCCAGCTTGGCTTGGAGTTCTCAGGTCTAAGATAACCGATACCAGCTTTTCCTTTTTGATTCGGCTTTGAAGAGTTCTGGTCATCATACCTTACTGACTCGCAGCTGTCATATATCACACTGGCTTTGACAAAGCTCATCTTTTTGAACTTGTCATATACCAGATGTGATTGAGTATTGGTTTCTTCAGCGCTGCTTTTACCAACATTGAAGCCCAAGCCTGATTTATCATTTAATGGCTTTTGAGCCTCATGCAGCTTGCTCAAAGAAACAGAAGACTTGGTCCAGGAGCTCATTACTTCATTTAACCTTTTGTTTTCTGCTTTGATCTCACAGGATCTTAATCTCAACGAATCATTCTCAGCCTTTAGCTTACTCAACTCGATTTATAAACTGTCAGTTTCACCAAGTTGAATAGATCTTGGTTCCACTGAACTAATTTTCAAATCTATGTTTTCACATTTGACTTCCTCGAATGTCTGAGAAAGCTTACGGTACTCTTGAACCATTTCCTTTAGTGCAGTGGTTAGATCCTCCCGTGTAAATTAAGTATTTGAAAAATCGAATACCTCATCATCTGAATATTGGTTAGCCATTAGGCAGTGAACTTCCTCCTGTTCACTGTCGCTTGAAGAAGAGCTGCTTGATGAGGAATCGGAATCTGTGTCCGCCCAGTTTTTGTTGCTCTCCGCAGCAACCAGTACTTTGCGATCGTTCTTTTTTCTGGGCCTCTTATCAAATCTTGTCCTCATTCTTCTTTCTTTGGATCTTTCCGTTGATCTTTCGTCTTTCTTCTCATATTTGCTAGGTCTGTCCTCCTTCTTTTGCCTGTTACATCAGCATAAAAATGACCTGGACGACCACAGTTGAAACAGTTCATATCAGTAGATAACTTTTCAGATTTGTTATAATTATTATAAGAGAAATAAGGGTTGTAGGATTTTCTCAGATATTTCCCAAACTTCTTAACGAAGAGGGACATGACGCCGTTGCTGAATTGATCAGCTGTCTTGCTAGTGCATGGAGAGCACTGTTCAGATGTTGTTGCTGCTAATGCTTTGGTTGGTTGGGATGTTGAGGGTCCAGCTTCAGATCTTGTCTCTAGCTCAAACTCATATACTTTTAGATTCGCGAAAAGATCATGAAGCTCCAACTTGTTCAGATCTTTGGATTCCCGCATCGCCATGGTCTTAAAATCCCAATCTCTGGGCAACGCTCTCATCACTTTGAGTGCCAGCTCTCGGTTGCTGTACTCTTTTCCCAAACTGGTAAGCTCTATCACCACAGCACTGAAACGCTCATCGAACTCAGCCATGGTTTCTCCATCTTTCATCTTTATGGACTCATATTTTTGTTGGGCCACTGTAAGCTTGTTCTCCTTTTTCTCATCATTGCCCTCACAGATTTGTATTAGCTTCTCCCAAATCTCCTTGGTAGTGGTACAGGTTTTGATTTTGCTGAATATATTTTTGTCCAGTGTCTTGTACAGGATATCTCTGGCCACATTGTCCAAATTCTCCTTCTTTTTCTCCTCGTTGGTATACTCATATCTCCTCTTTTCTACATACTCAAGTGCATCATCAGTCGTCGCGAATGCTATGTTGATCTTCATTATTTTCATTTGACCATCAGTGATGACTGACCACATATCATCGTATTGAGCAGCTAAGTGCGCTTGCATTCTGATCTTCCAGTCATCATAGTCCTCCTTAGAAAACATAGGAATCTTGTTGTGAGAGGTAGACATATTAAAATATGTAAATCACGAATAACAAATTGTTCAATACTGAGATAGCGCAGGCTCTGATACCAATTTATAGGATCAATATGGATCGAAAACAGCCTTAGTAGTTCAGAAGGGGGGTTGAATGAACTCCTTATATTAAAAATTTTCGAAACCTTAAAACGATTTTTACAAGCGCCTCGCTTAACTTAAATCTGTGTTACCAGATTTAAGATATCTCAGTAAAAATGCTGATCTCTCGACTAAAAATAAATGTGCAGAAAAATTTAATTAACCAGTGAACAATATAAACTGAAAATAAATGAAATAAGTAAAAGTGCAAGGTCAAGAGATTTGTTTATGGAAGTTCAGATATCAAATCCTACGTCTCCCCTTCTTCCTTTTCAGGAAGGTTTCACTAGAAGGATTTGATGAGTACAGACACTGTAAACACCCGGTCACTGAGCCACGCTCCAAGTGAACTCCTAGAAATCTCCAAATACACGCAGACACAACTGCTGTTTACAAACACTTTGATTTTACTCAAACGGCTTTACGTAGCACGTTTGTTACAGACTCAATATGAATTAATAACAGTGAAATACAATGATTTTTGAGTACTGTAAATCTTCTGGTTCTTTTATCAACAAGAACTGTTTACAAATGTAAACCAGAAGATAACTCAAAGATTAACTCTATGAGTCTGAACTGAATGTTCTTCGAGTTTTACACACTGGACTTAGGATATTTTTGCAATGGAAATGTCCAGTGAATATCTGAGAGCTTTTTCGTGAGTTATAGCACAGGAAAGCAAAAAGGCTCAAGAGCGATGAAGACAGAGAATCAACAGAGAAAAATGGACGAAGAGCAAGAGAGCTTCTTCATTTGAAGCTTCAGCTATTTGTACCCTTTGATCTCAACGGTCAGAAATATTCTCCATTGCATATCTTCATCGTATCATACAACCGCATACATTGCTCCACTAAAGGTAAATTGCGCTTCGTCGGGGCTGAATTGTCGTATAACCATATTTGGGTAAACATCGTATAACGTCCTCTACGTACTGTGTACTATTACCCAAAATAGCTCTGACATTGCCTCTTGAATTCCAGGCATTTGTACGATTCAATCGTGATCATTGATTCTTTCCAATTTAAACATATGATAGCGTTTGAAGCTGTTCGTTCCTTACGCCTGAAAGCTCTTTCCGTTAAAACAGTTCTTTCTCCTTGAAGTAATTGGTTATCTCATCGCTGATTGTGTATTCGAAGCTGTCACAACTGAATACATAGAGATAACTGAGCATTTGCAACAACTGAATGCAACAACTGATACTATCTCGATATCTGAAAGTTCCATTACTCATATAACCCTAAGTTTGAATTAACCACATCTGATGTCGAAGCAACTTTACTCAAGAACTGAATACATTCACTTCTGAATTACTGAGATCTGAGGTAACTAAGTAGATACTGTTCACAACTGAAATACTCGAAACTGATACAATATACCACAATTTGTTACTCAAGTCTGAATAAATTCGCTTCTAACAACAGATCTCTCACTGTAGCTTCAAGTCTGAATAACTGTTCCCGATATCTGAACTGATCCAAATAACCAAATCTATTTCGAAAGCATCAACCCGACAACAAAGACTGAATCTCTGAATACTTAACTCTTCTCAGTTCTAAATACTTCCCAAAAACCAACTCAGGTATCAACGCTTAACTCAGAACTCTCGAAACTGAAACTGTGACTTAAAAGCGTGACGTCACAAGATCTGAAAAGCTCAATACGTTTGTATGACGTCACAAAGTCTGAAATCTTCAATACACTTGGATGACGTCATGACTTCTGAAATCTTTTGCGAAAGCTTAAGGTCATTTCTTGGTCTTATTTTGTTATCACCAAAACTAATAAAATTTATCTTAACAATATACTACAATATGTTACTCAACCTCTGAATCACTCTGAATAAACTTTGCTCTAACAACAGATCTCTCACTGTAGCTTCTGAATCAAGTCTAAATAACTGCTCCCGATATCTGAACTGATTCAAATAACCAAAATCTGATTCGAAAGCATCAACACGACAACAAAGACTGATGTCAAACTCTCGAAACTAAAACTGTAACTTAATAGCGTGACGTCACGAGATCTGAAAAGCTCAATACGTTTGGATGACGTCACGAAATCTGAAATCCTTAATGAACTTGGATGACGTCACGAAATCTGAAATCCTTAATACACTTGGATGACGTCACGAAATCTGAAATCCTCTGCGAGAGCTTAAGATCAGTTCTTAGTCTTATTTTGTTATCACCAAAACTTATAAATTTTATCTTAACATGGGCTTTCGAGGTCTCCTCGCAGCTTCAAAGAGGAAAGTCTCCTGCCCTGGCGCCTGATCGTCACTGACCTCTGATGGAAATCAATCACCGCTCCATGATCCATCAACCAGTCCATCCCTAGAATGAGGTCGAATCCCGACATTGGCAATACGATCCAATATGCTCTAACTGCATGATCTTGAAACATCATCACCAAACCTTGAACGATGCTGACAGTTGTTATCTCCTCTCCTGATGGGATTGTCACTGCGAGGGACACACCCAAGCTCTTCGGAATAATACCCATCATCTGAATGAACGCACTAGTGATGAACGAGTGAGTCGCCCCTGAGTCTATAACACGGATCTTTCCTGAAATTGAAACATCACACAGGCACGTGTATACAATTAATCTAGGTTCCCAAAATAGTATGGATCCCTAAAACGTTACTAGGTTCTCTAGTCCTACCTGTCTAAGTTCCCAAGGCAAGTTCTAGAAGGTATAGTAGTTCTACCTATATTCAACCTAGCAAATCCTTGGGTCCCTGCTTGCGGAACCGTTCAGCCACCTCATGAGACTTCCAGAACTCTCCGAATGCCTCTCAAACATCCTGGTCATCCCGTATATCCTTTCCACGCTAGCCCTCTCATATGGTGTCAATTGCGGAGGTGGGGGAGGAGGAGGAGGTGCATCGTCATCCTGCTGATCCCTAGCACGTCTGGGAGGCATACTGGCACACAAACCCTTTCACGTAAATCTAAGTGCATGATTAAGCGTCTAACTCTTAAACTCTTTAGGTGAAACTCATACAGTAACATGCAACGTGCAAAAATATGAATCGTAAGAATCTTAAAATTACATACTGGCAGTGCGACTTCTGAGCTCCACGCAGCAGGCTAATACCCCACCAGAACCACCGCTCTGATACCAACTGAAATGAACCGAAACTCTAGAAATTTTTTATTGAAATAAAATGCGGAATTAACATTCTTTAAAATTATAAAATGCGGAATTAACATTCTTTAAAATTATAAAATGCGGAATTAACATTCTTTAAAATTATAAAATGCGGAATTAACATTCTTTAAAATTATAAAATGCGGAATTAACATTCTTTAAAATTATAAAATGCGGAATTAACATTCTTTAAAATTATAAAATGCGGAATTAACATTCTTTAAAATTATAAAATGCGGAATTAACATTCTTTAAAATTATAAAATGCGGAATTAACATTCTTTAAAATTATAAAATGCGGAATTAACATTCTTTAAAATTATAAAATGCGGAATTAACATTCTTTAAAATTATAAAATGCGGAATTAACATTCTTTAAAATTATAAAATGCGGAATTAACATTCTTTAAAATTATAATTCAAACATTAAAATCGTTTCTCAACATTACTTTAAATAATGAATAAATAAATATCTCAAAAATCATTCATTTTGTCTTAAAACCAGAGTAAATAAAATGTGGAATCTGAACATGTCTCATCAAACAAAACATAAGAAGTGGTCACGAGGTAGCAGCTGCTGCGGGCACTTAGAGGTCCTCACCACCGATCAGGATAAAATCGACAGGATCATTACCTGTACCATTTAAACCTATTGAGCCTAAAGGCTCAAAATGCTCTATCTGATAATAACAAAGTACATATAATAAAACCACATGCAAGCACATCGGTATCGTAAAAATAGCTTTAAGACATGCATGTATGGATGATCGTAAAACATGGCTCATAAATCAGTCGTAACATTACATAATCGTATATATTAACATAATAAGGCATGACATAGCATAACATAAAAAGGCATGTGAGTCGTATCAATGATGTGTGATCCGTTGCATTAACGATTGATCAATCATAAGAAACCAACGTATGTGGCGATGAGGTTCACCCGACCATACCTCGGGATCCCTCACACCTCTATGCTGCCACTTCACCATGTCATGAACACATGGATCCATAAGCTCATTATAACATTAACAGAGATTCATTGGGTCCGGTATCTCGGATCCTATCTACTTGACACAAATCACTTCAATCCCTCAAAATATTTTCTTTTTGTACATGCCTTTAACATTTAATAAACTTTCATGATGCGTGTATGTTAGGACCGAAGGATAGGAAATTAATGCAAGCAAGCGCTGCTACTGAAAAATAAAAAAAATTTTTGCGCTGCTATAAAGGAGCTGCAATAGCTCAAGGTTCTTGAACATTGAAACAGAGTACCGGAGACAGATCTGGTATGTAATAAAAACATGCGGAAAACACCAGAACTGAATCCTAATTATAAAACTGACGCAAACAGATTTCTGTTTAAACATATGTTAATGATGCGTGACTAAAGGTGCATGAAATCTGTTTGCTTTGTGCATGTGTGAATACTGTTATGAATGTGTGCTAAATAAATTATGTATGCGGAATGAATAAAAGAATACAATACACTGTTTTTTGTTTCTGGATGTTCGTAGCTCAATCTCCTAAATCTCCCCTTCTTCCTTCTTCAGGAAGGTTCCATTAGAAGATGAGTCACCGAGCCTCGCTCCAGGTGAACTCATATCCTTTACACCAGCCCTCGGCTGTCACTCACTTTTTTTACGCCTATGTGAGAAAGGCTACAGACACAGGGTTTAACGTCTTCGTGCTTGGACGGGATCTGATTTTTGTTTGTGATTCACTCGCTAAGCAATTACGCACATCTCTCAAAATATGCGAGTGAATCTGTGTTTGTGAGATTTTACAGTGTATCGCTCAACTCTCTAAAGAATAAATCTCACACATTGGGAAAATGCTTCTACAAAAGCTGATGAAGACTCAGCAGTCGACACCGCAATAATCTTCTCTCTAATGATGGTCGACTGCTTCATCTTCCTGTTTTTCTTCCCTCTTTGCACTGTGCGTTCCTTTTTCTGATTGTTGTCTATTGATCACACAGCGTCTAAAACTTCCTTCAAATTCATCTTGTATATAAAGCCTCTGTTCAATTTAATCCGTTGGACACACTTTCTTCCCGTTCAAATATGTTCTGTAAAGTACCGACAGGGAGTTGTCCTTGTGTCCTTTTCTTTTGCAGGCTTTTTGTCGTCTTCAACACTTGAACTAGGCTCAGCAGTTGACATCCAGCTTTAGTAATTCTTCATAATATAATTCGTCAACTGCTTCTCTTGCACCTGATCAACGTCTGTTATCAGCTTTTGCCTTTCTTCATGTAATCAACAACTGTTAGCTTCTGTTGTCAGCTGATTCATCTTTTCAACTGCTGAATCCATCTTTTCTTCGCGCTACGTATGATTCACTGTTAAGAGTAAAACGACGTCGCTCCATCTCTTGCGCATCTCTTATCAACTGCTGATATTGATTTTGCTCAACTGCTGATTGTGATGACATCACTGCTGACGTCATCATCGCTGATCCATCTACTGATTCTGCTGTCGTAATCGTTGCTGATCACAGCTTCCTCCAATAGAAATGCTGACGTCATCATCTCCTTAGTGCTCCAGCTGGTTCTTATCGTTCCAGCTGCTCCAACTGCCTCTTCTTAGTTTCTGTTCCAGCTGGTCCCCTTTGATGTTCCAGCTGGTTCATTACATTCCAGCTGGTTCAACTTATCTCTCCAGCTGGTCCATATTCTCCTTCGTGATTATCACAGCTGCTGGTCTAACTTGGCCTCCGCCTAATTACGAACAACTAACTTAACTTTGGACGTCTCCATTGCTAATCCAGCTGCCGTCTAAGTGAAAACCAAACCAGCTGTGAACTTTCCTAATAAGCACTGGTCTTCACATCTTAACTAACATCTGAAATGTTCTCGATGGCCTGGATCAGCTGTCAGGTAACTCATATTTTCCTGCACGCTAAGTAGAAACATTAGAAACACAGTAACAGATTTTGTGTAATTCAAAACTCAGATCTGGATCAGTTATCCAGATCCATCAATCTCTCCATTTTTGATTTATACAAAACCTCAAAAAACATATGCATGTTCAAACAATTCTCTCCCTTTTTGTGGGAATAAAAAAAGGGTAGAAATCTGGTCTTCCCGAAATATTTTAAATAAAGCTCCCCCTACACTGCCACACCAAAAAACGTGACAGCAGGAATTTTGAAAAACAAAACAGATTTTTGGGAAGAACCAAATGCAACAATATGCTATGATTTTGATAAGGGCGATCAAAACAAAACTGAAACTAATGCATAACAGATAGCTCAAATTAATAAAGACAAAGACATCACTCTCCCTGTCTTTTATAACATAAGCTTAAAGAAACACATAGCATCAGCAGCTGAAATAATTTCCGCATACCATCAGAGCACTTTAAAACATTTTAAAGCATTTTAACACATATAGCTTAAGCGTTCTAAAATAAATGCTCGTTCAAGAACAACCTACTCTGATACCACTTGTTAGAACCGAAGGATAGGAAATTAATGCAAGCAAGCGCTGCTACTGAAAAAATAAAAAAAAAATTTTGCGCTACTATAAAGGAGCTGCAATAGCTCAAGGTTCTTGAACATTAAAACAGAGCACCGGAGACAGATCTGGTATGTAATAAAAACAAGCGGAAAACACCAGAACTGAATCCTAATTTTAAAACTGACGCAAACAGATTTCTGTTTAAACATATGTTAATGATGCGTGACTAAAGGTGCATGAAATCTGTTTGCTTTGCGCATATGTGAATACTGTTATGAATGTGTGCTAAATAAATTATGTATGCGGAATGAATAAAAGAATACAATACACTGTTGTTTGTTTCTGGAAGTTCGGAGCTCAATCTCCTACATCTCCCCTTCTTCCTTCTTCAGGAAGGTTCCATTAGAAGATGAGTCACCGAGCCTCGCTCCAGGTGAACTCATATCCTTTACACCAGCCCTAGGCTATCACTCACTTGTTTTACGCCTATGTGAGAAAGGCTACAGACACAGAGTTTAACGTCTTCGTGCTTGGACGGGATCTGATTTTTGTTTGTGATTTACTCGCTAAGCAATTACGCACATCTCTCAAAATATGCGAGTGAATCTGTGTGTGTGAGATTTTACAGTGTATCGCTCAACTCTCTAAAGAATAAATCTCACACACTGGAAAAATGCTTCTACAAAAGCTGATGAAGTCAGCAGTCGACACTGCAATAAGCTTCTCTCTAATGATGGTCGACTGCTTCATCTTCCTGTTTTTCTTCCCTCTTTGCACTGTGCGTTCCTTTTTCTGATTGTTGTCTATTGATCACACATCGTCTAAAACTTCCTTCAAATTAATCTTGTATATAAAGCCTCTGTTCAATATAATTCGTTGGACACACTTTTCTTCCCGTTCAAATTTTTTCTGTAAAGTACCGACACGGAGTTGTCCTTGTGTCCTTTTCTTTTGCAGGCTTTTTGTCATCTTCAACACTTGAACTAGGCTCAGCAGTTGACATCCAGCTTTAGTAATTCTTCATAATATAATTCATCAACTGCTTCGCTTGCACCTGATCAACGTCTGTTATCAGCTTTTGCCTTTCTTCATGTAATCAACAACTGTTAGCTTCTGTTGTCAGCTGATTCATCTTTTCAACTGCTGAATCCATCTTTTCTTCGCGCTACGTCTGATTCACTGTTAAGATTAAAACGACGTTGCTCCATATCTTGCGCTTCTCTTATCAACTGCTGATATTGCTTTTGCTCAACTGCTGATTGTGATGACATCACTGCTGACGTCATCATCGCTGATCCATCTACCGATTCTGCTGACGTCATCGTTGCTGATCACAGCTTCCTCCAATAGAAATGCTGACATCATCATCTCCTTAGCGCTCCAGCTGGTTCTTATCGTTCCAGCTGGTCCAGCTGCTCCAACTTCCTCTTCTTAGTTACTGTTCCAGCTGGTCCCCTTTGATGTTCCAGTTGGTTCATTACATTCCAGCTGGTTCATTACATTCCAGCTGGTTCAACTTATCTCTCCAGATGGTCCATCTTCTCCTTAGCGTTCCAGCTGGTTCTTATCGTTCCAGCTGGTCCTTATCGTTCCAGCTGGTCCAGCTACCTCTTCTTAGTTTCTTTTCCAGCTGGTCCCCTTTGATGTTCCAGCTGGTTCATTACATTCCAGCTGGTTCAACTTATCTCTCCAGCTGGTCCATCTTCTCCTTAGCGATTATCACAGCTGCTGGTCTAACTTGGCCTCCGCCTAATTACGAACAACTGACTTAACTTTGGACGTCTCCATTGCTAATCCAGCTACCGTCTAAGTGAAAACCAAACCAGCTGTGAACTTTCCTGATAAGCAGTGGTCTTCACATCTTAACTAACATCTGAAATGTTCTCGATGGCCTGGATCAGCTGTCAGGTAACTCATCTTTTCCTGCACGCTAAGTAGAAACATTAGAAACACAGTAACATGTTTTGTGTAATTCAAAACTCAGATCTGGATCAGTTATCCAGATCCATCAGTGTACTTCGTAAAACATGGAATTCAAAACTCAGATCTGGATCAGTTATCCAGATCCATCAGTGTACTTCGTAAAACATGCAAATTTAAAAGGTTTAGCCCATCAATATATATTTAATTTCCTTTAAACAAATGCATAATCATATACATAAAATACTATATACATAATTAAATATATATTTATGGGTTTCTATATTTTTTTCCGGTCAAGGGCTGGTTCAGATGATTGGCCCACTATTTTCTAAGTCCAAAAGCCTAGACCTGATCTTAAACTGAAACTTAGCCCAAAACTCAACTTGACCCATCAAACTCAAAATTTCATTTCAAAATTGGTAAAAAAGTACCGAGTCCTTCAACTTAAAATCAGACATTTAATTTTGGCAAAATAAAAGTCCACTTGACCAAAAAAATTAGACTTTAAAATTTGATAAAAGTATTAGGCCCATAAATAAAATAGATTTACGCTTTAAAATTTTGACTTAAAAGTTGGACTTAAAATGATTTGACCCATTTACGCTTAAAATCGGACTTTACATTTTCTGTCCCGACGAGATGCAGTTTGAGCGGCTAAACCGTAAAATTCATTAAAAATCTATTTCCTAACCAAATTGCTCCCTGTCTAGACCCACGTGATCCTACCTCAATGGGATAGCTCCTGGAACCAACCATAACAAACCAGGATGCCTGACACAATCAACCTGACGTATGCAAATCCACTGCCCGCGTGCAGAATGTAACCAGGACACGTGCTAGCCATAAAACTCATAACTAATTCGTTCCTCGACCAAATCGCTCCCCGTTTCGACTCACGTGACCCTAGCTCAATGATCTATCTCCTACAATCAACCTTGACCACACAGACTTCGTAGAGAGACTTACCCGACCCCAACAACTCTATCGTACAGAGACGACAAGCTAAATTCGTAACTAATTCATTCCTTGACAAAATCATTCCCTGTTTGGACCCATGTTGCTCCTAAATTGATGTAATAACTATCGGACCACCATTGGACCAAAATCTAGCCCCATGAACCGTCCATGACCAATGCATAACAAGGAACGAATCAAATAAGAGTTGAAAATAATGATACATGCATGTATCTCAAATACAAAACTTATATCAAAGTTTTGAGCATGCCTTTTTGAAGAACTATATAGACTATGCGTTACCGGGACGGCGGACTCGAGATGGGACAATCAAACCTTGAAGTTGCACCCAAAATTTCGAATGGACCTTGAGTGAGGGGATGGGTGGCGTGAGTGAGAGGGAGATAATTAGGTTAAGGAGAATGAAAGTGTGCCAAAAGACTCATCTCAATACTTTAAGTTAGGAAATAAAATATTTTCCCTCCTTAATCCCCTATAATGAAAAAAAATGCTAATTAAAACTCAAAACTTAGACTTTAAACCTCAAAATTTTGTAATATAAAATTTCCTAATTTTAAAATATAGTAAAACTCATTAAGGCATCCCGTAAAGACGAAAAAGGGGTTCCCCTTGACTAATATACATAAAAATTATTTTTCGTAAATATTGCTTAAAAATATAAATTTTAGCTCTTAAAAATGTGAGGGCTTAAAAATTTCAAATAAGCTTTCACCTCGGTCGTCCCCAGTCTCGTCCACGCGTCCGGAACTCAAATAGGCTGAAAACGTGTCATGAACATTATAAAGCATAAAATCATCACTTTATCACATAAAATGACACATAATTTTATAAAAACAATTTTCCCCCTAGTCATGCACTCATTTCCACGTAATCAAGATTTCGGACGTTACATTTAATAAGTGTTTATGCGCTGGTATATTAAATTGAACGGTTGAGATTGGTTTGCCTTTTCAAATTCATTTATAATCGGACAATCATCCTTCTGGAATTTCAAAAGTCTTTTAAATCTCAGGATGACACGTGTCCATTAAAACCTTTCTCTTTCATCGTTCGTACATAAACCATTTCTCTTTCTATTTTCCAGTACGCTTTCATATTCTCAAGCATTCATTTGAAATCTTTCGCAGTCTTTCCTTGCACTTAAATTTCCTAATCCTTTGATTTTCGAGATGGCTGCTTCTCTCTCTGTCAACGCATTGCAGGTCAATTTAGAATCAGTGCTAAGCATGGAGCATGCCGGGATGGTGAAAATGTTCAAGACTCTCGAAGAAACAAGACTAAAATGATTTTTGGGGGTATCCAGTGTTTGGAGGAGCTGTGATTGAGTTTTTTCGCAAATGCGAAGGTAATCGCTGGCACGATTTTAAGTTTTGTTGTGAACAGGAAGATGGTTATTACCAAGGATGTTTTTGCGGCGACGTTTCAACTGTGGACTGAGGGAATGGTTGGGTTCACTGATATTCCGACCACAATAGTGGCGGAGATGAAGAAGGTGTTTGTTGGTACTGATGTTTCCTTCAGACCGCCGAACAAAAAGAAGAATATGAAGGTTGAGTACCGCCTGCTGCATGATATTGTAGCCAAGGCACTGTGCGCCAAAGATGGTTCCTTCGATGTGATGATGTCAGAGAAGTTTGAAATGATGGTGGCGATCAGCACCGGGTTGAAGGTGAAATGGGAGCACATCTTGTTCCAAACCCTAGTTGGTGCATACGTCAAGCAGACAATCTCAGGGATTTGCAGTGCCGTTCAGCATTTTGCTGGATAAGGTGGTGCAAGCAGACCTCGGGGAGTCTGTAAAGCTGCACCTGCTGAAGGTGTTGAACGACAGATCTGTTCTCATCTACATGAAGAAAAATCAGGCTGTTCCCCAAGCTGGTGAGTCAAGCAAGCAATCAGGTGAAACAGCTAGTGAAAAAAAATTCACTTCTGAGGGTCTACAGTCGCTCACGAATAGGCCGGAGAAGGCGTCTATTGCAAAGAAGAATGGAAGGCTGCAGAGAAGAAGATGAAAGAGACGATGGTAATGGTAAAGAAGCCGGTGGTGGCTAGGAGCCAAGATGCTCCAGAGAAGTCCAAATCTGTAACCAGCTCAGATGAGGATTCGTGCCCTTTGTCTAAGCTGGCGCAGCGAAGAAAGGTGGAGCTGCTCCGAAGCGTAAACTGGTGTTAGCTTCATCTGATTTAGATTCCATTGTGTCCCTTCCTCTGGTGGCCATTACAAAGAAGTAGAGGACAAAGAGGACCAAGCCGGTGAAGAAAAATGCTGCGACCGACAATCCTGAAATTCCAGCTGAGGTTGATGATGCTTCTATCGCTGCTTCTCTAGAAGAGAGTGTGGAGTCTATTGAAGCAGTGGAGGCATAGGCTGATAACAAGGAGCGTTCTATTGTGGTCAGGTCTGCACTTGAACAACTAGCTCAACAGCCTATGACTTTTGCTGGTAAGGGTATTTTTGCTCCCGTGGAGATTCGGAAAATCAACTGGGCAACTCATTTCCTGCCAAAGATAGATATAGTTGCGAAGGGCAAAGGAACTCAGCATTTGCCAGGCCAAACCCAGTGGAGGAGCATTGTCTGTTGGTGCTTAAGTCAGCTTGGGAAGAGGTGTCCAGCAAGATGACTGAATATGTTGAGTGGGCACTCTTCCGCACTGATGTGAGGCTAAATACAATCATGTCGATGACGCCCATTGCTAGTATGGCTAAAATAGAAGATGAGTTTATGCCATTGGCTGAGATAGATCTGGTGTCTGAATTGTTGGAACGAATGTTGTTGGTGCTGTAAAAGCTGTATGATAAGGAGTTGAGGGGGGCTGTAGACAAGCACAAGGCTAACTTTGATCCAGCTAAGCCGTCTGCAAATTATGATCACATGTGTATCGGTTTCTAGACCGCGAGCTGAAAGAGATTGTAATGCAGCATAGGGCTCAGCGACTTCTATCTGATCTACCTCTTATGGTTCCAGAGTCCTCAGTCGCAGGTTCTACTACATATGATATTCTACAAATCACCTGGACTTAGGGGCGCATAGTGTCCAACAAAGGAACCACAACTCTAGATCAGGAGACAGAGCAGCAACCGACTAAGGAAGCGGAGCAGAGGATTCTTTCCATTGAGCATCAGGCTCATGAGGAAGAACAACCTGATCCGGAGTATGAAGAGACTGTGCGGATTGAGCAACAGGCTCAGGAGAAGATTGAGGAGATTAGTCGTGTTTTTGAGAATGTGGAAGAGAATGAGGCTGAGGCAGAGGCTGTGAATTCTCAAGAGCATGAGGCTCAAGAGGAGGAGCATCAGGCTCAGGATTAGGAGCATCCGGCTCAGGAGGAGGAGCATCCAGCTCAAGAGAAACAGACTCAAGAAGAACCAGCTCAGCAAGAAGAGCAACCAGATGAGCACCAGGCTCAAGATGGTTCTTCCTCGTCAAGTCCAAGACATCCAATTCTTCTGTCCATTTTCTCGTTCAGATGCAAATAACGAGGACCGTCAGGGTCCCAGCCCTTCTAGTTTATAGATGGTACATTTTATAGCAGATAGAGAAAATAATAAAAGCGAAGAAGATGAAGAAGATTTTGCCCAAGCTGGTTCACAGCCCATCAATTTTTCTCGTCCCCAAGCTTATTTTCATGCTACTTCAGAGATCAAAGACATGAAAAGAGTCTCGAGTACCTGGATTCAAAAGTTGATATGATAAGGGATACTCAGACATATATGAAGCACGAATCTGAAATCTCCAGGAGAAATTTATCTAAGAAGATAGATCAGGAGATAGCCAACGTTAACTCTTCCTAGACAATGTTGGAAAGCAGCCTGGTTCGTCAATGTACAGAGCATCAACTGCAGATATATAGTGATTTAGATCTTGTCAATATGCAGCTAGTGGAGTTGGTTAATCACTTCAAAGAGATGAGAGATTCCAAAAAGGGTTAAGGACCAAGCAGCAAAAAGAGATGGCTACTGTAGGATTTAGGGCGTAGATCTGTATCGTGGTGTTTCGCTGATTTTGTACTTGTAAAACTTTTCATTGTTAATAAAATCTCTTTTTCTGCAAGTTTTGTCATCACCAAAAAGGGAGAAATTGTTGAAGTAAATATAAGTTTTGGTGAAGACAATAAAAGAGATTAATCAGCTCAAAGATGGATCGACCAGTTCAAGAAGAAGCTTACTGGTTTGAGTATTGAAACCAGATCAGAGCTAAGCTAGTTAAGATCAAATCAGCTCAGAGACTTAGCGACTAGAGCAAAGCTGGTTAAGGACAAACCATCACAGGCTATTTAACCAAGCTGGTTAAAGAAAAATCAGCTCGGAAGAGCATAACTTATATCTATTCAGTTTATCAGTCGATAGAAGAACAGTTTAGTTTAGATCAGTTTAAAAGAGCGGAGTATATAAAAACAAATCATATAGAACAACTTGTATTCGATCTATTGAGAACAGCTCAGAGCAAAACTGGTTCAGCGATAACGTTAGTAAAGGACAAGCTAGATTCTTTGAGAAGAGATTGATGTAATCAGGAAGGCTTGTGTTTCTATAGAAGAAAATATTTGCGAACTAAGATCACTATCCGGATTAGTATAGAGCATATTACAAGCAGAACAGCTTGAAGCAGATCAGAGAAGTTCTATGCAGAAACCAGATCGTGAAACCAGTTGAGTAAGAACAACTTGGCAAAATGGATTTCAGAACTCTTTGAGGTTTCGTACAGTTTGATGTGAAGTATTTGACTTCTCTGTACTGATTTGTAGTCGTTGGAACTACTTTGAGCTAATCATAGATATATAGAGATATGTTTTCAGCGAGATACGGCGCAGAGTATGCTAAAAAGGGAGAAGCATTAATGAAGATGTACGTATACAGTACAAGCATTTAAGATGCTGCAGTTATCTCACTTTGGATACATACGACGTGTCTACTGGTAACATTTATTACCGTTGTATCCAAAGGGTATAAATTTAAGATCAGATCAATTGTGAAGAGGTTATGAAGTTTGATCCACAACAACGAACTTTCGAATGTACAAGCTTTCAAGAGAAAGAAAAGAGTTTATACTCTAAGCCAGCTCAGAGCTAGTGACACACACACTCACAGATTGTTATTCAATTCTTTGTGTCACAGATTCTTTGTACACACTATGTATAATCATAAACAGAGCGTTGAGTGCTAGAATAGCAAACCATCTTAGAGCTGAGTTCATTGTATTTTAGAGCAGATTGCGGTCTGTTTTATTGTAGTGAGACTAAGAGTTCTTGCAGCTGCTGGCTGTCGGATCTGGTTGTTACAAGAGTTGTATAAATCAAATCTTCTAGTGAAAATCCTTCCCATTAAGGAAGAAGGGGAGACGTAGGAGATTATACACCGAACTTCCATAAACAAATTCTCGAACCATTTTACTTATTGCATTTACACATTTCATAACTGTTCACTATTGAATTGAGTTCTTTCCGCACAATTTCTTTTGTAACCCAAGACAACAGATTATCACCGAGAACTCTCCAAGCTGGTAACTCGGCTTAGAGGTTAGCTTCGAGCTATAAAAATTTTGAAAACAGATTTTAGTTAATATTGGCAGAGGAATTCATTTACCCCTCTCTGAACTCCCGAGCTGCTTTTTGATCCTAACACTACTAATCAGCTTATTTCTATGTTCACAGTTATCTTTCTTAACGTTATCCTAGAGATAGAATTCCTCGTATAGACTATCCAAATTCTAGTTAGACTATGCTACTCTAGTTATTTCTATTATAACATGTCCTAGGTTTATATTCCTAGTATGTCCTAGGCCAAATCAAGCCTCCATCGTCCCTAAACCAGCATTCTAGTATTATCATTCATCAATACTAATTAGATGTTGTTAACTACCATTATTGTAACTAAACTACTGCTAATTATAAAATAAAATCAAATACCAAACTAAAATTACTAAACCTAATATTAAATATATAATTAGAGGAAAACACTTCAATCAAAAGACAAGGTAATTACCTCTAGGATGTTTTGACTTCCTTGCTGCTCCACAAGAGCTTCCATCTCGAGACAAAAAACTATCGCACAAATCTTAACCAATGTTTCCGTGAACTAAGACTTTTCAAGGAAAGTAATGATCCTAGATTTCTAATCTAGGCATTAGAGGGCGAAATGAGGCATATTAGCAACTCCAATTTATTATCGGGGAAATGCTTATTGATGTCTCGTCCCTTAGGCTCGTTCGATTTTCCTTTCTGTTTTCTCAAGGATAGAAACTTTTCTTAATTGTTGATGTAACTGAAATATCTCAGCCGACGAGCTAACACCACCAAGTCGGGAGATCGGGATCGTCGAGCACTGGCAGGCGGAAGATGCTTCTTCTTTGAGCCTACAACCACAAATCACTTGTACTTCGGCGAAGTCCATCCGATGCTTAAGTCAGGCAGTGTGCAGGAGAGAAAACGAGAGCAAAATATAGGCTGTGAGAGCAAGTGAGTGGAAGAATGAGTGTGTGTATAATGAGAAGCATACCCGATATTTATAGAGCGGCAATGGCGGTGGAAAGAGAATATCTCGGTGAATATTCTCCACGATCCTCGGGATCCTCTTGCCTAAATAAGGAAAGGTGTATCGCCCCAGGATTCTTCAAATAAGGAAAGACGTATCCAGACGGGATTCATTTGCACAAGGAAAGACGTACCCAAGTTGGACTCTTCATCACGTCGAGACATTGTTCTCGGGAAACATTCCCGAACTGGTAGTGATTCCTCGAGCAGACTCTCGATCTCCGTGCTAGTCCTCGATCGATTCCCGATCTTGGTGGCGCATGTTGGGGTTTCAAGTGAGCTGCTCGGTCCTTGGCTCCCAAGGTGGTTATGGGGGGCATCAGGAGTATCACCCATCGCGAGTCCTAGACGAAGAATTGAAGTATAGGAGTATGTACAATTGAGGTCGGGACCCGAGGTGAAATCCACAATTCTAAAGAAACTATGATCCTCATGGCGTTGCACTCCAACCGTCAATAAAGAGACACGTGGGTGGCTGGATGGAGGTCGGGTAGTGTTTTCATAAGAAAACCATAATCCGCGTGACGATGCTTCCCATCCGTTGATAAGATTCGAGCGAACGGTCGAGATTGAGGGGACCTGATGACCGAGGTGACCGTTGGAGTTCCTGAGGTAATCAGGACCGTTGATGAGTGCGAGATCGGACGATCGTGGTCCACCCATTTCTCCTATAAATACTTTGACGATCCCATTTCATTTCTCGCTTTCGCTTCTCTCTGCACCGTTACTCTGTCGAAATTTCAGCTCTCCTGACGTTGTCCCGACCTCCTTCTATCAATATAGTAAGTTTTAACTCTTTTCAAAATGTCTTCTTACACTGAGAGCCCAGTTAGGAGTGTAGCTAATGCCGTAGATAGTAATCCTGAGAGCCCCGAGGTCAAGGGACCCTGGTTCCCCAACTAGGCCGAGCTGGGATCCAAGAGCACACCTTGGTACGAGGATAAATCCTCGAACCTTACATCATCGAACATCCCCTTCATCAAGAAGAAGAGGGGAATGTTCGATAAGTTTGAGGTAGTTATCACTGGCCCCGAGGAGAGGGCTCATCTTCCTCCCCGAGGTTTCCACACCTTCTATATCAACCAATTGGAGATGGGTCTCCGTTTTCCTCTCCCAAGGTTCATCGCTGCTCTCTGCCACCATATTAAGATTAGTCCGAGCCAATTGGCCCCTAACTCTTATAGCTTTATTTTGGCTCTGTCTGTTCTCCTCCGTTACTACAACATTCCCCTCGTCCCATACGTCCTCATGCAATTGGTCCACGTCAAAAGACTGGGACCGGGAAAATTCTACCTCTCCCACAAGGGAGATCATGCCTTCATCAAGGGGAACCCGAGCTCACACAAGGGGTGGATTAGCCGGTTCTTCTATGTGAGATGGGTCGGGAAGAAGATAGACCCTTGGAGATGTGACATGTCCTGGAGGGACAACATGTATACCTTCACTCCCTCCACTCCCGAGCGGTCCCCCAACCTGGCCACCTTCCTTGCCGACGTTAGTACAATGTGCTTCCACGCTACCGAGCTGATCAAGGAGGACATCCTATGCTTCTTTGGGTTCAGTATTTAGGGGGTTGAGCTGGTCGAGGACCTAGGTATCACCGCGTCTTGCCTTAGTCGTGTCATCACCTATACCCGGACTCGTGTTATGCCCGAACTGGTATGTAACTTGTGTTTTACTTTTACAGACGAGAGCATGGGCAAGGCGCGATGATGAAGGCTTTGTAGGAGGCTGAGGCAGGATCCTCGGGGGCTGCGGTGCCCCCGACGAAGGTGGATAAGAAGAGGAGGTCCTCCACTCCTATCGAGAAGGAGGCCCGACGTCAAAAGAAAAAGAAGGGGGCCTCCACCTCAGAGGCGCAACCTGCCCCTACCGCTGAGAAGGGCCGGGCATCGACGCCCGCGATCACGACGACCGAGGAGCGTCCCGACCCGACGCCTGTCATTACAATTCCTGAGGCCTCTTCCCCGAAGAAGGGGCCAATGAAGGAAGCGGGTCCTGGGTGAGTCCCTCCTCTCAACGTTTTCGAGGACTCGCTGGTGGTATCCGCTTTTGGGGCCATGGCCGCAAGGTTTCTTTGCCACATAGCCCCAGATCGGGACCTTAGCCGATTGGGGGGAGCCTCGAACTCGGAGGCTGTGGGCCTATTTGCGGCCAAATTCGCATCGGTATGTTCCTGATCTTCCCAAGCTTTAGTTTTTTTCTTGTGTCAACAATCTAACCCTCGATTATTTTGCAGGAAATTGCTTGGGGAGGCGAGGTGATAAAACGCCTCACCCGAGCTCATCGAGCCGTGAATGAATCCCGTCAGTCATTCGACGAGGCGATGAGACTCCATTCCAAGCTGGTGGCGCAGCTCGAGGAGTTAGAGTCCATCAGGGCCCAGGAGAAGAGGGCGGCCGAGGCCCAGAAGGAGATGCTGGAGGCTCAGCTGGCGACTGAGAAGGCTGCTCGGGCAGCCGAGAAGGAGGCCATGAGGTCCGAGCTCGACGATGCGCTTACTGAGAAAACTGCAATAGAGGTCGAGCTCTACGAGACCAAGGCCCGAGCAGAGGAAGAGGTCAGGCGCCTGAGGAGCGAGGCCACCCATTCATGGGACATCGGCAAGGAGGAATTCTTGAAGTCCTCCGAATTCGATAACCGGTGCACGAAGAAGTCTTTGGCTTACTTCAGGTCGGGATTCGAAGGCTGTGTGGCTCAGTTTTGAGCCAATGGCTACTCCGAGGAGGAGCACCCGACCCCCTTCCTAAACGTGAAGAAGACGAGGAGATGCCCGACGAGGACGGCGATGAAGAGGATGAAAAGAAGAAGAAGAAGGTGCCACTTCCCTGAGCTCCCCTAGGCCGTAGTTGTACTTAGATTTTCTTCTGTATTGTAAATTTCTAATGAAATCCCACTTTGTCTCGATTCTTTTCTCTCGAGCTTTCAGTTTATTGAGTCAAGATTTAAGAACGAATTGGGGTAATCTCGACCATACAATCGCTTAACACATGCCACAGGATAACCTGAACCAAGATTTGAATAATCATGCACGATCGATCGCAATAGCCCGAGCTGAACGAGAGTTACTTGTCGTTAGCGTCTTTTAAAACGTAATTGTTGAGGGCAAAGCCCGAGCAAGGATGATGTTTGTGCACGCTAAATTACTTCACCGTAGGTTTGTTGCCCGAGCTGGTCGAGTCTTTCATGCTTGGGGGGAGTTGCCACCCGAGGAGGTGCCAGTGTGGAACTGGGCTTTAGTGCTCGCGTAGACGCGAGGAGGTGCCAGTGTGCAACTGGGCTTAAGTGTTCACGTAAAAGAGCTAAGCGAGGAGGTGCCAGTGCGGAACTGGGCTTAAGTGCTGAGCTGGTCGGGCTTATGTGCTCAGGTCGGGTTGCCACCTGAGGAGGTGCCAGTACGGAAATGGGCTTAAGTTCTCACGTAGAAGAGCTATGCGAGGAGGTTCCAGTGTGGAACTGGGCTTAAGTGCCAACCTGATCGGGCTTATGTGCTCAGGTGGGGTTGCCACCTGAGGAGGTGCCAGTGCGGAACTGAGCTTAAGTGCTCACGTAGAAGAGCTACGCGAGGAGGTGTCAGTGCGGAACTGGGCTTAAGTGCATAGCTGGTCGGGATTATGTGATCAGGTGGGGTTGCCACCCGAGGAGGTGCCAGTGCGGAACTGGTATTAAGTGCTCATGTAGAAGAGCTACGCAAGGAGGTGCCAGTGCGGAACTGGGCTTAAGTGCTCACGTAGAAGAGCTACTCAAGGAGGTGCCAGTGTGGAACTGGGCTTAGGTGTCGAGCTGGTCGGGCATTTGTGCTCAGGTGGGGTTGCCACCCGAGGAGGTCTGATAGTAGAAACCAGAGTTGAGGAAAAATATCTTTTATTCCATGAAGTATCTTTTACAAACGATAACCGAGCAAGTTGTATTACAAAGTCTAAGCATTGTATTTTATAAGATGAATATCGTTCCAAGGCCGACGTCCTCTCTTCCCTTGTGCGTCCTCCAAATAATAAGCGTCGACTCCAGCTCTCCCGACCACTTTATAGGGCTATTCATATTTGGGATCCAACTTTCCTCTATCTCCCTGATACTGTATCCTCCTCCAGACGAGGTCTCCCAGCTCATATTTCCGAGGCCGTACTCTCTTGTTATAAGCCTGCTCCATTCTCCTATGATAGGCTGATAAGCGTACGGCGGCCCGAGCTCTTCTTTCCTCGAGATGATCCAACTTGAGGCCTCTTATCTCACCATTATCCTCAGAATACTCCATGACCCGAAGGCTATCCTGTCCGATCTCAGCTGGAAAGAGTGCTTCAGTCCCATATACCATACAGTAGGGCGTTTCGCCAGTAGCTGTTCGGGTCGTTGATCGATAAGCCCAGAGTACGCTAGGTAGTTCATCCACCCATATTACCCTAGCCGACTCCAACCGTGCCTTGAGGGCTTGCACGATGGTTCGGTTAGTGACTTCAACTTGCCCATTTCTTTGAGGATAGGCTACCAAGGTGAAGACCTGCTCGATCTTCAACTCCTGACACCATGTCCGAACTCACGTTCCACAGAATTGCCTTCTGTTGTCTGAAATTAGTCTTTTGGGTATTCCAAAACGGCAGACGATGTTCTTCCATAAAATTTCAATACCTCGGCCTCGGATATCTTTGCTAAGGGCTCGGCCTCCACCCACTTAGAGAAATAATCAACGGCAACTAGTAAGAACTTCCTCTGCCCTCCAGCTGGTGGGAAAGGTCCCACGATATCCATACCCCACTGATCAAATGGGCACGAGGAGATGATGGTCCTCAAGGGATCGGCAGGCTGCTTCTGCAAGTTAGCATGTTTCTGACAGCCTTGGCAAGATCGGACAAGAGTAAGAGAATCCTGCAACATAGTGGGCCAGAAGAAGCCTGCGAGTAGAGCTTTCCGAGCCAGAGCTACTGCGCCCAGGTGATTTCCACAACACCCTTCGTGAATTTCTCTCAGTACATACTTGGCCTCGTCGGGACCCAGACACTTCAACAATGGCCATGAGAAAGACCTCTTGTACAATTTATCATCCAAGATAACGAAGCGCAGTGCTCGGCGCTTAATATCCTGAGCATGTCGAGGGTCGTCGGCTACTACCCTTCGTAGAATATACTCCAAGATGTCATGTCGCCAGTCTGAAGTGGGCATTCCTCCATGATTCTGCCCGACCTGATATACTTGCGACACCATTTCCTTTCCTTGTACCTCTTATCCCAAGGATGGAGAAAGAGAAATAGCCACCCTCGCGAGCCTGTCCGCCTTTTCATTACTATCCCGAGGTATCTGCTCCAGAACTACCTCGGAGAAGGTTTCCATTAGCTTATTCAATGCCTCCCCATACTTTACCATCTTCTCATTCTTTATATCAAACTTCTCATTGCTCTGTTGAACTACCAACTAGGAATCAGAATAAAGTATTACTCGAGCTATCCCCATGTTCTTTGCTGCTCGGAGCCCGATGAGCAAGGCCTCATACTCCGATTCATTATTGGAGGCCTTGAAGTAAAGAGTTATCGCCAGACTTGTTTCTTCCCCCCAGGGGGACACCAGGACTACTCCGATGCCACTTCCCGACGAGCAAGAAGACCCATCCATATAAACCTTCCATCTCTCCTCTTGCTCGAGGTGCACTGTTTCTGCCAAGAAATCCGCCAATGCTTGTGATTTGATTGCTGCCCGAGGATTAAACTTATATCATATTCACTGAGCTCGGTAACCCATTTGACAAGTCTTCCAGATGCATCGGGGTGAGAGACAATTGTCCCAATGCGCTGTTAGTAAGTACAGTGATCGGGTGGGGTAAGAAGTAAGGTATGAGGCGCCGAGCCGTGATAACCAAGGCCAGAGCCAATTTCTCCTGCATAGTATAATTCAGTTCAGCCCCTTTTAGAGCATGTCTCACAAAATATACAGGTTGATGCACATGTCCTGCCTCCCGAACGAGAACTGAGCTAGCCACTTGTGGGGTAACAGCTAGATATACAAACAATGGTTCCCCAAGCTCTGGCTTGTTGAGAACGGACAACCCCTTCAGATATTCTTTCAACTCCTGAAAAGCCCTCTCACTGTGTTCAAGCCACTCAAACTGTTTGGCCTTGTGGAGTATCTTGAAGAAAGGGAGACTTCGGTAATCCGATCTGGAAATAAACCGGGAGAGAGCAGCAATCCTCCCTGTCAACCTCTGCACTTCTTGAATATTCTGAGGTGGGCACATTGAAGCAAGAGTTCGTACCTTCTCCAAGTTAGCCTCAATTCCCCGACGAGTAACCATATCTCCCAAGAACATTTGTGTTCGAGCTCCAAATAGGCACTTGCCAGGGTTCAGTTTGATTTGATAGTCCTGAAGAGTGCGGAAGGTCTCCTCCATATCAGATATAAAATTCTTCTCCTCCCGAGACTTCACCAAGATGTCGTCGACATATACCTCGATGTTTCTCCCGATCTGCTCTTTGAAAACTTTATCCATCAACCTCTGGTAGGTTGCCCCTGCATTCTTAAGTCCGAAGGGCATAACAACATAGCAGAACATCCCATCTACAGTAATAAAACTGACCTTGCGCTGATCCTCCTCGGCCAGTGGTATTTGATGATATCCCTGATATAAGCATCCAAAAAACTGGGCAGCTCGTGACCCGAGGTTGAATCAACGAGCTGATCAATCCTGTGGAGCGGGTAGCAATCTTTGGGGCAGGCTTTGTTCAGATCTCGAAATTCTACACACATACTCCATTTCCCTATAGCTTTTGGTACCAACACCACATTAGATAGCCAAGTAGGAAAGTATACCTCACGTATATGCCGGGCCTGCAATAGGTCCCCAACCTGACTCCTGATCACTGCATCCTTCTCGGACCCGAAGTTCCTCCTTTTCTGAATAATTGATCGGGAGCTAGGGGAGACTTTCAACCTATGCTCCATCACTTCACGCCTTAACCCCTTCAGATCGGATGGGGATCAGGCGAACACATCCTTGTTCCTCTCCAAGCATTGAATCAACTGTACCTGCACATCCTCTGGAAGAGTCTTCCCTATATTTACAACCCCAGTAGGAGGAACGAGGACTATTTCTTCTTCCTCGTCCTCAGTAGTCATCTGAAAATCATCCCCGACCACGTTCACCCCTCTGTCTTCCCAAGCCCTAGAATAGTCTTGGGCCCGAGACTTAGCCACCTTCTGCTCCACTCTCACTTCTTCCACATAACACTTTCTCGTCATCTTCCGATCTCCAAGCACTTCCCCCACCGAATCCCCCACTGGAAACTTAATCTTCTGATGTAAGGCCGAGGCCACAGATAAGAATGCAGCCATGGCTGGACTTCCCAAGATGACGTTATAGGAGGAAGGCGCATCCACCACAGTAAATTCAACAACATTAGTCTTTCTGTACTTGCCCGACCCAAGTTGAACAACTCCCACTGGTTGTAGAGAGTGACCTGTGAACCCGAACAGATGTGTATTCATGGGCTCCATACAATATTCCCCGAGGTCTATCTGATCCACAGCACTCTTTAAGAACACGTTGACTGAGCTCCCAGAATCAACAAAGATGCGGGCCACCTCATAATTTGCAATCATTTCCCGGATAACCAGAGCATCGTTGTGCGCTTCAACATCCATAGGTATGTCCTTGGGACCAAATGAGATAATAGGTCCCGAGCGTCTCTTCTCAACCTCCATAGCTTCCATCCAACGACATCGCGCCTTCCTCGCCCGATTGGAGTCCCCATCAGTAGGTCCTCCTGAAATCATGTTGATAACTCCCCGAGGCTGAGGTGATCTCTGCTCTCCTTGGGAAGGGTTCTGATCCTGTCCCCGAGGTGTTCTCTCCCACCAGAGGCCCTGTTACCACTATCTTCCCTTCGAGGCCTCTTCTCCAATCGACGCGGCTTATCCCCACTAGCTCCGCTCGCACATCGGGATTATTCCGGATGATTCGCTCCAACTCTTGGTCTAGGAGCCGACACTCTGTAGTGGTGTGACCATAATCCCAGTGAAAATCACAAAACTTGTCTAACCTGGGATTCCTCGGGACCCCGTCACTCCCCCGAGGTCGTTGCACTACCTTTCGCTCATCACAAATCTCCAGAGCTCGAACCTTGCTCACTTTTAAGGGTGTTCGAGCGGTGAATTATCCCAGCAGCAAAAGAGGTTCTGGCCTAGATGGCCGCGGCTGGGGTCTCTCTGCCCGAGCATCCCGCCCAGCTCGAGGTGGTAATCTCTGTTCACTCCTTTTCGAGGACTGTATCTGTAACGCCAAGGAATTTTCCTACCTAAATCGCATGACTTACTATTTTATTTATTTATCCGCATGAGTTATGCTATTTGATTTATTTAATTCCGACATCGAGTTATTTTTGAGATTCATGATTTAAATGATGTGAGGTTGGAAAGGAGTTGACGAGGACACCGAGGACTCCTATTTTTTTAATTCATTCTCGAAGTCATGACCCATGCCTTCAAACTTTCTATTTTTAGAAGGTGAACATTGGGGAGGAATTTCGTTTTTAAAATACTTTTAAATTTTTGCAAACCATGAGGGATTGAGAATTTCATTCTTATTGATGATTAGCACCATTGCTACAAAAAAATATAATTTTTACACACACTTGCATCATTATTAAAAATCAAATCTTCTTACCTTATTTCAACCCCTTATTTTCGAAAATCACAGACTAAGAGAGGAGTTTATTTTTACCAAACTGTCATTCAAAATTTCTAAGTGTGGAGGAGTAACACTTTTATCAATTTAAATAGCAACTTTGAGTATTCCTTAAAAACACAACTCTTGCCATTAATCTACCAAATTTTTCCTAAATTACCCTCACTAATCCAACTAATTATTCCTAAATTACCCTCACTAACCTACAACCCTTATACAAAATACTTGTTAACCCTAGCCTCCCCCACAAACTCACGCCTCCCTCCCCCAAAACACAAAAAAACTCTCCCTCTCCCTCTCCCTATTGCCTCTCCAATCTTGTGGTGGCTTAAGGCTTCTTCCTTGGCTTGGTGTGGTGTTCCTTGTCTTCCTCAAAGCCTACATCACTTCTTGGTTGTAAGTTTTCACAAAGAAAGGCAAGTACAAAGCTTCCTTGAATGCACCTTTGAAGCCTATGTATATGTGTGTGATGATTTATGATATGATGATTGGATGAATCCACTTTTAAAGCATATCTTACTGTTTAATGTAATTCATTCATGTATTTTGCAGCCTAGTTCAGATCTGGACCTTTGGTGAAGGAGAGGGTTAAGGCCGTTTGGTGGGTGTGAGTGAGGTTGTGTCGGGGTTGTCAAGGGTGGATCTTGAATGGAGGATAAGTCTAGTATGGATTAGGTTTCGATTCAAAGGGGTTATCAGAGGTTAGAAGGATATCCATGAGTTGTTTGAGGGGTTGGTCCAGTGCTGGAGTCAAGGGAAGGGGCTGGTTTGAAGTGGTGTCCCTAGTCTCTCCCAGATTTGTTCCTGTGAGCGACCAGTAGGGTTGCGAGCATCAGTGTGGTCACCTCAGACATCGTGTCTGAATTCGGTTTGTTCTAGTAGGTATCCCATCGTGTTAGGATTACGTGGGTCTACTTTTGAGGTCATTTGGTTAAAAAATTAATTTTATATGATTTTTACGGTTTTATCGCGCGGAGTGGGTCCTTTCGGGATATTTTCGGGAAAGTTGGGAAATTGAGTCATAGGGGCTGCCAAAATTCATGAATGATTTTACTATATGTTTTAAGGATATTATGAACTGTTTTTAAGCATTTTTATCATTTATGATATTTTTTAATATTTTATGAAAATTTAAGGCCTAGAAAATGACGGGTCTGGGCTTCAGATAAGTACTGAAGTGCCTTTCCAACTGACGGGTCTGGGCTCCATATGAGTACTGGAGTGCCTTTCCAACCTAGTACTAGTGTTTATTAGCTTGATCAAGCGACTTGAGGTTGAGGAACCACAGTCGAGGAACGGAATTCACGAGGAATAATGTTTTAGAAATTCATTTTTACTTATGAAAAGATTTTTATTTATCTGAGCATGAAATTGTTTTTAATGCATACCCTTTTAAGTCAAGAAAATATGTTAAGTAGAAATATTTTAATGCATGTGCATGTATTATTTAGTACTCGTTATCTCAGTTTTGAACTTTTTGAGTCTTTAGACTCACTATGCTTGGATGGTGCAGATGAGGCTGAGATCGAGATTGAGGGGCAGGATTCCTGAGTGGATTGCAGTCGGACTTGGCACCTACCCAGCGACCTATTGTTTCCGCTTAGCATTTTCAGTCTTTTTAGCATATGTCGACTTGTTTTGAGAAAAGTATATTTCCTTATGCATGAAGATTATTTTTATGACTTAGACAAATTTTAGCGATCATGCACGTTTATTTTGTTGGTTAAAACTTTTATTATTCTTAGACACCTTATGACAATGACTTACTATTATTTCTTCATTTATAAATTTTTTTATCATGTGGGAGTTAGTATATAATGAAAAAGAAAAAAAAACTATTCCTAGTATTTTCTTTTCCGCAATTATGATATCTTATAAATAAAAAATAATTTAAGAAGTGAGGGACGTTTCAGTTGGTATCAGAACATGGTTCTGGTTTGGGTTGTGCATACAGCTGACTGCAAGAAGCTCAAGGAGTCTCGCCTCGAAGTCTGTAAGTGTTATTGTTTGACTGCTTTATATATTTGTCCGGTTACTTCCAGTTTATGTTTATTATGTGTATATTGATGTGATTATGTTTTGAGGTTATTTGTTGCATATATTATTTACTTTGAGGCATGTTGAGATTAAGTAGTGAAATTCGTTACAAACCCCAGATGCCTCCCAGACGACAAGTTACCCCGCCTCCACCACCACCGTTGAGCTCCAACGAGCAAGTTCCAGCTGGGCTTGCACAGATTTTGAGACAGAATGCCGGGACGTCGCAGGCGGCCAGAACCGAGATGCCATATGAGAAGTTCCGTAGATGGGGCCGTCGGAGTTTACCGGTACTACCGATCCATTCGTGGCTGAGGGATGGGTCAGGACTTTAGAGACGATCTTCAGATACATGCGACTGGAGGATGCTGCCCGGGTCAGCTGCGCCATCTTCCAGCTGAAGGATGACGCTGCCCTCTGGTGGGAAGGGGCAGAGAAGATGGTGGATGTGGACTCTTTGACTTGGGAGGAGTTCATGAAGATCTTCTATGACAAGTACTTTAAGCCAGACGTACAAGCGAGACTGAAGAGGGAGTTTAGGAACCTCCGGCAGGGAGACATGTCTGTGGCAGAGTATGTGAAGAAGTTCGACAGGGTCTGCCACTTTTCGCCCCTCATCGCTGATGATCCCGCCGAGAAGCTACAACATTTCTTGGACGGTTTGAGCCCCGCTATTTGCCGTGATGTGCTGATGTCAGACCCTGCAGACTATGCCACTGCACTGAAGAGAGCTTTTAGATCTGAGCAGACGCTGAAGGATCTGCATGTTGAGGCACAGAGGAAGAGGCCTTTCCAATCCCACCCCCATCAACAACATCATCCCAAGAGGCCGTTCACTGGGCCACCTAGACCTCAAGGCCAGAGTCAGTATGTAATCTTTTAAGAAGTTATCCCTTTCTGCAATTATGTTAATGGATGATCTTGTTAGGGACCGCGAGACCAGCGGCGAAGCCCGCTACTTCTGGAAGACCCCAAGGACAGCAGGCTCCAAGGCCTGTGGCTCAGATAGACAAACCAACATGCCTGACTTGTGGGAAGCAGAATTCCGAGAAGTTCTTGATGGAGCTGGGGTCTGCTTCAAGTGCAAGCAGCCCGGCCACTTGTCTTTTGAGTGCCCGCAACTGAAGAAGCCTGCCACCGGGAGAGTTTACGTGATGCAGGCAGAGGAGGCGGACCCAGACACTACGCTGATCACAGGTAACCTTGCGCTTACATTATGTATTTTGTGGACTTAGGTAGTAGCCCTATGACATTATTGAATATGATTGAACCTGATTTGTGTTTAGTATGATTAGTGTCCTTTTCACGTGTTATTTATGCCACAGGTAGGGTAGTAGCTACCAGGGCCTTATTTGATTCAGGGGCGACACATTCTTTTATTTCTGAGGAGTTTGTGAGGCGTAAGAATGTTTCCCAGGAGAGTTTTGCAGGAGGTTTATTGGTGACGATTCCATCAGGAGAGGAAGTGTCTACGGCTGGCGTCGTCCGGAATTTAGAGTTGATACTGCAAGGCCGGACCTTCCACGCAAATCTGATTGTGTTCCCGATGCCAGAGTTTGATATTATTCTCGGGATGGACTGGC
>KV009659.1:117960-144252 GCA_001598015.1 Dorcoceras hygrometricum
GAGGGTAGTTCGATAGATCACCATGTCACTATCTATCTGCATGCTCAGATCATCACATGTTCCCTACCAATGAAACATGGTACTTCGCATCGCAGATACTAGTCTCGAACTCGGGCGGCCTTATCCTCATTTTGACGGCCCAATCGACTAGGAACATGTTCAGAATACACAGCGACTATTAGATGTGTTTCATGATAGCCGTCATACCCACTATCACATCTAACATACGCTTTAGTGCATCCTAGGTCTTTACTCAACGCTATTGTAAATCATTACACACATAATGAAAGTAAAGAATGCCATATAAGTAAATGCGAATATCATATATAAAGACTGTTTGTACAAGAGTCTATAAAACCCACACGCCACAAGTTGGCTAGTTGGGCATCTACTCTAACAGGTGTGGTGTTCCTTGTCTTCCTCAAAGCCTACATCACTTCTTGGTTGTAAGTTTTCACAAAGAAAGGCATGTACAAAGCTTCCTTGAATGCACCTTTGAAGCCTATGTATATGTGTGTGATGATTTATGATATGATGATTGGATGAATCCACTTTTAATGCATATCTTACTGTTTAATGTAATTCATTCATGTATTTTGCAGCCTAGTTCAGATCTGGACCTTTGGTGAAGGAGAGGGTTAAGGCCATTTGGTGGGTGTGAGTGAGGTTGTGTCGGGGTTGTCAATGGTGGATCTTCAAGGGAGGATAAGTCTAGTATGGATTAGGTTTCGATTCAAAGGGGTTATCAGAGGTTCTAAGGATATCCATGAGTTTTTTGAGGTGTTTTTCGAGTGCTGGAGTCAAGGGAAGGGGCTGGTTCGAAGTGGTGTCCCTAGTCTCTCCCAGATTTGTTCCCGTGCGCGTCCAATAGGGTTGCAAGCGTCAGTGTGGTCACCTCAAACCTAGTTTTTGAATTCAGTTTGTTCTAGTAGGTATCCCATCGAGTTAGGGTTACGTGGGTCCAAGTCTGAGGTCATTTGGTTAAGAAATGAATTTTATATGATTTTTACGGTTTTATCGAGCAGAGTGGGTGCTTTCGGGATATTTTTGGGAAAGTTGGGAAATTGAGTCATAGGGGCTGCCAAAATTCATGAATGACTTTACTAAATGTTTTAAGGATATTACGAACTGTTTTTAAGCATTTTTAGCATTTATGACATTTTTTAATATTTTATGAAAATTTAAGGCCTAGAAAATGATTTTTAGCATGTTCGACTATTTAAAGTGCATATGCTTACTTTTAAAGTATTTATGGGCAGAATGTTTTTGAGGTTATGATATTTATTTAATTATTGAGGATTTGAGAAAACTATTTGAGGCGAGAATGAGGAAAAATGATTTTTTGAATGATGGGACTTGATTGTGGTTTTTCTATGACGGATATGGGGTCGGGAGACGTTCCGCTTGCCATATCAAAATGACGGATCTGGGCTTCAGATAAGTACTGAAGTGCCATTCCAGCTGACGGGTCTGGGCTCCAGATGAGTACTGGAGTGCCTTTCCAACCTAGTACTAATGTTTATTAGCTTGATCAAGCGACTTGAGGTTGAGGAACCACAGTCGAGGAACAGAATTCACGAGGAATAATGTTTTAGAAATTCATTTTTACTTATGCAAAGATTTTTATTTATCTGAGCATGAAATTGTTTTTAATGCATACCCTTTTAAGTCAAGAAACTATGTTAAGTAGAAATATTTTAATGCATGTGCATGTATTATTTAGTACTCGTTATCTCAGTTTTGTACTTGTTGAGTCTTTAGACTCACTATGCTTGGATGGTGCAGATGAGGCTGAGATCGAGATTGAGGGGCAGGATTCCTGAGTGGATTGCAGTCGGACTTGGCACCTACCCAGCGACCTATTGTTTCCGCTTAGCATTTTCAGTCTTTCTAGCATATGTCGACTTGTTTTGAGAAAAGTATATTTCCTTATGCATGAAGATTATTTTTATGACTTAGACAAATTTTAGCTATCATGCACGTTTATTTTGTTGGTTAAAACTTTTATTATTCTTAGAAACCTTATAACAATGACTTACTATTATTTGTTCATTTATAAATTTTTTTATCATGTGGGAGTTAGTATATAATGAAAAAGAAAAAAAAATATTCTTAGTATTTTCTTTTCCGCAATTATGATCTCTTTTAAATAAAAAATAATTTAAGAAGTGAGGGACGTTTCAGTTGGTATCAAAGCATGGTTCTGGTTTGGGTTGTGCCTACAGCTGACTGCAAGAAGCTCAAGGAGTCTCGCCTCGAAGTCTGTAAGTGTTATTGTTTGACTGCTTTATATATTTGTTCGGTTACTTCCAGTTTATGTTTATTATGTGTATATTGATGTGATTATTTTTTGAGGTTATTTGTTGCATATATTATTTACTTTGTGGCATGTTGAGATTAAGTAGTGAAATTCGTTACAAACCCCACCCCAGATGCCTCCCAGACGACAAGTTACCCAGCCTCCACCACCACCGTTGAGCTCCAACGAGCAAGTTCTAGCTGGGCTTGCACAGATTTTGAGACAGAATGTCGGGACGTCGCAGGCGACCAGAACCGAGATGCCATATGAGAAGTTCCGTAAGATGGGGCCTCCGGAGTTTACCGGTACAACCGATCCATTCGTGGCTGAGGGATGAAGGGGCAGAGAAGATGGTGTATGTGGACTCTTTGACTTGGGAGGAGTTCATGAAGATCTTCTATGACAAGTACTTTACGCCAGACGTACAAGCGATACTGAAGAGGGAGTTTAGGAACCTCCGGCAGGGAGACATGTCTGTGGCAGAGTATGTGAAGCAGTTCGACAGGGGCTGCCACTTTTCGCCCCTCATCGCTGACGATCCCGCCGAGAAGCTACAACATTTCTTGGACGCTTTGAGCCCCGCTATTCGCCGGGATGTGCTGATGTTAGACCCTGCAGACTATGCCACTGCACTGAAGAGAGCTTTTAGATCTGAGCAGACGCTGAAGGATCTGCATGCTGAGGCACAGAGGAAGAGGCCTTTCCAATCCCACCCCCATCAACAACAGCAGCCCAAGAGGCTGTTCACTGGGCCACCTAGACCTCCAGGCCAGAGTCAGTATTTAATCTTTTAAGAAGTTATCCCTTTCTGCAATTATGTTAATGGATGATCTTGTTAGGGACCGTGAGACCAGCGGCGAAGCCCGCTACTTCTGGAAGACCCCAAGGACAGCAGGCTCCAAGGCCTGTGGCTCAGACAGATCAACCCACATGCCCGACTTGTGGGAAGCAGCATTCCGGGAAGTGCTTGATGGGATCTGGGGTCTGCTTCAAGTGCAAGCAGCCGGGCCACTTGTCTTTTGAGTGCCTGCAACTGAAGAAGCCTGCCACCGGGAGAGTTTACGTGATGCAGGCAGAGGAGGCGGACCCAGAAACTACGCTTATCACAGGTAACCTTGCGCGTACATTATGAATTTTGTGGATTTAGGTGGTAGACCTGTGACATTATTGAATAGGAGTGAACCTGATTTGTGTATAGTGTGATTAGCGTCCTATGCATGTGTTTTTTATGCCGCAGGTAGGGTAGTTGTATTAGGGGTAGCTACCAGGGCCTTATTTGATTCAGGGGTGACTCATTCTTTTATTTCTGAGGAGTTTGTGAGGCGCAAGAATGTTGCCCAGGAGAGTTTTGTAGGAGGTTTATTGGTGACGATTCCGTCAGTAGAGGTGGTGTCTACGGCTAGTGTCGTCCGGGATTTAGAGTTGATACTGCAAGGCCGGACCTTCCGTGCCAATCTGATTGTGTTCCCGATGCCAGAGTTTGATATTATTCTCGGGATGGACTGGCTGGCAGAGAATCAAGCTATTTTTTGATTTTCAGTGCAGAGTAGTACATCTTAGACCTCCTGGAGAGGAAGCGTTGGATTTCGTGGCGGCACGGAGCATGAGGAAGCCGCGTTTTATTTCATTCATGCAGGCGAGGAAGCTTATTGGCGACGGCTGCCCGTCATTCTTAGCCAGCATTACAGCGACTACGGCACAGGATGGACCTTCCATTGCTGATGTGGAAATTGTTAGGGATTATGCCGACGTATTGCCCGAGGATGTTTCTGGGATCCCGCCAGATCGAGAGGTGGAGTTTTCTATTGAGTTGCTGCCTGGTACAGTGCCGATCTCTAAGGCACCATACCGTCTTGCACCTACTGAGATGAAGGAATTAAAGGAGAAAATTCAGGATCTGCTGGATAAGGGATTCATTCGCCCCATCTTATCTGCTACATCTTACGTCTGATTTGATTCAGCTTTAACCTGCGCACTCAATTAAATATTTAGAAACTTACGAACAGGTTTTGTGTTAATCAATATCCAGATTTGATTTGTTACACAGATCCAACAAAAATATTGAAATATTTAGTGGACTTTAAATAACCGAAAGTAATTCAGATAAGGCAATGATTTATTGTGATTCCAGTATAAGACTTTGATTGGTCGAATTTATTTACAAACCTACTTCAGCTCAGTTTATACTGTCTGAGAAGAAACTCCTAATCACCCGATTTGATGATACTATTCCGCGAGTTGCAAATGTTTCACTTAAATTCAGCTTAGATGAGTTGTTAGGGATAAAATTTGAGTTTTGGTGATAACAAATACAAGAAACCGGTCCAGATTACAGCGTAAGATGAAGATCTGAACAGAACAGCTTAGGACGTAACATACCAGCTCAGAGCATGTTGAACAGCCAAGAGCAGGCAGATCAGGTCAGAACGTTGTATATCAGCTCAGAGTATGTATAAAATATTACTACGATGCATTTCAGCTTAGATAAAGCAGTACAGTTTACGGCGTAGCTACTTAGCTCAGCATGATGCATATCAGCTTAGAAAAAATCTAATAGCTCAGAAAGTCAGAATTCAGTTCAGAATAAGCAGATCAGCTTAGAGCATCACTTTCTTGTTAAGGGTAAGAAAAACATATTAGAGTGATTCAGAACAGTTCAGAATGGAGCTTCGAAATCATAACAATGCTTTGGTTCAGGAATCAGCTTAGAGAAGATTCGGATTGGAGCTTCGTATAGAGAACAACTGTCAGTTTAGAGCATATATGAACTCAGATCAGATCTTGAAGAGATAAGTCACAGTTCAATATTGATGTTATCAGTTTACAGAACATCTCAGAGGAACGCTTCCAGATCAGTTCAGAACTGTTATCAGATCAGACATAGAAAAGGCTCAGTTTAGAAGAGATCAACTCAGACAGTTTTGGATCAGATCTTAAAAGCAGTTTACAGTGTTTCACGTAACAGCTCAGAGCTCACAAGCTTTCAGATCACGTCTGCAGAACAGCTCGGAACGTACATATATCTTTTTGGACGTGATTCTATCAAATCAGATTAAATCAATCGAATGTTTGTGTACTGACCAATTTATCGGATGCTATTTCTGGACTTGACGGTACCTTTCCAGTAATTTAGGTAGAAGAAATGGCAAGTTCTTCAAAAATGGAAAGAATATCAACTACCGGTATAGCATATCATTTGCCGATTGATAGAGATGAAGATCTCTGCATATATAGAGGATGATGAACAGAGGAAGACGGGGACTTTTTTAATCAACGTATACACGCTCATACGCTCTCAAAAACTTTGATACATTCACAATTCTGCAAACAAACTTACGCAACATATTGTTACGCTGCAGAATATTTTCGCATTGTGCAAGTTCATTGTTCATCATCACCTTAGTTACAACCAACTGTCAGGCCTCGTGCACTCATCAGAATAAAACCACGCAAAACTAGCGGAAGCATAACAAAAAGTGGATTTAAAATTTTCTCTTAGGCTTGACGGATAAAAAAACAGATAATTTAAAATACACGATACTAAAAATATCCCAGTTTTATAAATCCACAACAGCACCAACAGTCAAGTACAACAAATGCCCAACGGCTGAATACAAAACAAGTACTGATAGACTACTAGCTATATAAGACTAAGCATCACCCGGGACATCCCACCCGCAGTGATACCAGTGCATATAAATACTATACATAACTGGGACACTCTATCCACCTCCTGGTGCCCCCACCTCCTGGGGGCCACCACCCAGCCTGGATCAAAACCTCGACCAGCTGCAAATACTGGAAAACCTGAATAACAAACAGGACAAACAAACACAAAGCCCCAGAGGGACCTCGGGGTCAACCCAAGTACGGAGAGCAACTATAAAACAGCTATGAACAGCAACAGATATAAGGCAGATGCTATGCATGAGAAACAGGACAACAGTCGTAGGCTTCAACCAAGGAAGGGAGCCAAGGAACTCAAGCAAAGCTCACAGCTGACAACAGATTCTTCAAGGAATAGTGGCCACGGTGTGTGTACAAGCATATGGGAATTACCCACTCATCTTTACACCACACCCAAATACCAGATGCATCAACAGCTCTACCTGCCATTGTCCAACCCATGAACTGTGGTAGTTAACCACTCGACGCATGGTGGCTAACAGATCCCAGCAGGGAGATGAGAGTGCGGTATTGCCGCTCGCCCTCGCATCCTTGTAAGAAAAGATGCAACACAACAAGGCACGACTACAACAGCTGAAAGGAAATGACAATGCGTATGCAATGCAACAGCTGAACCATCACGTAAACAACAAGCAATGCATACACAGGAATAAAAAATAATACCCATGCCAGATCCACGATGTAAAATAAGCTCAACATCCGTACCTTAACTTCTGAATTATACCTAGCACACGCAGATTGCCACAATGAAAGTCCTAGCAACGCAGATCCACCACCTGCTAAGTCAAAATACAAGCAATTTCTCAAGGACTACAACTCAAAAACACAACAGCTGGGAGCTACGCCTCCACCAGCGCTATATCTACCTTCCCATCACCACGAAAAGCTCTAATCAAAGCTTAAAGGTAGAATCTTTACTTACCCCAACAAGCTAGGATAGGATGTGAAATCCGACGCTTATACTAACAGACTAGAGAAGGGAGATGACTCTTCGATCCTCTTCCAACTCCTCCGCTGCCTACGAAAATGGTAATAGACGAAACGCCTTAGCAATAGGAGTCCAACGCCACCACTCTCGCTCTCGTCGGAGCTATCTACCGACGGCAATTGAAGCAAAGAAGATTACTGTGAACAGTAACTAGGGTATCGCGACAAGATAAGGTTCACGGGAAATATTTCTAAGTGTCGGGGAAACAATGATAGAGAACAACAGCTAAGTCCCCTATTTAAAGTCACAACTGACTACTGAGAAATAGGTCCATCGACAAACTCAGTTGTCACACCTAATATTCCCAACCAACAGCTGAAATCTAACATCATCTATGTCCTATCGCTAAACGGCGAATAATTAAACAATACGACGTCGCAGAGACTACCGATGGACACGACACTCGCTAGCCACTGTTGATCGCTAACCAACAGCTGATCACTACGCAACAACTGATCTCTCGCAACAGCTGAATACGCGCTAAGACACCAACGGCTGAATCTCCTAGCGCTAAACCACAACGCTGTCGTCTCAAATAATCCAAACGACTTAGTTTCGCTAACCGCTAAGAATCACGCTAACACGCAACGACTGAATCCAACATCTGAAATCTAACGAAGCACTGCTGCTCCAACTGATTCCCACCGCTACAGCTGATATTCCAACAAACGTCTCCCACGCAACGTCTGATATCTTTCCAACCGCTGATTCTAACACTTAACGACATCCGATGGCTACACCAAGCACATCGACCAACAGCTGGTCCAAACCCGACCAACATCTGAATGGCAAAATGTTCGGGTCTCACATCTCTCCCCCACTAAAACACGATTTTGTCCTCGAAATCAACAAGTCCAGGAACACTCAACTGAACCCAAGAGTTCAAGATAACTGGGCAAACAACTACTGGAATTTTATGCAACACTCATGAAAAAAGATGCGGCCATTCACGTTGCATCTTCTCTTCCAGTTCCCAAGTAGCTTCCTCATTACCATGTTTGCTCCACTGAACCATCACTAAAGGAATGGTCTTATTCCTCAGCTGTTTCTCTATTCTGTCCAAAATCTGAAAGGGATATTCAACATAACTCAACGTCTGATAAAGCTCTACCTCGTCTGTTCTCAACACGTGTGAGGGATCTGGCTCATACTTCCTCAACATGGAAACATGAAAGACATAATGTAGAGAAGACAATTCTTCTGGCAACAACAGCCGATACGCTAAATGGCCAATCCTCTCAACAATATCATACGATCCAACGTAACGATGGGCTAACTTTCCCTTGTGACCAAAGCGCATAACACTTCGGAAAGGAGAAACTTTAAGGAACACTTGATCACCAACCTGAAATTCTAAAGGCCTACGTCTCTTATTCGCATAACTGGCTTGGCGATCCTGGGCAGCTTTCATCCGCTGACGAATCAGATCCACATGACCCTTCATCTGCTGTACAAAATCTGGGGAAGACAACTGCTTCTCCCTCACTTCTTCCCAACACACAGGCGATCTGCACTTCCTGCCATACAAAGCCTCAAACGGCGCCATACCAATTGTCACCTGGTAGCTGTTATTGTAGGAAAACTCAACTAGAGACAACGCGTCTGGCCATCTACCGTCAAAATCCATCACAACAGCTCAACATATCTTCCAACTTCTGGATAGTTCTTTCAGTATTGACCATCTTTCAGGGGTGATACGCTGTACTCATAGTCAATCTGGTACCTAAAGCTGCTTGCAAACTCTTCCAGAACCTGGAAGTAAACCTTGGATCTCGGTCTGAAACAATTGTAACAGGCACGCCATGCAGTCTCACCACAAAATCAACGTACAGCTTCGCCATTTTCATCAAAAAAAGGTCATATCATAGGGAATGAAGTGCACAGACTTCGACAATCTGTCTATGACCACCCAAAAAGCATCACACCCTCCTCTGGAACGAGAAAAATGCGTCACAAAATCCATAGCTATGTGCTCCCAATTCCATTGGGGCACTTCCAGACTCTGCAACAGACCACCAGGTCTCATCATTTCAGCCTTAACCTGCTTACAGTTCAAGCAACGAGCAATAAAACCAGCCAGTCGCTTTTCAAACCAGCCCACCAGAAGTGCGGCTTCAAAGCATGGTACATCTTCCGTGCACCTGGATGAACACTGTGTCTACTGCAATGCGCTTCTCTAAAGATCTCCTCCTTAAGATCTATCAGATTGGGCACAACCAACCGACCACGGAAACGCAAACAACCATCAGCTGAGACAGAATAGTCCTCAAGTTGTCCAGCCCTAACTCTCAACTTCAACTCATGGATGGAAGGATCTGTCTTTTGAGCAGCTCTAATGCTCGAAACAATTTGTGGCTCAACTTGTAAGGAAGAAACCACAACATAATCATCAGCTGGGTAAAACCTCCAACCAGTAGTGCTAAGATGTTCATGGACCTTCGAAATCTGCAGCGAAGCCAACATATCTCCTTGAGCCTTCCTACTCAAAGCATCCGCTACTACATTCACTTTCCCAGGCTGATATTTGATCTCACAATCAAAATCGAGTCTCATGCGGTTTCAGCTGCCGCAAAGCATAGGCAATGACTCGACCATGCTGCATCAACACACAACCCAATCCATTGAGCGAAGCATCCGAACACACGACGTAGCCACCTGAACCAGACGGCAAAGCCAACACAGGCGCTGAATTCAACTTCTCTTTGAGCAACTGAAAAGCATTCTCGCATTGCTCTGTCCAAACAAATCGCTTATCTTTCTGAGTCAGCTGAGTCATCGGCCTAGCTATACTAGAGAAACGATCTATAAAACGACTGCAATAGCCACCCAAACCCAAGAAACTACGAACCTCAGACACATTCCTAGGGCGCTCCCAGTTCAAAACAGCATCTACCTTACTGGGATCCACAGAAATGCCATCCGCTGATAACACATGACCCAGAAACAAAACTCTATCTAGCCAAAACTCGCACTTAGAAAACTTGGCATACAGCTACGAGTCTCGAAGAGTTTGGAGAACAACTCTCAAATGTTACTTATGCTCCATCAGAGTCTTAGAGTACACCAGAATATCATCGATGAACACTATCACAAACTGATCGATGAACTCTCTAAAGACTCTATTCATCAAGTCCATAAAAACTGTAGGGGCATTCGTCAAACCAAACGGCATAACCAGAAACTCATAATTCCCGTCCCTCATACGAAAAGCAGTTTTCGAAACATCAGCTTCTCGGATGCGTAACTTATGGTACCCCGAGCGCAGATCGATCTTCGAATAAAACACAGACCCTTAAAACTAGTCAAATAAATCATCGATCCTAGGCAACGGGTACTTATTCTTCACGGTAGCCTTGTTTAACTGTCTAAAGTCGATGCACATCCTCATCGATCCGTCCTTCTTCTTCACAAAAAGAATAGGCGCTCCCAACGGCGACATGCTCGGTCTAATAAAACCCTTCTCTAACAGTTAGTCAAGCTGCACCTTAAGTTCTTTCAACTCTACAGGCGCTAAACGATACGGGGCTCTAGAGATCGGAGCTGCACCAGGTACAAGCTCGATGCTGAAATCGATCTCTCTTCTCGGAGGAAATCCAGGAACCTCCTCAAACACATTAGGGAAATCTCGAGCAACGGTGACGTCTCTAAGTTCCACACACGAAGAATAAGATGCGTCCAACGCATAAATCATAAATCCAACGTTCCCTAACGACAAAAGGCTGAACATCTCCATCGCAGAGACTAGGGGAATCTTCGACTGGGAATCATGGCCATAGAAATTCCATTTCTCGCCAGACTGAGGCCTAAAACGCACGATCCAAAGAAAACAATCCACGGAGGCCCTATAACTGGACAACACGTCCATTCCCACGATACAATCGAAATCCACAACATCAAACAAATCAAATACGCTACTAACGCATGCTCACCAAACCTCAAAACTCCATCCAACAAAACCTCTTGGGAGTACAGGCTCACGCCGCCAGGAGTAGAAATAGACACAGCATCGCACAGAGAAGTGGTATGCAACCCATGCTCGACTAAAAATGCATCAGAAATGAACGAATGCGATGCGCCGGTGTCAAAAAACACACGAGCAGGAAAATCAAAGACAGAACAGTTACCTGTAACCACTCCTCTCGGCGTGCCCTCCGCTTGCTCCCTCGTAATGGCATTCTCGTGAGCATGCTGGGGTCCAGAGAAAAGCGGCTGAGAAGATTGTCCGAAACACGACGGACCAGGCTGCTGGAACGGCCTAAACTGCGTCTCTCCCATCCTAGGCTGCGGAAACTGAGGGTAATGACCCCTAGATGATCCTCCTCGACCCTGAGGTGGGGCTGCGGCTTGCTGCGATCCAGCCAACGGACACACTCTCCCAAAGTGCCCATACTGACCACAGATATTACACGAGCCCTGCACACCAACGCACTGAGTCGACGGATGCTTGCCTCCACAGAAGCCACAAAACTCTGTCCTAGAACCACTGCTACTAGAGCTACCCGAACCAGAAGAACCTGAACCCGCCTTCTTCTTGAACTGCTGGCCACGAGGTCTAAACATCTGGCGACCAGACTGCAGCGCTAACTGCTGCTGCTGCTGGGGCTGATGGGCTGACTGCGAAGACTGGGAAGCTGCGCTCCCTGAACAGTGGGACGAACACCCTGAGCACCCTGAGGCCTAGAACGAGACCTCCGATTCTGCAGACCTTCCTCGATATCGATCGCATTATCCACTGCTTCAGCATAGATCTTCGGTTTGCTCGTCAACACCAATGAATACAACTCCTCGTTCAAACCCTCAAGAAACTTAGTCCTCTTGGCCCTCTCTCGGACAGCAACATGTGGAACATACGCCAAAAGATAAGAAAACAACCGAGCATAGTCTCGCACAGACATCGTACCCTGCTCCAAGTTATCGAACTCTCGCTCACGAGCGTTCACGTACGACTCCGGAACGTACTCTTGCCGAAAGGCAACACAAAAGCTGTCCCAAGTAATCCCCACACCGGTCTCCTCCAAAGTCCTCGAAGCGCCTCTCCACCAGCGCTCCGTATCTTTCCTAAGCTGGAAAGTCGTCAAACTCAACCTAAGTCCATCATCATACTGCACACGGTCGAACAGACCCGTGATATGCTGTAACCAAGAGTCCGCATCAGCGCTAGACTAATCACCATTGAAAACCTGGGGACTCATCCTTTGGAACCTCGCCATCACAATTTCCATGCTGTCCACTCGGGCTGTCAAGTCATCAACCTCATCCTCTACACGCCTACCGTGACCACGAAGAGGGACACTACGTCGATCCTCGTTCTGACCTTCTGATTCCTGAAACTGCCCCTACGTCTAAGCGGCATCTACGAAGGCACTAAGCAGGATAAGATAACACAGAACAGATACAACATAGAAATCATAACGCAAACAATATGCAGCACATAAATCACATAGTCAAGCACAAACAACACACAACACTGTGCCTAGACTCAAGTGTGATCAAAGAAATTGAGCTTATCCCAGCTTAAGCTCTGATACCAAAAATATCAGGCCTCGTGCACTCATCAGAGTAAAACCACGCAAAACTAGCGGAAGCATAGCAAAAAGTGGCTTTAAAATTTTCTCTTAGGCATGACGGATAAAAAAACAGATAATTTAAAATACACGATACTATAAAATATCCCAGTTTTATAAATCCACAACAGCACCAACAGTCAAGTGCAACAACTACCCAACGGCTGAATACAACACAAGTACTGATAGACTACTAGCTATATAAGACTAAGCATCACCCGGGACATCCCACCCGTAGTGATACAAGTGCATATAAATTCTATACATAACTGGGACACTCTATCCACCTCCTGGGGCACCACCAGTTGGATCAAAACCTCTACCAGTTGCAAATCCTGGAAAACCTGAATAACAAACAGGCAAACAAACACAACAGCCCCAGAGGACCTCGGGGTCAACCCCAGTACGGAGAGAAACTATAAAACAGCTATGAACAGCAACAGATATAATGCAGATGCTATGCATGAGAAACAGGACAACAGCCGTAGGATTCAACCAAGGAAGGGAGCCAAGGAACTCAAGCATAGCTCACAGCTGACAACAGATCTTCAAGGAATAGTGGCCACGGTGTGTGTACAAGCATATGGGAATTACCCACTCATCTTTACACCACACCTAAATACCAGATGATTACCCACTCATCTTTACACCACACCCAAATACCAGATGCAGCAACAGATCTACCTGCCGTTGCCCAACCCATGAACTGTGGTAGTTAACCACTCGGCGCATGGTGGTTAACAGATCCCAGCAGGGAGATGAGAGTGCGGTATTGCCGCTCGCCCTTGCATCCTGGTAAGAACAGAAGCAACACAACAAAGCAAGGCTACAACAACTGAAAGGAAATGACAATGCGTATGCAATGCAACAGCTGAACCAGCACGTAAACAACAAGCAATGCATACACAACAATCAAACATAATACCCATGCCAGATCCACGCTGTAAAATAAGCTCAACATCCGTACCTTAACTTCTGAATTATACCTAGCACATGCAGATTGCCACAATGAAAGTCCTAGCAACACAGATCCACCACCTGCTAAGTCAATACAAGCAATTTCTCAAGGACTACAACTCAGAAACACAACAGCTGGGAGCTACGCCTCCACCAGCGCTAGATCTACCTTCCCATCACCACGAAAAGCTGTAATGAAAGCTTAAAGGTAGAATCTTTACTTACCCCAACAAGCTAGGATAGGATGTGAAATCCGACGCTTATTCTAACAGACTAGAGAAGGGAGATGACTCTGTGATCCTCTTCCAACTCCTCCGCTGCCTACGAAAAGGGTAAGAGACGAAAGGCCTTAGCAAGAGGAGTCCAACGCCACCACTCTCGCTCTCGTCGAAGCTATCTACCGACGGAAATTGAAACGAATAAGATTACTGTGAACAGTAACTAGGGTATCGCGACAAGATAAGGTTCACGGGAAATATTTCTAAGTGTAACGGGAAATATTTCTAAGTGTCGTGGAAACAATGATAGAGAACAACAACTAAGTCCCCTATTTAAAGTCACAACTGAACAGGTCCACCGACAAACTCAGTTGTCACAACTAATATTCCCAACCAACAGCTAAAATCTCGCATCAGCTATGTCCTATCGCTAAACGGCGAATAATTAACAATACGACGTCCCAGAGACTACCGTTGGACACGTCACTCGCTAGCCACTACTGAGCGCTAACCAACAGCTGATCACTACGCAACAGCTGATCTCTCGCAACAGTTGAATACGCGCTAACACACAAACGGCTTAATATCCTAGCGCTAAACCAAAACGTTGTCGTCTCAACTAATCCAAACGACGTAGTTTCACTAACCGCTAAGAATCACGCTAACACGCAACGAATGAATCCAACGTCTGAAATCTTACGAAGCACTGCTGCTCCAACTGATTCCTACCGCTACAGCTGATACTCCAACAAACGTCTCCCACGCAACGTATGCTATCTTTCCAAACACTGATTCTAACACTTAACGACATCCGATGGCTACACCAAGCACATCGACCAACAGCTGGTCCAAACCCGACCAACATCTGAACGGCAAAATGTTCGGGTCTCACACCAACTCTCACAAGCCTTATAATTATTCATTCGAGTTGTAACCACTCTGTAATATTGAGTCTTGATTGTAAATAAAAAACAGAGAGCGTAGAAAAAGTGAAAGCTTAACCAGCTTAGAAGCTGCATTGTATTTGCAAAACAGATTACGCATCTGTTTCTGTCGTGGTATTGCTAGGAGTTCTTGCAGCTTACGGGCAGACGGATCGGGTTAGAGCAGGAGCTGCTGTAATCAAATCTTCTAGTGGAATCCTTCCTATTCAAGGAAGAAGGGGAGACATAGGAGTTTAAGTTCTGAACTTCCATAAACAAACTCTTGTCCCTTTTACCTTACTGCACTATTTTACAGACTTTATTTTCTGCCTACAACTTTCGATATTATATATAATTGTTCACTGTTTAATCTGGTTTGTTCCGCACATTTTATTGTTACCTGAGAGAACAGCAGCACACTCATATCCTCCAAAGCTGGTAACTCAGCTTAGAGTAAGCCGAAAGTTTTAAAATCTTTTTGAAATGAGTTTTCGGAAAATTTGTGAAGGTGTTCATTCTAAAATCTTTTTGAAATGAGTTTTCGGAAAATTTGTGAAGGTGTTCATTCAACCCCCACTTCTGAACTCCCGAGATATATTTGAACTATATTTTCGATCCAACATGAGTAAAGTTAAAAGTGAAGATAATTTTTTTGTTTGGATCCTTGATCGACTATGCTCTACGAGAAAGTGGACAACGTCCTTTCAGTTTCTCAAGAAATTATGTTCTTCAAGTTCAATTTTTTGGCTTTACATTGGTCCAATGCTTATAGATTCTAAAGATACTCAAATAAGTATGAACCTCTGTACGCTTTTAAAAAATAATACTTGAGCATTTAATATCAGATGTATACCTTTCCAAGGATAGTATTTAGCATTGAACGATCCTTGCTCTTTAAACTCACACAAGCAACCATCGGCTATACCAATTTTTTTGACATTATTTCCTTTGCGAGAAACAATACTTCGTCCAATCAATGGCTTTGTTATACTGAAAACTTTCCAGCGACAATTCCTAAAATTTTTTGTTTTGATCTATTCCGTTAACTTGATAAACTGATCTATTCTCGTTACAACGGTTCTGAGTTGTTGAATGCCTTGCACTTTTTCTGAACTAATGAGCTGTTTTATTATGTTCTGCTGTAACTGATGACCAAGAAGTTCAGAACTGTTCTCTACACAAGTTTTTATATGATAATTCACAACTTATCTGATCTGATTTGTCTTGATTCTCTGCACTTGAAAACTGATCTGCACTTCTTATATGTTAATCTATAGCTCGACTGTAATGATATGCTAACCTTAAGCTTAAGTGAACGCTTATGAGAAATAATTCATTTATATTAGGTATCATAAGCTTAATTATTTTGATCTTCTGTAATTGAAATTTTTGAGTTTGTAATCACCAAATGTAGAATTGTACTTTTATCTGACAAGTTCCCACTTTTTTTTTTGCGAGAGCTGGAAGATTAGTATGGATAAGTATGCGGATTAATCGAGTTTAGCATGGATCAGATCAGGCGTGATCTGACCTGAGTGGAACAGTTTAGAGCTGAACTGCTTGTTGAGCGTTGAGCTGGTTTTTCTGTCGTGAGCTGTTTAGGGGAAAAACAACTTAGAAGCGAGCAGCTCTGGGATCTGCCATATAAATGAAAGCTGTTATGAGCTGGAACGTAAGCTGGATTCAGCTTGGAAGAATTGTGCAGCGCTATTTAGTGGAATCAGCTTAGACGTAAGCTGATAGTAACGTTCCACCTAGTCAAGAATTGTTTGTGTTTTCAGCTTAGGGGAGAGATGTGTGGTTGTCAGATTTGGCGGGTACTGTTTGGAATGCGTAAGCTGGCCAGTGCATGATCTGGTCTAATGATACGATTTGATACTACTGTGCATGGTGTGAGCTGATCTAGTCATTCTGTGATGGAAGACACGTGATCTGCATGACGAGAGCTGTTTTGTGCGCGAAAGCTGTTTAGTGCAAAAGCTGTTTTGTGCGCGAGAGCTGATGAGTGCACGAGCTGAGCAGTGAGCATGATCTGTATGCGAGATTGATCTGTCTACGAGCGTGATCTGTTTGTAATGTGTAGGCGTTCTGAGCTGCATGCCTAAGCTGGTATCAGCTTTGAGGTCTAATCTGGTCGATGGCTACTGTAGATCAGATAACGGGAGTATAAGTTATATATATTTAGAATTTTACCATGTTTTAGTCAATTGTTACCTACAGTTATATATTTTATTCACCTCGGAAGCTTGAGTGGTTATGATGGATCTGTGTAAATAGATCCTGATTATGTTTTGAATTACACAAAACCTGTTATTGTGTTTCTAACAATTCTACTTAGTGTACAGATTCTAGCTATCGAAGAAAGATGTCGCGAAGCTAAATTTGTCCAGTCGATGGTTCTCAAGATAAAGTTCAGCAGCTGGTTTGGTTTATCATTTAGACGGCAGCTGGATTAGCAATGGAGACATCCAAAGTTGAGTCAGTTGTTCGTAATCAGGCGGAGGCCAAGTTGAACCTGACGGAGCATAGTGAACCAGCTGGAACGATGAACCAGCTTCAAGCGCTAAAGAAGGAAGGTGGACCAGCAGGAACATCACTAAGAGGACCAGCTGGAACAGAAGCTAAGAAGAGTCGCAAGTTGGAGCTGGAACGATAAAGACCAGCTGGAGCGCTAAGCGATGATGACATCAGCAGTGACATCACAATCAGCAGGAAGCTACAGTAGAACTAGTCGATGGATGATCCAGACGCAAGAGATAAAGCGACGTCGTACAGGAAGAAGTATCCAATTGCAAGCTACTCTACAACCAGTCGAGGGAACTTGAAATGGTAATAACCAGCAGGTAGCTACAGTACATCCAGACGCAAGCAATAGTTCATCCAGACGTGAGCTACAATGAACCAGCTGTTGCTATGCATCCAGTCGCAATGATGTACCAGTCGCGAGCTACAGTGGATCCAGTCGTAGGCTACATAGAGTTGCAACGAGTCGACAAAGAATCCAGTCGCGAGCTACAGTGGACCCAGTCGTAGGCTACTGTGCTTTGCATATCCAGTCGACAGGAAAACCAGACGCAAAGAATCCAGACGCAGTGTTTGAAGAATCAACCAGTAGCAAAGCAGTTGACAAATTACAAAGAGTTACTAAAGCTGGATGTCAACTGCTGAGCTTAATTCAAATGTTGAAGACGACAAAAAGCGTGCAAAAGAAAGGACACAAAGGACAATCCCTGTCGGTGCTTTACAGAACACATTTCAAATGGGAAGAATTTTGTGTCCAACGGATTGAATTGGAACAGAGGCCTTATATACCAAGTCAACGCCATTGAAGAAGCATGACTGTTGGTTGAAGATGACTGTGTGATAATACAGTGCACCAACAGAGGGAGGAAAAATAGAAGTACGAAGCAGTCGACCACCATTAGAGAAGAGCGTGCTACCAGCGTCGACTGCTGAGTTCTAATTAGCTTTTGTAGAGCAACTTCCCAGTGTGTGAGATTTATCTTTCGAGAGTTGAGCGTTCACTGTAAAATCTCACACACAGATTCACTCGCACATTTCGTGAGTTGAGCTAAATTGATTAGCGATTGAATCAAAACCCAAATGCAAACAGTTTCCATCCAAGCACGAAGACGTTAAACTCTGGGTATGTAGTCTTTGAACAGAGACGTTAAACAAGTTCTGAGTGAACAGCCGAGGGCTCGTAGAGTCTAGGAGTTCTCGCAGCTGCTTGTTGCGGGATCGGGTCTGTACACGATGTATAGATCAAATCTTCTAGTTGAACCTTCCGAGGAGGAAGAAGGGGAGATGTAGGACATTGAGGTCCGAACTTCCAGAAACAAATCGATGGAGTATTGTATTCTGTTATTCATTCCGCATTCGCATTCATATTTATTTAGCACGCATACTATTAGAACCCTTGCACAATCGAGCAGATTTATGTTGTACATAAATCTATTTAAGTTGTTTTAAAATATTAGGATTCAGTTCTGGTGTTTTCCGCATGTTTTATAACATACCAGATCTGTCTCCGGTGCTCTCTCTTTTAAGTGTTCAAGAACCAGAGGTATTGCACCTCATTCTCTAGATAGCAGCGTGCAAAATTTTTCAATTTCTCAAAAACAGCGCTTGCTATCATTTGATCCTATTTTCGGACCAACAGGTTACCTATCACGAAACCCTCGTTATTATTCATCGAATCTTATCTTCTCTAATAACAGGTGGTAGACGTCTCAGCCTGAAGCAAGGTTGGTATCCTTGAATTCCTCTCCTCAAACCCATCATTTCCATATTGTTCTTGGAGCCGGTGGTTGGTCGGAAGAGTGAGCGTGATGATAGTAGAAGCGTACGACTTTCAAATTTTCTAGAGAATTGTTATTTGGTTTAGGCAGCGACTTCTAGGTGTAGCTTGGTGGTCGTTTGAGAGCTTCTATCGAGATTTCTCCATGAGAGCTGGGAAAGTAGAATACGGTTAGAACAGAGCTATTTGCTTCAGTGCGTAAGCTGTCTTGTGTTGGTGTTCTGCTCTTTTCACGAGCTATGTGAGGTATTGTTGATCAGGAATTTAGGCATGGATCGGAACTGGTAACTTACAGCTTTCGTAGAGTATGAGTATGTGCTCTGTGCTGTAATGTGTTGTGTGATATGTTCTGTCCTTGATGCTTTTGTTATGTGTTGAGCATGCCATAACATAGAATGCATACATTCATCATATTGAGCCTTGACATTCGTTGAAAATCGATGCATTCTTATTTGAGATAATTGCTTCCTCGTGGGGTGCTTTTGATGATTTTGCTCACGAGGAATAGCACTGAGGACACACCGGGTATCTTCTGCCCCTCAGTTGTTGTGGCCTGGATAGGTGGTGACGGGTGGTTGTTGGACACCTTGTTATACGATTGTGGCTGGTTGGATAGCTCCCGTCGCCCACGATGATGCCACATTAGTTTTTCCTTGGGATCGCCCGGGTAGTGCCCAAACTCTCGAGGAAGTCGCCACATGTTGATGATGACCGATTTGTTTGGCCTCCTGTTTGTTACCTGATGTTCTTGCTACTGGACATGCATTGCATAGCACGTTGCATATATCATACATACTTCTTATGTTGTTTTAATTTTTTTTCCGTACTGGGGTTTGACCCCTAGTCCCTTCGAGGCTGTTTGGTTTGTTGTTTCCATTCAGGTTACCTAGGTATTTCAGCTGGCCCAGGTGGTGCGTCAGCTAGTGGAGCCCCGAGGGGTTGATCGAGTGTCCCAGATATTTATTTATATATTTTCTTCGAGTCGTTTAACGGGGAATTCCCTATGTAGTTGTTGTAGTTTGGATTCAATGTATATGGCATGTTGAGATACATGTTTATTGAATGACTTTTGTGTCATGCTTTGTACTGGTTTTGTTTTAAAACCTTTATTTTGAGTATATGCGCATTTTAATTTAGGGTTTCTGTTAAGGCCGAAAAAGAAAAATTTTAACCACTTTTTAAGCTTTCGTGTTTATTGTTAATTGCATGATTATTCCTAGATCTTAAGCACCGGGCCTGACATTTTGGTATCAGAGTTTAAACTGGAATAAGCTCAATTTCTATACTAGTCCACTCGAGTCTAGGAAGAGTATTAGTTTCGTTGCATGAACTTGACTACTTGAATTACCTGCTTTTGTGCTTACCTATTAGCATCTTTCATATGCCGCTGAGGAGGAGAGGTAGGGGTAGAGCTGCAAGGCAGGTTGTGGATGAGTCGAGAGCGTTTGATAGTGATGAGAGTGAGGACGTATCCAAACCTAGTGTCCATTTGTGTAGGCGAGCTAGGCAGGTGGAGGACGAGATAGATCATTTGGCATCCCGTGTAGATGAGATGGAGCTGGTTTTAGAAAGTTTTCAGAGAATGAACCCTCAGACGTTCTCGGGTGCTAAGGGAGGTGTCGTTGCTGAGGGCTGGTTGGAGCATATGGAAGAGCTCTTTGATAGAGTCAACTGTTGGGGAACGGTGGCGGATCCGGATCCCACTTCCCGGGGGCGCAGCGGAAAAAAAAATTAGCCCCGGAAAGAGTTCAATACATTCAATAAAAATCAACAAAACCATGCATAGGGGGTTCATTGATTGTTACCTTGTTGGCGTCTAGGTGCCTGGCTTCGACCAGTTTCACGAGGAAACCGGCACTTCAAACTGTAGGCGGCGGTAGATCGTCAATCAGGTCCACGACCGGATTCAAGACACCTTCGTCAGCCTGCACTAGAAGGACTGACGAATTCAGAATGGACGGAAACTCCTCGTGAAGCTGATCGGAACAAGTCCGATCAACGTACGCGGCGGCGGGGCGGCGGCACTTGGGCGGCGGCGTGGCCGAGAGAGGGGGCGAGAGGAGAGGGGACGGCCGACTTCAAGTGGAGGCTAGGGTTTAGAGTTAAGTTAAGTTATGATATGCAACCCTAGGCTCAAGACTAAGTATAGGTGTGGTGGGCTTGAACCGGCCCATTGGACCTGGGGCGGGCCCAGTCCAACGTATGAACATTCGGTTCATCCCTATCTGCGTCACTTCATCATAACTCCGATCGACGACCTGATCGGACCGGTCTACACAGTTTCCAAAACTGAGTATTATGATGCGAAAACAATTTTTCAGATTACTTAGTCCAAAATGACAGTTTTGCCCCTCAACAGCGGGAAATCGCAATTTGACCCCTGTTGACTTTTAGGAAGTCGCACTCCCTAAAATCCTCTTCTTATGCTCAACACATTGAGCTCAGTTTCCGTGCGGGAATCACGAATCCAGTAATTGTGTGACCTTCAATGGTTCAGTGATACAGCTAGCCGTGGGCCCGCAACCATTGCGGCTCCGAAATCACAATTTCGGACTTGCCCAACGGATCATGGTAAAGCGCCTAGCAACATCGCGCCATGATCCCCTAGGTATCACTGATAGTGCCTGTAAGAACCAGTTGGTCATGGTTAGGGTACAGTACGGTCCTTTCAACACATATATCCCGATCAGATCAACGACCATTGGTAAATCGAGAGTCGCTAGAGATCCGATAGCTATGCATACATCTTGGAGATCGAATAGTGACATCGCGAGTGTAACTAGGTAAACCCATTTACCTAAAATACTTCTAGTACTCTGGCTAGAGATTTATACACTATTATCCCCTCAGATAGCATAGGATATCCACGCATGTAAGCGAGCGGTGAATCCTCGACAACGAAGCATCGACTCCTACATGCATCGGGATCTCACCCAATCCCGCCGCCTAATGACCCCAAGTGAGTCGGCAAACGAGTCAAAGTGAGACGCCTATCATGTAGAATCTCAATGACGTTTCGAGTCGTGAGGATAATCAGTACAACCAAGACATCGGACTTATCCACTCGACAAATGGTAACCACTTGGAAAGTCCGAACGAGGGTAGTTCGATAGATTACCAGGTCACTATCTATCTGCATGCTCAGAACATCACAATGTTCCCTACCAATGAAACACGGTACTTCGCATCGCAGATACTAGTCTCAATCTTGGGCGGCCTTATCCTCATTTTGACGGCCCAATCGACCAGGAACGAGTTCAGAATGCACAGTGACTATTAGATGTGTTTCATGATAGCCGTCATACCCACTATCACATCTAACATACACTATGGTGCATTCTAGGTCTTTATCCAACACAAAATTGTAAACATTATATAATCATAATGAAGATAAAGAATGCCATGAACAAACACGAATATCATATATAAAGATCGTTTCATACAAGAGTCTACAAAACCCACACTCCACAAGTTGTCTAGTTGGGCATCTACTCTAACAATCTCCCACTTGCCCTAAAGCCAACTACTCATCAGACGCAGTCCCATTGTTTCGTGATGTTTTTCAAACAACGGTCCTGGCAAGGGCTTCGTAAGTGGATCAGCAACGTTGTCCGCAGAGGCGAGTCTCTCAACTGCTATGTGACCTCTAGCCACAATATCCCGGATTATGTGGTATTTCCTCAGTATATGTTTGGATCTTTGGTGAGACCTAGGCTCCTTTGATTGCGCAACGACACCCGTGTTGTCGCAGTACACCGGGACTGGACCAACTCCATCAGGAATGACGCCCAACTCTTGGAAGAAATTCCTTATCCAAACCGCCTCCTTAGCAGCAGCTGATGCTGCAATGTACTCAGCCTCAATGGTTGAATCCGCGATGGTGTCTTGCTTGGAACTCTTCCAAGAGACAGCACCACCATTGAGCATGAATCAAAATCCAGAGGTAGACTTTGGCCAACTACTCATCAGACGCAGTCCCATTGTTTCGCGATATTTTTCAAACAACGGTCCTGGCAAGGGCTTCGTAAGTGGATCAGAAACGTTGTCCGCAGAGGCGACTCTCTCAACTGCTATGTCACCTCTAGCCAAAATATCCCGGATTATGTGGTATTTCCTCAGTATATGTTTGGATCTTTGGTGAGACCTAGGCTCCTTTGCTTTCGTAACGGCACCCGTGTTGTCGTAGTACACCGGGACTCGACCAACTCCATCAGGAATGACGCCCAACTCTTGGACGAAATTCCTTATCCAAACCGCCTCCTTAGCAGCAGCTGATGCTGCAATATACTCAGCCTCAATGGTTGAATCCGCGATGGTGTCTTGCTTGGAACTCTTCCAAGATACAGCACCACCATTGAGCATGAATACAAATCCAGAGGTAGACTTCAAATCATCCACGTCACATTGGAAGCTAGAATCAGTGTAGCCTTCCAATTTCAGTTCACCACCCCCATAGACCATGAACATATTCTTAGTCCTTCGCAAGTACTTAAGAATATCCTTCACAGCCTTCCAATGCAATTGGCCGGGGTTGGTCTGGTAGCGTCTCGTGACACTCAGAGCATATACGACATCCGGTCTAGTCGAGATCATGCCATGCATAATACTACCTATTGCCGAGGCATATGGCACACGTGTCATATTCTCTATCTCCTCATTAGTCTTCGGACACATAGACTTAGACAGAGTGACCCCGTGGCACATAGGTAGGTGTCCTCTCTTGGACTCTTCCATAGAGAACCGATTAAGTATGGTATCGATGTAGGTAGCTTGGGTGAGTCCGAGCATCCGTTTCGATCTATCCCGATAGATCTGTATTCCAAGAATATAGGATGCTTCACCCATGTACTTCATCGAGTATCTACTAGACAACCATACTTTAGTTGACTGCAGCATTCCTACATCATTCCCAATGAGTAGAATGTCATCAACATAAAGTACGAGGAATGTCACAGTGCTTTTAACTAACTTCTTATATACACATGGCTCCTCGAGATTCTTGATGAAACCAAATTCCTTAATTGATTCATCGAATCTCAGGTTCCAACTCCTCGATGCTTGTTTGAGACCGTAGATCGATCTCTGAAGTTTGCATACCTTATGCTCACTTCCTACAGATGTGAAACCCTCAGGTTGCGTCATATATATCTCTTCCTTAATGTTTCCATTAAGGAACGCAGTTTTCACATCTATTTGCCATATCTCATAGTCGTACCATGCGGCTATGGCTAACAAGATTCTAATTGACTTGAACATTGCGACTGGCGAGAAGGTTTCATCATAGCCAACACCTTGCCTTTGAGTGTAACCTTTCGCGACCAGTCGTGCCTTGTAGGTCATTACCTTACCATCAGGCCCAAGTTTCCTCTTGTATACCCATTTGCACCCAATAGGAACAATTCCTTCGGGAGGGTTAACAAGAGTCCAAACTTGGTTCGCATGCATTGAGTAAAACTCAGATTGCATTGCTTCAAGCCACAAATTAGAATCAGCATCGGAAATTGCCTCCCTGAAAGTTCTTGGATCAGATCCAACAACTTGATCACTTTGATCATCTTCAAGGAGAAAACCATATCTCTCAGGAGCCCTAGGGACCCTTTCGGATCTTCTAGGTGCGACCATTTCTGGTACTGGCTCTGGAGGTGCGAGAGACTCACTTGGTACTTCAGTTGGTTCTCGAACCTCTTCGAGTTCTACTATCTTGCATTTTCTATCAAGTAGAAATTCCCTTTCCATAAGATGGCATTTCTAGAAACAAACACTTTTTTTTCACTCGGATGGTAGAAGTAGTATCCAATGGAATTCTTGGGATACCCAATGAAGTAGCATAAGATGGATCTCGTATCCATCTTATCTCCCACTGTCTACTTCACATAAGCAGGACATCCCCAAATCCTCATGTATGAGTACTTGGGTGGTTTGCCCATCCATATCTCATATGGAGTTTTATCCACTGCCTTTGTGTGGACATTGTTCAACAATATTACTGCCGTTTCGAGCGCATAGCCCCAAAACGAGGTAGGAAGCTCAGTGAAGCTCATCATAGATCGAACCACGTCCATCAAAGTTCGATTACGACGCTCCGCTACACCATTGAGCTGTGGTGTGGCCGGAGGGGTCCACTGTGAGAGAATCCCATTCTCTTTCAGATAGTCCTGAAATTCAGCACTTAAGTATTCACCACCTCGATCGGATCGAAGTGCTTTAATACTTTTGCCTAGTTGATTTTCTACTTCAGCCTTGAATTCTTTGAACCTTTCAAGGGATTCAGACTTGTGCTTCATTAAGTACAAGTACCCATACCTAGAGTAATCGTCGGTAAAGGTGATGAAGTATGTGTGACCGTACTTAGTACCAATACTAAATGGGCCGCACACATAAGTATGGATCAAATCCAATAGGCCTTGAGCACGCTCACCCTTGCCCTTGAAGGGTTGCTTGGTCATCTTTCCCTTAAGACAAGATTCACAAGTCGGTAGGGAGTTAATGTCTGACAGATCAAACATGTCACTCCTAACTAACTTGTTCATCCTACTTAGAGAAACATGACCTAGCCTAGCATGCCAAACTTGTGCTGGGTCTAAGCTATCGTGTTTCCTTTTAATCGTTGTTGTATGTGTTTTGACATCACGAGTTGGAACTTCTTTTAATTTTAAGGTGTACAAATCATTTTCGCGTTCCCCAATACCAATCAAACATTCATTCTTGTAAATATTACAAATCGAATTAGCAAACATACAAGAATATCCATCACTATCAAGCATAGAAACAGAAATAATGTTCTTTATTAATTCGGGAACAAACAAAACGTTTCTCAATAACAACTTAAAATCAGAAGACAGAAATAAATAAACATCTCCTATAGCTACAACAGCAACTCTTGCTCCATTGCCAAGCCTCAAGTGGGTCTCACCCTCTCTAAGACGTCGGCTTCTTGTCATCACCTGCAAATCATTGCAGATGTGAGATCCACATCCGGTATCAAGTACCCATGAAGTCGAATTAAGAGACATATTTATTTCGATATAGAACATACCTTTCGCAGTTCGCAACTGCTCGAGGTACTCCTTGCAGTTCCTCCTCCAATGCCCAGGCTTGTGGCAGTGGTGGCAAACATCCTCAGTCTTGTTCGGCTTGGAAGCCTTTGCCTTTGGCTTCTTAGTGGGCTTTTCCTCCTTCGCAGGGGCAGAACGCTTCTTACCCTTGCGTCTGGGCCCCTTCTTCGCAGAGGAAGAAGAGCCCATGAGAAGGACGGGCTTGTCCTTCTTTATGGTTCCTTCGAACACTACAAGCATGTTAACCACCTCTTCGAGGGTGGCTGCCAGCTTGTTCATGTTGAAGTTGACCACAAAGGGA
>KV009659.1:169521-181520 GCA_001598015.1 Dorcoceras hygrometricum
ATCCCGCAACCAGCAGCTGCGAGAACTCCTAGACTCTACCAGCCCTCGGCTGTCACTCACTTGTTTTACGCCTATGTGAGAAAGGCTACAGACACAGAGTTCAACGTCTTTGTGCTTGGACGGGATCTGATTTTTGTTTGTGATTCACTCGCTAATCAATTTCGCACATCTCTCAAAATATGCGAGTGAATCTGTGTGTGTGAGATTTTACAGTGTATCGCTCAACTCTCAAATGATAAATCTCACACACTGGGAAAATGCTTCTATAAAAGCTGATGAAGACTCAGCAGTCAACACTCATAGTAAGCTCCTCTCTAATGGCGGTCGACTACTTTATCTTCCTATTTTTCTTCCCTCTGTTTTGCACTGTGCTTTGATTAATCTGTCAAAATCATCGTCTTCAACCAAACTCCTTGTATATAAAGCTTCTCTCCAAATATGGTCGTTAGACAGTATATTCAAATCTCTTCTGCGCATGTCAAGGCCAATTTGTCTTCTTCTTAAATATGTGCAATCATCCTCTGTATATTGTACTATTTCCCAGAATAGTATAAATCTTGTCCCCTTGATTTAAGGCATTTGCACGACTCAATTTCAGCCATTGATTTTTTCCATTTTGCTTATATGTTCCAGCAGCTGATCTATACTAACAGCTGATTATTCCATCAGCTGATTAAGCTCAGCAGTTGACTACTGATTAGTCAACTGCTTCGCTTCTTTGTGTTCAACTACTGATCAACAACTGAATGCTTGCAATGGCTGATTGATCTGTTATTTTTTCTACGTCTGGTTTTTATTTAGCGCAACGTCTGCTTCAAACTTTTCTTTGTGCTACAGCTGATTTATACATCTTTGTCTTCGAGAAACTACTGAATAATCTTCTGTCAACGATTGAATGACTGTAGCTCACTGCTGATCATACTGTGGCTTGCGTCTGGATTACCCAACGACTGGTTATACTGTATCTCTCGTCTGGATTGCCTGTCGACTGAGTACTCACCTACTGATATCAACGTCTGAATATGCAACTCACTGTTAAGAGTTAAACGACGTCGCTCCATATCTTGTCAACTGCTGATTGTGATGACATCACTGCTGACATTATCATTGCTGATCCATCTTGTTGTCTGCTGATATAGCTGACATCATCATCGCTGATTCCAGATTCCTCCAATAGAAATGATCACGTCAGTGTTACTGATTCCAGCTCTTCTTTACTTCTTAACAACCTTCTGTTCGTATCTTAATTTTTGCTGAATCCATCTTCTCCAGTTTCTGGTTTCTGTCGACAGCAACTGTATTGAATCAAACTTCTGCCTTATGTCGGCAGCAACCACAACCTAAACATCCTCAACAGAACCTCGACAGCAACCTCATATATTCTTCAACAGATATGCTGACGTCACGGTTTCTGATTTAGCTCAACAGCAACCTCAACAGTAATTTCTTCATGTCAACTCACGACTTCTCTTCTTTCGCGTACACGGCTTCAACATGTAGCTGACGTCATCATCGCTGATTCCAGATTACTCCAATAGATATGCTGACGTCAGTGTTACTGATTCCAGATCTTCTTTACTTCTTAACAACCTTCTGTTCGTATCTTAATTTCTGCTGAATCCATCTTCTCCAGTTTCTGCTTTCTGTCGATAGAAACTGTATTGAATCAAACTTCTGCCTTTTGTTGATAGCAACCTCAACCTAAAAATCCTCAACAGAAACTCGACAGCAACCTCATATATTCTTCAACAGATATGCTGATGTCACGGTTTCTGATTTAGCTCAACAGCAACCTCAACAGTAATTTCTTCTTGTCAACTCATGACTTCTCTTATTTCGCGTACACGACTTCAACAGATAATTCTTCAACCGATATTTCAACAGAAATCTTCTAATTCTGTTCTTCATGTTCACTTCACGACTATTCATTTTTCTTCTTCTGCTTCTCTTCTCTTCAGATAACTCGATGTATTTCAACTAACATCTGCACACTACATATAATTGTTAGAAACACAATAACAGGTTTTGTGTAATTCAAAACTCAGATCTGGATCTGTTATCCAGATCCATCATCGACTCACACTCATCAGTCCAAAATAACTTCCTATCTTTCTGGGTCAACTGAGTCATCGGCCTAGCTATCGAAGAGAACTTCTCATGAAACGCCTATAATAGCCAGCCAAACCCAAGAAACTACAAATCTCAGAAACGTTCCTAGGACGCTCCCAGTTAAGAACTGCTTCGACCTTACTCGGATCCACAGAAATTCCTTGCGCTGAAATGACATGGCCCAAAAAGACAACTCTATCCAGCCAGAATTCACACTTGCTGAACTTTGCATACAGCTGTGAGTCTCTCAGTTTCTGTAAAACCAATCTCAAATGCTCTTTATGCTCTCTGAAGTTCTTCGAATACACCAGGATGTCATATATGAAGACAATCACGGAACGATCGATATACTCACGTAAGACGCGATTCATCAAATCCATGAAGACAGCAGGAGCATTCGTAAATCCAAAAGGCATCACCAAAAACTCATAATGCCCATACCTAGTCTTGAATGCCGTCTTCGCTACGTCAGCGTCTCTGATCCGCAACTGATGATAACTAGACCGCAGATCAATCTTAGAGTATACAGCAGATCCCTGCAACTCGTCAAATAAGTCATCAATCCTCAGCAACGGATACTTGTTCTTAATCGTCACTTTGTTCAACTACCGAAAATCCACACACATCCTCATAGATTCATCCTTCTTCTTCTCGAAAAGAATAGCTCCCCAGGGTGACATACTCGATCTAATGAAGCCCTTCTCTAAAATATCACGCAACTGCTCTTTGAGTTCCTTCAACTCAGCTGGCGCCAACCGGTACGGAGCTTTAGAAATCGGGGCTGTCCCTTGCACCAACTCTATACTGAAGTCAATCTCTCGTCTCGGAGGGAATCCAGGAATCTCATCCGAAAACACGTCAGGAAACTCTCGAGCAATCGAAACATCGCTCAACTCTACTCGCGATACTCGAGATACATCCAAGGCATAGATCATAAACCCTGAATTCTGTAGCGACAACAAACTAAACATCTCCATGGAAGACACCAAAGGAATCTTAGGTCGTGAATCAGCACCATAGAAATCCCATTTCTCTCCAAATTATGGCCTAAATCTCACTACACCATGGAACAATCCACTGTTGCTCTATAACTGGACAACACATCCATTCCCAAAATACAATCAAAATCTCTAGTTCCCAAAACAATCAGATTGGTCACCAACACATTCTCATCAAACCTAAGAACACAATCCAACACCACCTCACGGGACAACAAACTCACGCTAGCAGGGGTAGATACAGAGACAACATCACACAGTGGGGAAGAACTCAACCCACACTCATACACAAACAACTCAGAAATAAAGGAGTTTGATGCTCCAGTATCAAACAAAACTCGTGCAGGAAAATCAAATATAGCACAAGTACCTGCAATAATCCTCTCAGGCATATCAGCCGCTTGCTCACTCATCAAGGCGTTCACCTGAGCCTGCTGCGGTCCCGGAAACTGAGGTCTCGAATGTCCACCAAACCTAGACGGTTCACGGGGTTGGAAACCCGAACGTTGGGTCTGAGCAAAAGGTTGTGACACTCATACACAAACAACTCAGAAATAAAGGAGTTTGATGCTCCAGTATCAAACAAAACTCGTGCAGGAAAATCAAATATAGCACAAGTACCTGCAATAATCCTCTCAGGCATATCAGCCGCTTGCTCACTCATCAAGGCGTTCACCTGAGCCTGCTGCGGTCCCGGAAACTGAGGTCTCGAATGTCCACCAAACCTAGACGGTTCACGGGGTTGGAAACCCGAACGTTGGGTCTGAGCAAAAGGTTGTGGTCTCTGTGAATAACCACCAGCGGAACCTTGCTGCGACTGATTCAAAGACTGCCCTCCAGCCGGACAAACTCGAGCAAAATGTCCAGGCTGCCCACAGTTATGGCAAAGGCCATGAACTCCATGACACTGCGAAGTCATATGGTGACCTCCACACTGTCCACAAGTCACTCCTCCTCCGGAAATTGGTCAAAATAGATTTTGATTTAGTCAAAATTAGCCTTTAATTTCTTAAGTCAAAATTTAGTTGAAATCAGTCAAAATTAGAATGTGCTAGGAATTTTAAGGAATTCATCTAAGTCTTGGGTTAAGTTAAATTTTAAGCTAAGTCTAGAAGTAGTGGGCCAGGCTCCTGAAACAGTCCTTGACCAAAGTAGAAAATGTAGAAGCCCGTGAATGTATATTTAATCATATATGTAATATGTTATGTACGTAAACATTTTAAAGAAAAGAATTAAATATACATTCACGGGCTAAGCTTTTAAATTGCATGATTTTAAGAAATGCACGCATCATGAGATTTTATGAAACGATCAGGCATGTCTCTTTTTATGATAAAACCCGAGGGATTGAAGTGATGTGGCAAAGTTTAATGATGGGAGCTAGCCGGTGGCCCAGGGATACCCTGTTTTAATTTATGATTATGAGCCTATGGATCCATTTGCTCATGACATGGTGAAGTGACAAGCATAGAGGTGTGACATAGGATCCCGAGGTAAGGTCGGGTGAACCACACCGCCACGTACGTTGGTTATTTCGACTGATCAGTCACACGCCCGCTCGCATTCACTGATACGACTCATACGTTTTTCATGTTATGTTATGTCATGCCTTATGTATGTTATATGTTATGTATGATATGAAATGTATGAAGCAATGTTTTAAGATCATGCATGCATTCATGTTTTAAAGTTATTTTATTACAAGTATGTTCTTGCATGCGATTTTATTAGGATGTACTTTGTTATGATACAAGATAGAGCATGCTGAGCCTCTAGGCTCACTAGGTTTAAATGGTGCAGGTGATGACCCTGCTAATGAGTACATCCCGACTGGCGGTGAGGACCTCTGAGCGCCTGCTGCAGCAGTACCCCGTGACCACAGCGATGTTATTCTTTTTGATGATACATTTTTAGTATGATTGGTTTTAAACATATTTATTTTTAGTAATTTTACTCAGTTGGTTTTAAACCGTATTGATGTTTTAACGTTTTAAATATTTCTTATTTACTTTTAAAGTATTGTTGAGAAAATGATTTAGAAATGTTTAAATAAGGGAACGAGCCACGCTTTAAGTTTACGTATTCCGCATATGTTTTAAGAAAAAAATTTCTAGAGCCTGGTTCGTTTTAGGGGGTTAATGAAATCCTTTGCTAATTTTTACGGAAAACTATTTTAAAAAGATTTTACAGCTCTTGGCTAACCTCTAAGCTGAGTTACCATCTTGGAGGGTCTCAGTGATAATATGTTGTCTTGGGTAACATATAAGTTTGTGCGGAATAAACCCAATTTAAAAGTGAATAGATAGATAACTTATATGCACAAACGTAAAAGATAAGGGACAAGAGTTTGTTATGGAAGTTCGGAGGTTAAACTTCTACGTCTCCCCTTCTTTCTCAACAGGAAGGATTTCCACTAGAAGATTTGATTTATACTACTCCTTGTACAAACCCAATCAACAGCCAACAGTTGCAAGAACTCCTACTCTCACAACAGAAACAGACTCCCGATCTGTTCTGGAGTACAATGAAACATCTCTAAGATGGTTTGATAATCTGGCACTCTCACGCTCTGCTTATGATTACAAAGAAGTATCAAAACTACAGAGCGAGGTTACAAATGTTGTGTGACACAAAGAATTGATAAAAAATAAGTTGTGTGTGTGTCACTAGTTGTGAGTTGGTTTGAGTGTTGAACTCTGTTTTTGCTCTTGTTTGCTTTCACGTATGTTGTAAGTTGTTTGATCACAGCATTCATAGGATTGTAGCATTAGGTCATAACTGCTTTACAACTGACCTACATCTCCAAGTTATACCCTTTGGATATATCGGTAATAAATGTTATCAGTAGGCATGTCGTATAGATCCAAAGTGAGATGTCTACTGCATCTTAAATGCTTATACTATTCACGTACACCTTCAATAAATGCATTTCCTCTTTTAGCAACCTTTACGCCGTTCTCAGTTGAAAACAAATCTCTGTATATCAAGGATAAGCTCAAAGTAACTTCAACGGCTACAAAGTGATCCTTAGAAGTCACACATCAAATCAATCTGGCCGAAACCTCAAAATACTCTGAAATCCATTTACTAAGTTGTCTTTACTCAGCCAAGTTTCGATCTGGTCGCTGTGCTGATCTGCTATAATCTGGTCCTGAGCTGTTCTAGATTGCAACCTTTGATCATTTTTGTCTTCTACTATAGAAACATAAGCTTTTCTGATTGCATCAATCTCTTCTAAAAGAATCTGGCTAAGTTGTCCTTCACAAACGTCATCCATGTATCATCTTGGTCTGAGCTGGTTTCTCATTTGATCTAATACAAAATCTGTTCTATCAATTCTGTTTGGATTTTCTCTGCTCTTCTAAACTGATCTAATTTGTTTCTGTTCTTCTAATCTCAACTAATCTGGTTATGTTCTTCCGAGCTATTTTGTCCTTAACCACCTTAGCCGAACACCCTGAGCTGGTGTCACATTAACCAGCTTAGCTAAGTTCTAGAGTCTCTGAGCTGGTTTGTCCATAATCAGCTTAGATCCGATCTGGTTTCAATAATCAACACAGTAAGCTCCACCTTAATCTGGTTGATAAATCCTTGAGCTGATTTAATCTCTTTTCTACTTCACCAGAACTTATAAATTATCCATAAACCATGACTATGCGTAATCCAGTTACACTAATTCTCAAAAATAAGAAACTAGATGGAGAGAACTACGATGATTGGTTATGGAACCTCAAGATTATTCTAGACTCGGAGAAGCTAGTACATGTACTAGACAAGTCTCCTCCGAAGAAAGCGCCTACTGACATCATGTCAGGCACGGTGCTCTTAATCAAGATTTAAACACGCAATTAACCACAAAATGAGGAAGTAATTAATTTGGGTTAAAATTTTTGTTTTTTGGGCCTGAAATGAAAATAGCGATTTAAATATGTGAATACTCAAAATACAAAAAGTAGTCTGTCCCTTGGACATAATGAAAGAAAAGTCTTTCAAATCATATTTCAAGCACAAGAAAAGCTAATCCTTCTCACAATACATGCAAAATCCATGTAATAAACGTCATTCAATCTCCTAGAACATTATATAACAAAGCATCAAATCATCAAGATCGAATCATCAAATTCTAAAAACTATACCGGGCATCTCCTGGTGAATGACCCGATAAAATGATATATAATATACAATATCTGGGAAACTCCACTTGGTGCAGCTAAACCACTTGGACGACCTGCAACGATCACCAACACTACCAAAGCAGCCCCAAAGGAATGGGGTCAAACCTCAGCATGGAGAACAAAATAAAACAACAATCAAAGAATGACTGACATATGTTATGCTGTGGAATGCATGTCTGGTAACAAAAGATAAAGCGTTCCAAACAGATGCCAAACCAGGACGATCATCAACACTCAAAGTGACTACATCTTCGAGTCTTCGGGAGCTACCTGGACCGTCTCAATGGAATAGTGGAGGTGTGCTAGCTCAACAGCACCACCCATAATAACCACAACATCGAGAGTTTGGAGCTACTTGGTCCATCTCAAATGCCTTCCTCGTGAGTGTACTACACAATAACCCACTCCAACGAGGCTACAGAACAGATCTCCGAAGGTCAACTCAAAAGCTGCCAAAGGAATGAAGTCTGATCATAAAGAAAATGACAAATGCTAGGATAATAGAATGAAGTCACATAATGAATAAGTACAACCAATCAATAGCATAGTGCATTCAAACACATAGCACACAATTCAGACTCTACGAAAGTTGTAAATACACTCTCCATCCGTACCTCATCTTATTTGACCAAATACAATACAGACACCAAAACATACTACACGCAGTAACAGATGACGAAGACGGTGGCCGAAAAGTCCTAAACCACCAAAATGACGGGAAAAACGCCGTCAGTAACTTAGAAACGTCCTACAATCCCAAAATCATCCAAAGCCAACATCAAAATACCAAAGAGAAACGATCGGAGAACTTCGCCGAACTGGCTGAAAGCTATAAAGCTTAGAAATTTCTAATATCAACACCAAAATTAACTATACTTGTCTCAAAATGAAACCAACGACAAAAGCTACAACTTACAACAAAAGGAAACCAAAACGGTGGAGCCAAATGATCGAAAACTCTTAAAAGCCATACAACTAAGCTATCGTCAATCCTCCATCCTTAGGCCACCTCAGGTCACAATACTGGGCGAAAAATGACAGGTTTGGAAAGAGGATTCCAATGATACCAACCATGCTCAAAATAGATCATCCGATCTCCAGCAATCGGGAAAAGATCGATCGGTCGAAGGTGATCAGGTCGAGTAAAAAATTTGGGTCTCAGAAAATGTCTAACTCTTTTGTCCAAAAGTCTGTCTTCATCAGCTATTTGACTACAACATGTACTTGAAGCCTCTTTAAACTGAACTCCCAGATCAAGACACGTAACGTCCGCAAATTTTCACGACTAAGTCGCATGATCAATATTATTACTGTTAGTATTATTATTATTATTATTATTATTATTTTATTTCCCTGATTATGCTATTTAATTTATCTAAGTTGTTCAATGATGTTTCATTAGAATTTATAGTTTGATGATACGAGGTCGAAAAGGAGGAGACGTTGACATCGAGTTAAAAGTGTTTTAATGAAAATTTATTCTTGAGATCGCCATTCATATTTTTAAGATTTAAATTCAAAATTTAGTAGTTGGAAGAGGGATGAGAATAATTATTTAAAAGTATGTAGCACTTTTATGAGTTAACAACATTCATACTAAACTTTTTAATTAGTTGACTAGATAAGTATGATTAAAAAATTTAATAAATCAGATTTTTAAAACCCCTTAAAAGATCAACACAACACAAACACACAAAAAAAATTAGGGTTCTCCTTTCCCCCAAGAGCCGCCACCCCTCCCTCTTCTTCCTCCCCCTTTTTGCCTTCTTCATCAAATCTAAGGCTCAAACTCCAACGTTTGGCATATTTTCCAGTGCTCCTCCATCTCCTTTCATCTCTCGTGACGTCAAGGTTGTAAGTTGACTCATAAAAGTCAAGTACAACGTTTTTATTTGATGCACCTTTAAATCTATTGTAAGTGCATGCATGGTTTATGAAATCTTTCATGATATGTTGTTTTTTGACATTGAAATATATTTTTCTCATGAACTTCATGTTAAATGCTGCTCGAGAGTCCATGGAGGTGCAAGGGTCGGAAGAAGGGAGCCGATGGGATTTAGGTTATTGGTTGGGGGCCGGTTTAGGTTTGGGTCTCAAGTATAGGGTGGATAGGGTAAGGTCTAGGGTCAGTATTGGGTCTGTGTGATGGGTTGGTCGGGTCCTGGAGTCAAGGAAGTGGGCTGGTGTGAGGGTCAAGTGAAGGGTGATCCAGATTGGTGCCTGTGCGCGACCAGTCGGTGTGTTGGGTCTTGAAGAGAGTTATAAATGGTCCGTGCAGTCTAGGTTGAGTACAGAAGATAGCCCATCAAGTTAGGGTCATGTGGGTCCAAGCAAGGAGTTATTTGGTCAATGAATGAATTAGTTATGAATTGTACGGTTAGCACATGTCCTGACTTGTCGCCTGTGCGCGAATAGTAGAGTTTTTTGGGTCGGTTATATTGCTCTATGTGGTCAATGTGATCAAGGTTGAGTCCAGACAATAGCCCATTGAGTTAGGGTCGTGTAGGTTCAAACAGAGGGTGATTTGATGAAGGAATGAATTAGTTATGATTTTTACCCTGTGTTGTCACTCACACTGCGTCTCATCGGGCCAGTTTTGGGGGAATTCGAGTTTTCGATTCCCAGGGCAGCAGATTTACATGAATTGATTATTTCAAATGTTTTTAAGCATATATCATTATGTTTTAGAAAGTTTTTACAAATTTTAAGATTTATGAATTTTTATGAAAAATTTGAGCGAAAAAAAAAATTGAAACTTGAGGCAAGACAATGTTTTGAGGTTTGAGGCGAGGAAAATATTTTGAATTAGATGACTTGATTGTGGTTACTCTTTAACATATATGGGGCCGGGAGACGTATCATTTATGAAACGATGGGTATGGGACCAAGAGACATCGTTTAGCCATGCCAAACTGATGCATAATGGACTTCGGATAAGTATCTGGGTGCCTTACACTTGATGGGTATGGATTCCAGATAAGTACTGAGATGCCATACCAGTCTAGTACTATGGTTTTTATATAGATAGATCAAGAGACTTGAGGTTGAGGAGCTACAGTCTGGAAACTGAATTCGTAAGAAAATTATTTTAGCGATGTTATTTTATGTATTTAAGTCCATGAAATATTATTTGGTATACACTTTCTGTGAGACCCGAAAGTCTATTTAGATTAATTGAGTTATTAATCGGGTTTGGCATAGACCAGATTTGGCTTGAAGAGATTTTGGATGAGTCAGCTTTGATCTAGTATGCTCGGTGAAGCTATCGGGTCCGTTTAAGTCCTTGAAACAGCTCTGGAAAGTTAGAGATTCTGCGGAGTAGGAATCAGATTTGAGCGTTGGTCAACGTGGGTCAACCGTATTTAGATCCTGTAATCAGATCTGGTAGTAGCGCATTATTCTGGGCGCACAGTTGGATATATCGTGCGGGTAGCGAAACTATGCTGTTTGGGAGAAGCCAGATGTGAGTTGCTTTGTACGCTACGGAAGAGTGGACCGGTGCGATTCAGAGATTCAGATGTGACTTGTTGGAGTGCGTCAGATCTGAGTGCTTTGGGAGCGCCGTTTAGTATTTCAGACTTGAGTTAGCGGGATGACTTGTATTATTTGGGAGCGTGTTTCTGTGCGACGTCATTTGGTTAAGTCCCACGTTTGTTTTGACGTAGTGTCCAGGTCTGGAGTGGTACTCAAATTTGAGCTGGTTTCAGATGTGAACCCCGATGTCATCGGTGGCTGTTGTTCACCAGATTTGACAAGATTTGAGTTATATTTAACAAAGGACTTTGACCCTTCGTCCATTATTGTTCCCCGATAATATTTCCCGTAAGATATCTCTGTCGCGATACCCTAGCTACAGTTCATCGTAGCTCTTTTTCTCCGATTGCCGGCGATCGGCAGCTCCGACTGAAGTAATAGTGGTAGCGCTGGAATCCTCTTGCTAAGACGATTCGTTTGGTACCGCTTTTGGAAGCTTGCGTCAAGCTTGGAGAGGTTTGCGAAGATATCTCCCTTCTGTAGTCTGTTATCATAAGCGTCGAGTTATTCCTGCCGTTCAGGTAGCTCGTTGGGTGAGTGTTAGTTTCTACCCTTGCGCTTTTATTTGAGCTACATGGGGAGGACAGAACTAGTGGAGTGCGTAACTCCCAGTTCGTAGTGTCTGTTGGATCTGTGTTTACAGATCAGAATCTAAGTTTTGATTCACACAAAATCTGCTTCTATTGTACTAACGCTCTACTTGACATGCGCATCTTGCTTAGACTGGAGTACACGTGAAGATTGTTAGAGTAGATGCCCAACTAGCCAACTTGTGGCGTGTGGGTTTTCATTGACTCTTGTACAAACGATCTTTATATATGATATTCGCATTCTTTTATATGGCATTCTTTACTTTCAGTTATGTGTGTAATGATTTACAATTGTGTTGAGTAAAGACCTAGAATACACTAAAGCATATGTTAGATGTGATAGTGGGTATGACGGCTATCATGAAACACATCTAATAGTCGCTGTGTATTCTAAACATGTTCCTAGTCGATTGGGCCGTCAAAATGAGGATAAGGCCGCCCGGTTCGAGACTAGTATCTGTGATGCGAAGTACCATGTTTCATTGGTAGGGAACATTGTGATGTTCTGAGCATGCAGATAGATAGTGACCCGGTGATCTATCGAACTACCCTCCTTCGGACTTTCCAAGTGGTTACCATTTGTCGAGTGGAAA
>KV009659.1:193902-207775 GCA_001598015.1 Dorcoceras hygrometricum
TTTAGCACGACGTCGCTTCATCTCTTGCGTCTGGATCATCCATCGACTGGTTCTACTGTAGCTCCCTGCTGATTGATGACGTCACTGCTGATGTCATCTACTCTTAGCGCTCCAGCTGAACTTTCTCCATCTGCTGATTGTGATGACATCACTGCTGATGTCATCATCGCTGATTCCAGATCTTGTGCTTCTTCTCAACTGCTGATTGTGATGACGTCATCCTTGCTGCTCATTGCTTCCTCCAGAATATATGCTGACGTCATCACTGCTGCTTCTCGATTTCTTTTCGCTTCAATCCAACAGCTGATTTCTTCTACTTCTGAACACTGTAGCTCTCTGCTGAATTGTTCTTCTTCGATACTTCTTCAGTAGACTTCACAGTTCCTGTTCCAGCTGGTTCATCTTATAGGTGTTCCTGCTGGTCGACCTTCCTTCTTTAGCGCTTGCAGCTGGTCCTCATCGTTCCAACTGGTTCAATAAGCTCCAGCTGGTTCAACTTGGCCTCCGCCTGATTTTGAACACCTGACTTAACTTTGGACGTCTCCATTGCTAATCCAGCTGCCGTATACAATGAAGAACTAAACCAGCTGCTGAACTTCATCTTGAGAACCATCGACTGGACAGATTTTGCTACTGTTCATCTTCTTATTCGATCTAAAATCTGTACACTAAGTGGAATTGTTAGTAACACAATAATAAGTTTTGTGTAATTCAAAAATTCAATCTGGATCTGTTGACACAGATCCATCAAAATTCAACGTATCTTTCTTTACTTTTTCAGTATTTACATTTATACGCATCACATATTTGCTTACGCATTTATAACTGTTTAATTGGGCTTCGAACGGTAGAGTGCAGTTTGAGTTATTTCCGCATGTTTTATTTACATTACTCAATCTGTATCTCGGTGCACAAAGTATTCAAGAACACTGAGCTATTGCAGCTCATGTTAAGTTAACCAGATCGTTCGGCCGAAGTGTCGAGCTGGTTCTAGTCTTCCAGCTGTAACTGGCATGTTTAGCGCCCGCCTTATATTGGGTTGGTTTCAACTTTCAGCTAAAACCAGCTTGATCTTTGCGAACCCGACTTCCACTTCTGGCTGAATCTTGCGTCTTGTCATTCGATCTGGTTACACCCTCTAGCACTGGTTATTGATCGAATAACTAGTCATTGCACTTTAACAGAGGGTCTCACTTAAATCGATCCAACAGTGTCTGTGCTTTGTGTCCCTGAGTTAGCATTGTGCTTTGCTTAGCAGGTTCTCAGATCCGTGTTGCTCGGGACTTTGTTGTGGTACTTGTAGCTCAGAACTGAATTACGGATGTGAGTCTTGTTTTACAGTCGTTATGCGTCTTGTCATTCGATCTGGTTACACCCTCTAGCACTGGTTATTGATCGAATAACTAGTCATTGCACTTTAACAGAGGGTCTCACTTAAATCGATCCAACAGTGTCTGTGCTTTGTGTCCCTGAGTTAGCATTGTGCTTTGCTTAGCAGGTTCTCAGATCCGTGTTGCTCGGGACTTTGTTGTGGTACTTGTAGCTCAGAACTGAATTACGGATGTGAGCTTGTTTTACAGCGTTGAATTGGTATGGATTTTATGTGAGCTGCTGTGTTGAATTCTATGTGAATTTGTTTGCTCCTGTTGTGTTGTTATTGCAAGCTGTTCATTGCATACACGCATTATCCATGTTGAACCCAGATCATGGTTAGCCGTGCTTTGTTATCTTGATATGTGTACCAGGATGCTTGTGTTGGAGGACGAGCGGGTAACTCCCGTATGCCTCACCTCCCTGCTGGGATCTGTTAGCCACTATGAGCGGAGTGGGTAGCTCCCACATCTCATGAGTTGGGCATCAGCAGGTTGAGCTATGTTCCGCATATGGTATCGTGTTCTGAGACGAGTGGGTAGCTCCCATATGCTCACACACCGTGGCCACTATAGCATTCACATTTTATCTGTTGCAATTTAAGTGTTGTTTTTCAGTTGCTCTCCGTACTGGGGTTTGACCCCATGTCCCTCTGGGGCTGTTTGTTGTTTGCCTATTATGTTGGTCAGGTTATCATGGTTTCTCTGCTGGTCGTGGAGTTGATCCAGCTGGTAACGCCCCAGGAGGAGGATAGAGTGTCCCAGTTATCTATATTGTATTAGCTGTTGTTGGGAGTCACTCTGTTTAACGACGATGAGCCTACTTCCGATGCGGAGTCCTGGTTGTAGCACATAACCGGGTTGTTTGACCGTGTGAGGTACGACGTCGAGCGTAGGTTGAGTTGGCTACGTTCCAGTTGAGGAGGAGTGCCGAGCGTTGGTGGAGAGGTGCTTCTCGAGCGCTAGAGGAGACTGGCGTAGTGATTTCGTGGAACAGTTTTTATACTGCCTTTCGACAGGAGTATGTCCCTGAGTCCTATGTTAACGCCACGGATCATGAGTTTGATAACCTGGTGCAGGGGACTATGTCCGTGGGAGAGTATGCCCGGAGATTTTCTTCTCTTCTTGCGTATGTTTCGCATGTCTCTGGCCGTGAGAGGGCAAAGAGGAACAAGTTCTTGGAGGGACTGAATGAGGAGTTGTATTCTTTAGTTTTGGCAGGTTCACCGACGAGCAATGCGGATGCGGTGGACAGGCTATGGATATTGAGGAGGGACTGCAGAACCGTAGGTCTCGTGTTATGCCACAAGTGGTGCAAGGTAACCGTCTCGTGGTTTCAGAGGTGCAACCTACCCAATCTTTGCAGTCATCCCATCCACCCAAGCATCAGAAAGCCCAACAGTCTAGACACCAGAGGTTTAGACCTAGTGGTCGTCAGTTCAAGAAGAAGTCAGGTTCTAGTTCTTCTGGCTCGGGTAGTTCGATCAGCGGTAGTCCCAAGGTCGAGTTTTGTGCTAGTGTGGAGGAAAACATTCTACGGCGCAGTGTGTTGGTGTGCAAGGTTTTTGTAACATTTGTGGATAGTATGGACACTTTGCGAGAGTGTTTCCTTTGGCATTCTACGGCGCAGTGTGTTGGTGTGCAAGGTTTTTGTAACATTTGTGGATAGTATGGACACTTTGCGAGAGTGTTTCCTTTGGCAGGGTCTCAGCATACCGCCGCCCCACCGCAGGGTCGTTCACGGGGATCCCGTAGAGGTCGTTCTTTTCTGGTTCAGCAGCAGAGGTTGGGAGAGCCTCGGTAAGGCCGTTACAGCAGCCTGGTCCTTTGTGGTTTGGACAGTATTCCCAGCCCCAATTTTCAGGACCCCAGTTTGCCCAAGTGAATGCCATGACGAGGGATCAAGCGGAGGGCACGCCAGGAGGAGGAGTGATCGTAGGTACATGCTTTGTTTTTTATTTTATTGCACGTGTATTGTTTGATACAGGAGCATCGTATTCGTTTATTGCTGATGATTTGTGGTTGAGCATGGTTTGCATACTACTAATTTGTGTGATGTTGTGTCTGTTGCGACTCCTGCCGGCGTGATCCTGTACTCCCAAGAGGTTTTGTTGCATGGCATTCTTAGTTTTGGTGAGAATGTGTTGGTAGCGAATCTGATCAGGCTAATGTTGTGGGATTTTGATTGCATAGTAGGAATGGACGTGTTGTCTGGTTATAGGGCCACAGTGGATTGTTTCCATGGAGTTGTGCATTTTAGGCCCCTAGTCTCGAGAGAAGTGGGACTTCTATGGCCTCGATTCCCGATCGAAGATTCCTTTAGTCTCTGTGATTGAGATATTTAGCCTGTTGTCGTTGGAGAATGCTGGATTTATGATCTATGCTTTGTATGCGTCTTTTTCGTCGTGCGTGAAGATTAGTGACATTCCCGTTGTTCACAATTTCCCTGATGTGTTTCCGAAGGAGATTCCTGGTTTTCCTCCGAAGAGGGAGATAGACTTCAGCATTGAGTTGGTACCTGGTACAGCTCCTATCTCGAGAGCCCCGTATCGTTTAGCGTCTGTTGAGTTGAGGAAGGTTAAGGTACAGCTTAGCGATTTGTTGGAGAATGCTTTTATTAAACCTAGCATGTCGCCGTGGGGAGAACCTATCTTGTTTGTGATGAAGAAAGATGGGTCGATGAGCATGTGCATCGACTTTAGGCAGTTGAATAAGGCAACAGTGAAGAATAAGTACCCTTTGCCAAGGATTTATGACTTATTTGATCAGCTTCAGGGATCGACTGTGTTTTCTAAGATCGATCTACGTTCGTGGTACCATCAGTTGTGCATTAGAGAGCAAGATGTTGCAAAAACTTCTTCTCGTACGAGGTACGGGCACTATGAGTTTTTTGTTATGCCTTTTGGTTTGACGAATGCCCCCGCAGTTTTCATGGACCTGATGAATCGAGTCTTTAGAGAATTCATCGATCGGTTTGTGATTGTGTTTATCGATGATATATTGGTGTACTCTAAGACTCCGATGCAGCACAAAGAGCATTTTAGATTGGTTCTCCAGACACTTCGAGACTCGCAGCTGTATGCTAAGTTTTCCATGTGCGAGTTTTGGTTAGACCGAGTTGTATTTCTGGGTCATGTTGTTTCAGCTGTAGGTATTTCTGTGGATCCCAGTAAGGTAGAGGCAGTTGTTAACTAGGAGCGTCCCAAGAATGTTTTTGAGTCGTAGTTTCTTGGGTTTGGCTGGCTATTATCGACATTTTATAGAAAGATTCTCCAGTATAGCTAATCCTATGACGCAGTTGACTCAAAAAGACAAGAGGTTCGTTTGGACTGAGTAGTGTGAGAATAGTTTTCTATTGCTTAAAGAGAAGTTAACTTCTGCGCCTGTGTTAGCTTTGCCTTCTGGTTCAGGTGGTTATGTAGTTTGCTCAGATGCTTCCTTGAATGGATTGGGTTGTGTGTTGATTCAGAATGGTCGAGTCATTCATATGCCTCTCGTCACATGAAACTGCATGAGTCTCGTTATCCAGTTCATGATTTGGAGTTGGCAGCAGTGGTTTTTGCCTTGAAGATTTGGCGCCACTATTTGTATGGCGAGCAGTTTGTGGTTTATTCAGACCACAATAGCCTTCAGTATCTGTTTTCTCAGTCAGATTTGAACATGAGAGCGTAGATGGATAGAGCTGCTAAAGGAGTTTGATTGTGATATCCAATATCAGCCTGGGAAAGTGAATGTAGTTGCTGATTCATTAAGCAGAAAGGCTCAAATGGCAATGCTGGCTTCGTTGCAGATTTCGAAGGTCCATGAGCATCTAAGCACTACTGGTTGGCGATTTTACCCAGGTGAGGATTATGTTGTGTTGTCTTCTTTCCAAGTTGAGCCACAGATTGTTGCGAGAATTAGAGCAGCTCAGAGAACTGATCCATCCATCCATGAGCTGAAGTTGAAAGCTCGAGCTGGACAACTGGAGGATTATTCTGTCTCCTCAGATGGTTGTTGAGGTTTCATGATCGGTTGGTTGTGCCAAATATGATTGATTTGAGGTGGAGATCTTGAGACAAGTGCACTGTAGTAGACATAGTGTCCATCCAGGTGCAAGGAAGATGTACCATGTCTTGAAGCAGCATTATTGTGGGCAGGTTTGAAGGGTGATGTTGCTGATTTTTTAGCCCGTTGTCTGAACAGTCAGAAAATTAAGACCGAGAGGATGAGACCTGGTGGTCTATTGCATAGTAATGAAGTTCCACAATGGAATTCGGAGCACATAGCAATGGATTTTGTGACCCATTTGCCTCATTCCCGCAGAGGTTGTGATGCTGTGTGGGTTGTTATCGATAGGTTGTCGAAGTCTGCTCACTTCATTCCCTGCACTATGACTTATTCTTTGAAGAAGATAGCGAAGCTGTACATAGATTTCTTGGTGCGATTGCATGGTGTGCCAGTTTCTATCGTTTCAGATCGTGATCCGAGGTTTACTTCCAGGTTTTGGAAGAGTTTGCAAACAGCTTTGGGCACCAGATTGACTATGAGCACAACGTATCATCCCCAGATAGATGGCCAATCTGAGAGAACTATCCAGATTTTAGAGGATATGTTGAGAGCTGTTGTGATAGATTTTAGTGGTAGCTGGCAAGATTCGTTGTATTTGGTTGAGTTTTCTTACAATAACAGCTACCAGGTCACGATTGGTATGGCACCATTTGAAACTTTGTATGACAGGAAGTGTAGATCATCTGTGTGTTGGGAAGAAGTAGGGGAGAAGCATCTGTCTTCTCCATAATTTGTGCAGCAGATGAGGGATGAAGTAGATATGATTTGCCAGCGAATGAAAGTTGCACAAGATCGACATGCCAGTTATGCGAATAAGAGGCGTAGACCTTTGGAATTTCAGGTTGGTGATCTGGTTTTCTTAAAAGTTTCTCCTTTCCGCAGTGTTATGAGATTTGGTCTCAAGGGAAAATTGGCTCCTCGTTATGTTGGACCATATGAGATTGTTGAGAAGATTGGTCCTTTGGCTTATCGGCTGTTGTTGCCGCCAAATCTATCCTCCTTACATGATGTTTTTCATGTATCTATGTTGAGGAAGTATGAGCCAGATCCATGGCATGTGTTGAGAACTGACGAGGTAGAGCTAGATCGGACTTTGAGCTATGTTGAGTACCTTGCATAACATGGATAGAAAATAAAAACAGCTGAGGAAGTAGACCATTCCCTTGGTGATGGTCCAGTGGAGAAAACCTAGTAGAGAAGAAGCTACGTGGGAGCTGGAAGAGAAGATGCAACAAGAGTGCCCGCATCTGTTTGAGTAGATGTTGCATTTGTTTCCAGTAACTAGTTTTGATTGTGTTATTTGTTCCAGTTATCTTGAACTCTTAATCTGGAGTCATTATTTGATTTCTAGGACGAAATCATGTTTTAGTGGGGGAGAGATGTGAGACCCAAAAGTCTACTTAGATTAATTGAGTAAATTAATCGGGTTTGGCATAGACCATATTTGTCTTGAACAGATCTGGGATGAGTCAGCTTTGAGCTGGTACGCTTGGTGAAGCTATCGGGTCTGTTTAAGTCCTTGAAACAGCTATGGAAAGTTAGAGATTCTGCGGAGTAGGAATCAGATTTGAGCGTTGGTCAACGCGGGTCAACCTTATTCAGATCGTGTAATCAGATCTGGTAGTAGCGCGTTATTTTGGGCGCACAGTTGGATATATTGCGTGGGTAGCAAAACTATGCCGTTCGGGAGAAGCCAGATGTGAGTTGCATTGTACGCTACGGAAGAGTGGACCGGTGCGGTTCAGAGATTCAGATGTGACTTGTTGGAGTGCGTCAGATCTGAGGGCTTTGGGAGCGACGTCTTTTAGTATTTCAGACTTGAGTTAGCGGGATGGCTTTTGTATTAGTTGCGAGCATGTTTCTGTGCGACGTTGTTTGATTAAGTCCCACATCTGTTTCGACGTAGTGTCCAGATCTGGAGTGGTACTCAGATTTAAGCTGGTTTAAGATGTGAACCCCGAGGTTGTCGGTGGATGTTGTTCACCAGACTTGACCAGATTTGAGTTATATTTAAGAGAAGACTTTGAACCTTCGTCCATTATTGTTCCCCGACACTTAGAATATTTCTCATAAGATAAATCTGTCGCGATACCCTAGATACTGTTCATCGTAGCTCTTTTTCTCCAATTGTCGGCGGTAGCCAGCTCCGACTGAAGTAAGAGTGGTAGCGCTGGACTCCTATTGCTAAGACGCTTCGTTTGGTACCACTTTTGGAAGCTTGCGTCAAGCTTGGATAAGTTCGCGAAGACATCTCCCTTGTGTAGTCTATTAGCATAAGCGTCGAGTCACTCCTGATGTTCAGGTAGCTCGTTGGGTGAGTGTTAGTTTCTACCCTTGTGCTTTGATTTGAGCTAGATGGGGAGGACAGAACTGGTGGAGTGAGTAAATCCCAGTTCGTAGTGTCTGTGTGATGGTTTGGTCAGGTCCTGGAGTCAAGAGAAGTGGCTTGGTGTGAGGGTCAAGTGAAGGGTGATCCAGATTCGTGCCTGTGCGCGACCAGTAGGTGTGTTGGGTATTGAAGAGCATTATAAATGGTCCGTATAGTCTAGGTTGAGTACAGAAGATGGCCCATCAAGTTAGGGTCACGTGGGTCCAAGCAAGGAGTGATTTGATCAATGAATGAATTAGTTATGAATTGTACGGTTAGCACATGTCATGACTTGTCGCCTGTGAACGAATAGTAGAGTTTTTGGGGTCGGGTATATCGCTCTATGTGGTCTATGTGATCAAGGTTGAGTCCAAACAATAGCCCATTGAGTTAGGGTCTTGTAGGTTCAAATAGAGGGTGAGTCGATTAAGGAATGAATTAGTTATGATTTTTACGGTGTTCTCACTCACACTGCGTCTCATCGGGGCAGTTTTGGGGGAATTCGAGTTTTGCATTCCCAGGCCAGCCAATTTTTTCAGATGTTTTTAAGAGTATATCATTATGTTTTAGAAAGTTTTTACAAATTTTAAGGTTTATGATTTTTCATGAAAAATTTGAGCAAAAGAAAAAGTTGAAACTTGAGGCAAGAAAATGTTTTTAGGTTTGAGGCGAGGAAAATATTTTGAATGATATGACTTTATTGTTGTTACTCTTTAACAGATATGGGGCCGGGAGACGTCTTGTTTACGAAACTATGGGTATGGAACCGAGAGATATCATTTAGCCATGCCAAACTGATGCGTAATGGACTTCGGATAAGTATCGGGGTGCCTTACACTTGACGGGTATGGATTCCAGATAGTACTAAGATGCCATACCAGCCTAGTACTATGGTTTTATATAGCTAGATCAAGAGATTTGAGGTGTAGGAGCTACAGTCTGGAAACTGAATTCGTAAGAAAAGTATTTTAGCGATGTTATTTTACGCATTTAAGTCCATGAAATATTATTTGGTTACACTTTCTGTGAGACGCGAAAGTCTACTTAGATTAATTGAGTTAATTAATCGGGTTTGGCATAGACCATATTTGGCTTGAAGAGATCTGGGATGAGTCAGCTTTGAGCTGGTACGCTTGGTGAAGCTATCGGGTCCGTGTAATCAGCTCTGGAAAGTTAGAGATTCTGCGGAGTAGGAATCAGATTTGAGCGTTGGTCAACGCGGGTCAATCGTATTCAGATCCTGTAATCAGATCTGGTAGTAGCACGTTATTCTGGGCTCACAATTGGATATATCACGCGGGTAGCGAAACTATGCCGTTTGGGAGAATCCAGATGTGAGTTGGGTTGTACGCTATGGAACAGTGGACCGGTGCGGTTTAGAGATTCAGATGTGACTTGTTGGAGTGCCTTAGATCTGAGTGCTTTGGGAGCGACGCCGTTTAGTATTTCAGACTTGAGTTAGCGGGGTGTTATTATTTGGGAGCGTGTTTCTTGTTAGAGTAGATGCCCAACTAGCCAACTTGTGGCGTGTGGGTTCATAGACTCTTGTATGTAACGATCTTTATATATGATATTCGCATTTATTTATGGCATTCTTTACTTTCATTGTGTTGTATGATGATTTACAATTGCGTTGAGTAAAGACCTGGAATGCACTATAGTGTATGTTAGATGTGATAGTGGGTATGACGGCTATCATGAAACACATCTAATAGTCACTGTGTATTCTGAACACGTTCCTAGTCGATTGGGCCGTCAAAATGAGGATAAGGTCGCCCGAGCTCGAGACTAGTATCTGCGATGCGAAGTACCATGTTTCATTGGTAGGGAACATTGTGATGTTCTGAGCATGCAGATAGATAGTGACCTGGTGATCTATCGAACTACCCTCGTTCGGACTTTCCAAGTGGTTACCATTTGTCGAGTGGATAAGTCCGAGGTTTTGGTTGTACTGATTAGTCCTCACGACTCGAAACGTTTTTGAGACTCTACATGATAGGCACCTCACTTTGACCCGTTTGCCGACTCACTTGGGGTCGTTAGGCGGCGGGATTGGGAGAGGCCCCGATGCATGTAGGAGTCGATGCATCGTTGTCGAGGATTCACCGCTCGCAGACATGCGTGGATATCCTATGTTATCTGAGGAGACGATAGTGTATAAATCTCCGGCCAGAGTACTAGAAGTGTTTTAGGTAAATGGGTTTACCTATTTACACTCGCGATGTCACTATTCGATCTCCAAGGTGTATGCATAGCCATCGGATCTTTAGCGACTCTCGATTTACCAATGGTCGTTGATCTTATCGGGATATATGGATTGAAAGGACCGTACTGTACGCTAACCACGACCAACTGGTTCTTGCAGGCACTATCAGTGATACCTAGGGGATCATGGGGCGATGTTGCTAGACGCTTTACCATGATCCGATGGGCAAGTACGAAATTGTGATTTCGGAGCCACAATGGTTGTGGGCCCACGGCTAACTGTATCCCTGAACCATTTAGGGTCACACAAGTACTGGATTCAAGATTCCCGCACGGAAACTGAGCTCAATGTGTTGAGCACTTGAGGAGGATTTTATGGAGTGCGACTTCCTAAAAGTCAACAAGGGTCAAATCGTGATTTGCCGCTGTTGAGGGGCAAAACGGTCATTTTGCAATTTAGGGTTAGATGATCTGAAAAATTGTTTTCATATCATAATATTCAGTTTTGGAAACTGAGTCGATCGTGCCGATCTGATCGGCGATCGGAGTTGTAATGAAGTCGCAGTGCTGGATATCGTCATTTGTACCTGGGCCCGTTGGGCCGGTCCAAGTCCATCTCTAATCTACTTAAAGTAGATTAGGGCTTCATTATGAATAATCACATCACTTCTACCCTAACCCTAGCTCCTAATTCGGCCGCCTCCCTCCTCTCCAAGCCTCACGCCGTTGCCGTGCTTGCCACGCGCCGCCGCCGCCGCCTTCCCTCGCCGGACTTGTTCCGGCCATCGTGAAGAGGAGTTTCCATCCGTGCTGATCTCGTCAGGCCTTCTAGTGCAGGCTGACGAAGGAACCTTGCTTCCGGTCATGGACTTGATTAGACGTAATCTACCGCCGCCTACCGTTTGAAGTGCCGGTTTCCTCGTGAAACTGGTCGGAGCCAGGCACCTAGACGCCAACAAGGTAATCTACTAATCATCCTATGAATGGTTTATAGCATGATATTATTGTATTGAACGTTTCCCGGCGCCAAATTTTAAAACTTCCACTGCGCCGTCGGGAGACGGGATCCGGATCCGTCACCGCTATCCCAACAGTGGTATCAGAGCACAGGCTCGGATCCTTCAATATAATCGTTGCCATAATTGTATGGTAATCTACTAATCATCCTATGAATGGTTTATAGCATGATATTATTGTATTGAACGTTTCCCGGCGCCAAATTTTAAAACTTCCACTGCGCCGTCGGGAGACGGGATCCGGATCCGTCACCGCTATCCCAACAGTGGTATCAGAGCACAGGCTCGGATCCTTCAATATAATCGTTGCCATAATTGTATCTAATCTCTAATTTTCAGATTGAATTAAAAAAAAAATTTTTTGGTATGGCCTCCGGCCGCCGCCGTGTGCGGCGGCGCCCCTCTCTCGCGCGCATGAGTGCGCGCGACTTGCGCGCTGGCCGCGCAAGGGAGGCGATCGCTGGACTTGTCCAGCGCAAGACGTGCGCTGATGATGGCCGATGCTGGGCGCTTCCTTCTCGCATGGAGGCCGATCGATTGTTGATGCTGTCCCGCGCACGGTTGCGCAAACACTGGCCGGAAGGAGGTCGGCCGTGGGCTGCTGGGCTCTCAAATGGTTGCACGTTAATTGGCGCAACGTGCGCCATGCTCCACGCACGTCGCGGTGGCGCCCGTCCTTGTGCCGCGCGCATGCATGGTGGCGGCGGCCCCCGCCGTGCTGCCGCCGTCCGGCGATCTTCCGACAGCGATGCGACGGCTAATTTTCTCCTAGGTTTTGTTCGGGCCTGTCCCGGGCAGCCCATGAAGTTTTCGGGCCGATATTCGATATCGGGCCGATTTTGGTCGATTTTGAAATTTTGATATTTTTGGGCCTAAAATTGTTTTAAGCCCAATATGATGCAATTAAAATTGCAAAATACGATTTTGATTGTAAAATATGATTTTATAATTAAATATGATTTTGTTGATTAAAATTTGATTTTATCGACAAAATGCGATTTTATTATAAAATACGATTTTATGATTAAAATATGATTTTGCGATAAATAATTTGATTATTTAATTTATGCATATTAATTAGATTGATTCCATGATTGGGATGATCGAGAGCCATGCCCAATGTGTTAGGTGTATGCTTTTTATGATTTCAGTTGTATTTGATATTGTTGATTATCATTTATTACAGTGGGTCTGTTTGTGGCCCGTTCCCACCCCTTAAAATGTATCTCTTATTTGTCATGGAATTTAATTGTAAATTACTAGACTTAGTGGGAGGACCTTTGAAGATGGTGGGCCCGATGACGATCAAAGATACTGAAGACCGAATATCTGTAAAAACCGGAAGCAAATGTAATAGGATTGTATTGCATATTGCATTTCACCTAGGATTGGACCCAGGTCCGTGATTGGCAACCACGGACCGCATAGCTCTCGCGATCGATCATCCCAATGTTAATATATGTGATATATAGTTAGTTGAATCCGCATGTTTTAAATATGATTTAAAATATATTGCATGAGATCAAATTTTCAAAAATAAAATCCCTCGTTTAAAATACGATTTAAAACTAATATCAAGATAAAAGTTTATTCGATAAACCAAAGGGAATTTAAATTTGTTTAAATTTCCCTACGTTCCATCAACAATGGGTGTATGCCGATGCTACCCGTATACATGGCCCGGCTCATATTATTGAGGGGGTCATGTATGCCGAAAAGCTGTCCACGCCATTGACACTCGTTGTGAGTTCGGTTGGAACTCCCTTTAACGTTGGCTCATATTATTGGGGACGTTAAGGGGACCGTCCTTCACGACTCAACATTGATGGGTCATCTTGACATGTGATAGTAAACGGCGTCATATTATTGGGCCCTTACTGGACGTGAGGTGAATACATGGAAGTTGCACCGGTTGCAATCGGAAACTACCTTTTGGGGGTCATGGATGGCTGATATTATTCGGGTCCATGATCGCTTGATTGGGCTCCGTGTACCCACTAAAGAAACTTGCTTTCTCGATTTCATTAGAGGCTGGTGAAATCGTTAAAATAGTGGGAGGGTAATTCATAAAACTTAACGACCTTGTTTTATGTCTTAGCGATTATTTTATATATTGTTAGTGATGATTGTCTGTTTTCTTTCAGTATTACTGCTTATACCATGTCTTCGTTCAAAAACCCACTCGCTGCTATACTGGATAGCAACAAGTTCACCGGTCTGAACTACCAAGACTGGCTCCGCAACCTCAACCTTGTGTTGGCTTCGGAGAAAATTCTTTATACGATAGAGAAGTGCCCTCCGAAGGAAGCCCCTGCCGATATCAGCCCTGAGGATTTTGTTACGCTTAAACAATGGTGGGACGACGAGGTTAAAGCTCGAAGCTATGTGATGGCGTCGATGTCCAATGAAATGCAACGGCGCTTTGAGAAGACAAAGTATGCTGCTGACATACTTTTTCATCTCAAAGAACTGTATGGGGAGAACTCTCGACATGAGAGGTTCACGGCTGTCAAGGAGCTTATGACGAGCCGCATGCGCGATGGGACTTCGGTCCGCGAGCATGAGGTTCGTATGATTGGGCTCGTTGAAAAGCTGTCGGGCCTTGATATCACACTTCCACACGAACTGTCTGTGGATGTGCTTCTCCTCTCACTGCCTGCTGCATTCGACCCCTTTGTGGTCAACTTCAACATGAACAAGCTGGCAGCCACACTTGAAGAGGTGGTTAACATGCTTGTAGTGTTTGAAGAAACCATAAAGAAGGACAAGCCCGTCCTCCTTATGGGCTCTTCTTCCTCTGCGAAGAAGGGGCCCAGACGCAAGGGAAAAAAGCGTTCTGCCCCTGCGAAGGAGGAAAAGCCCAC
>KV009659.1:208890-238289 GCA_001598015.1 Dorcoceras hygrometricum
CAGGTGATGACAAGAAGTCGACGTCTTAGGGAGGGTGAGACCCACTTGAGGCTTGGCCATGGAGCAAGGGTTGCTGCTATAGCTATAGGAGATGTCTATTTATTTCTGTCCTCAGATTTTATGTTTTTATTGAGAAACGTTTTATTTGTTCCCGAATTAATAAAGAACATTATTTCTGTTTCTATGCTTGATAGTGATGGATATTCTTGTATGTTTGCTAATTCGATTTGCAATATTTACAAGAATGAATTGTTTAATTTGGAATTGGGAACGCGAAAACGATTTATACACCTTAAAATTAAAAGACGATCCAACTCGCGATGTCGAAGCACATACAACAACGATTAAAAGGAAACACGATAACTTGAACCCAGCACAACTTTGGCACGCTAGGCTAGGTCATATTTCTCTAAGTAGGATGAACAAGTTAGTTAGGAGTGACATGTTTGATCTGTCAGACATTAACTCCCTACCAACTTGTGAGTCTTGTCTTAAGGGAAAGATGACTAAGCAACCCTTCAAGGGCAAGGGTGAGCATGCTCAAGGCCTATTGGATTTGATCCATACTGATGTGTGTGGTCCATTTAGTATTGGTACTAAATACGGTCACACATATTTCATCACCTTTACCGACGATTACTCTAGGTATGGGTACTTGTACTTGATGAAGCACAAGTCTGAATCTTTTGAAAGGTTCAAAGAATTCAAGGCTGAAGTAGAAAATCAACTAGGCAAAAGTATTAAAGCACTTCGATCGGATCGAGGTGGTGAATACTTAAGTGCTGAATTTCAAGACTATCTGAAGGAGAATGGGATTCTCGCACAGTGGACCCCTCCGGGCACACCACAGCTCAATGGTGTAGCGGAGCATCGTAATCGAACTTTGATGGACATGGTTCGATCTATGATGAGCTTCACTGAGCTTCCTACCTCGTTTTGGGGCTATGCACTCGAAACGGCGGTAATGTTGTTGAACAATGTCCACACCAAGGCAGTGGATAAGACTCCATATGAGATATGGATGGGCAAACCACCCAAGTACTCATACATGAGGATTTGGGGATGTCTTGCTTACGTGAAGCAGACAGTGGGAGATAAGCTGGATACGAGATCCATCTTATGCTACTTCATTGGGTATCCAAAGAATTCCATTGGATACTACTTCTACTATCCCAGCGAAACAAAAGTGTTTGTTTATAGGAATGCCACCTTTATGGAAAGGGAATTTCTACTTGATAGAAAGGGTCAGAATAGTAGAACTCGAAGAGGTTCGAGACCAACTGAAGTACCAGGTGAATCCTTTATGGAAAGGGAATTTCTACTTGATAGAAAGGGCAGAATAGTAGAACTCGAAGAGGTTCGAGAACCAACTGAAGTACCAGGTGAATCTCCTGCACCTCCAGAGCCAGTACCAGAAATGGTCGCACCTAGGAGATCCAAAAGGGTTCCTAGGGCTCCTGAGAGATATGGTTTTCTCCTTGAAGATGATCAAGGTGATCAAGTTGTTGGATCTGATCCAAGAACTTTCAAGGAGGCAATTTTCGATGCAGATTCTAATCTGTGGCTTGAAGCAATGCAGTCCGAGTTAGACTCGATGCATGCTAACAAAGTTTGGACTCTTGTTAATCCTCCCGAAGGAATTGTTCCTATTGGGTGCAAAAATGGGTATACAAGAGGAAACATGGTCCTGATGGTAAGGTAATGACCTACAAGGCACGACTGGTCGTGAAAGGTTACACTCAAAGGCAAGGTGTTGACTATGATGAAATCTTCTCGCCAGTCGCAATGTTCAAGTCGATTAGAATCTTATTAGCCATAGCCGCATGGTACGACTATGAGATATGGCAAATGGATGTGAAAACTGCGTTCCTTAATGGAAACATTAAGGAAGAGATCTATATGACGCAGCCTGAGGGTTTCACATCTGTTGGAAGCGAGCATAAGGTATGCAAGCTTCAGAGATCGATCTACGGTCTCAAACAAGCATCGTGAAGTTGGAACCTGAGATTCGATGAAACAATTAAGGAATTTGGTTTCATCAAGAATCCCGAGGAGCCATGTGTTTATAAGAAGGTAGTTAAAAGCGCTGTGACATTCCTAGTACTTTATGTTGATTACATTCTACTCATTGGGAATGATGTAGGGATGCTGCAATCAACGAAAGTCTGGTTGTCTAGTAGATTCTCGATGAAGGACATGGGTGAAGCATCCTATATTCTTGGAATACAGATCTATCGGGATAGATATAAACGGATGCTCGGACTCACCCAAGCCACCTACATCGATACCATACTTAAGAGGTTCTCTATGGAAGATTCCAAGAGAGGACACCTACCTATGTGCCACGGGGTCACTCCATCTAAGTCTATGTGTCCGAAGACTGATGAGGAGATAGAGAGTATGACACGTGTGCCATATGCCTCGGCAATATGTAGTATTATGTATGGCATGATCTCGACTAGACCGGATGTCGCATATGCTCTGAGTGTCACGAGCCGCTACCAGGCCAACCTCGGCCAATTACATTGGAAGGCTGTGAAGGATATTCTTAAGTACATGCGAATGACTAAGAATATGTTCATGGTCTATGGGGGTGGTGAACTAAAACTGGAAGGCTACACTGATTCTACCTTCCAGTGTGACGTGGATGATTCGAAGTCAACCTCTGGATTTGTATTCATGCTCAATGGTGGTGCTGTCTCTTGGAATAGTTCCAAGAAAGACACCATCGCGGATTCAAACACTGAGGCTGAGTACATCGCAGCATCAGCTGCTGCTAAGGAGGAAGTTTGGATAAGGAATTTCGTCCAAGAGTTGGTCGTCATTCCTAATGGAGTTGGTCCAGTCCCGGTGTACTGCGACAACACGGGTGCCGTTGCGCAAGCAAAGGAGCCTAGGTCTCACCAAAGATCCAAACATATACTGAGGAAATACCACATAATCCGAGATATTGTGGCTATAGGTGACATAGAAGTTGAGAGAGTCGCCTCTGCGGACAACGTTGCCGATCCACTTACAAAGCCCTTGCCAAGACCGTTGTTTGAAAAACATCGCGAAACGATGGGACTGCGTCTGATGAGTAGTTGGCTTTAGGGCAAGTGGGAGATTGTTAGAGTAGATGCCCAACTAGCCAACTTGTGGCGTGTGGGTTCATAGACTCTTGTATGAAAAGATCTTTATATATGATATTCGCATTTATTTATGGAATTCTTTACTTTCATTGTGTTGTATGATGATTAACAATTGTGTTGAGTAAAGACCTGGAATGCACTATAGTGTATGTTAGATGTGATAGTGGGTATGACGGCTATCATGAAACACATCTAATAGTCACTGTGCATTCTGAACTCGTTCTTAGTCGATTGGGCCATCAAAATGAGGATAAGGCCGCCCGAGCTCTAGACTAGTATCTGCGATGTGAAGTACCATATTTCATTGGTAGGGAATATTGTGATGTTTTGAGCATGCAGATAGATAGTGACCTGGTGATCTATCGAACTACCCTCGTTCGGACTTTCCAAGTGGTTACCATTTGTCGAGTGGATAAGTCCGAGATATTGGTTGTACTGATTAGTCCTCACGACTCGAAACGTCATTGAGACTCGACATGATAGGCGTCTCACTTTGACTCGTTTGCCGACTCACTTGGGATCATTAGGCGGCGGGATTGGGTGAGATCCCGATGCATGTAGGAGTCGATTCTTCGTTGTCGAGGATTCACCGCTCGCAGACATGTGTGGATATCCTATGCTATCTGAGGAGACGATAGTGTATAAATCTCTGGCCACAGTAATAGAAGTGTTTTAGGTAAATGGGTTTACCTAGTTACACTCGCGATGTCACTATTCGATCTCCAAGATGTATGCATAGTTATGGGATCTCTAGCGACTCTCGATTTACCAATGGTCGTTGATCTGATTGGGATATATGTGATACCTAGGGGATCATGGCACGATGTTGCTAGGCGCTTTACCATGATCCGGTGGGCAAGTCCGAAATTATGATTTCGAAGCCGCATTGGTTGCGGGCCCACGGCTAGCTGTATCCCTTAATCATTGAGGGTCACACAAGTACTGGATTCGTGATTCCCGCTCAGAAACTGAGCTCAATGTGTTGAGCATAAGAAGAGGATTTTAGGGAGTGCGACTTCCTAAAAGTCAACAGGGTTCAAATTGCGATTTCCCGCTGTTGAGGGGCAAAACTGTCATTTTGGACTAAGTAATCTGAAAAATTGTTTTCGCATCATAATACTCAGTTTTGTAAACTTTGTAGACCGGTACGATCAGATCGTCGATCGGAGTTATGATGAAGTAACGCTGATAGGGATGAACCGAATGTTCATACGTTGGACTGGGCTCGCCCCAGGTCCAATGGGTCGGTTCAAGCCCATCACACCTATACTTAGTCTTGAGCCTAGGGTTGCATATCATAACTTAACTCTCAATTTCTAGCCTCCACTTGAAGTCGGCCGCCCCCTCTCCTCTCGCCCCCGAGAAGTGGGATCCGGATCCGCCACCGTTCCCCAACAGCATTATCCATGTTGAACACAGATCTTGGTTAGCCATGATTTGTTGTCTTGATCTGTGTACCAGGATGCTTGTATTGGAGGACGAGCGGGTAACTCCCGTATGCCTCACCTCCCTGCTGCGATCTGTTAGCCACTATGAGCAGAGTGGGTAGCTCCCGCATCTCATGAGTTGGGCAAAAGCAGGTTGAGCTATGTTCCGCATCTGGTACCGTGTGCTGAGAAGAATGGGTAGCTCCCATATGCTCACACACCATAGCCACCATTGTTCAGTTGATCCGATTCGTTTTTGAGCAGCTGTTGAGATCCGTTGGCTCCCTGTATTCGGTTGTAGCCTTGTCGTCATGCATAGCATTCGCATTTTATCTATTGCTATTTAACTGCTATTTTTCAGTTGCTCTCCGTACTGGGGTTTGACCCCATGTCCCTCTGGGGCTGGTTGTTGTTTTCCTGTTGAGTTGGTTAGGCTATCATGGTTTCTCAGCTGGTCGTGGAGTTGATCCATCTGGTAACGCCCAGGAGGAGGATAGAGTGTCCCAGTTATCTATATTGTATTAGCTGTTGTTGGGAGTCACTCTGTTTTGTATTGCTGCTGTGGTTGTATCGTTGTTGAGATTGTAAAACCAATATTTTGAATATCAGTGCATTTTAAATTATGTTTCTACGTCAGGACAAAAGCGAAAATTTAGCCACTATTTTAATGCTTCCGATATTGTTTATTGCGTGGTTTTACTCTGTTTGAGCACGAGGCCTGAAATTTTTGGTATCAGAGCTTAAGCTGGGATAAGCTCAATTTCTTTGATCACACTTGAGTCTAGGCACAATGTTGCTTGTTGCATGTGCATGACTATGTGATTTAATTGTTATGTGATATATTTGTTGCTATGTGACCTTACCCTCTTAGTGCCTTTGTAGATGCCGCCTAGACGTAGGGGTAGAGGTAGAGGGCAGTTTCAGGAGGAATCCGAGGGTCAGAACGAGGAGGTGCAGCATAATGGACCTTTTCATAGACGTGATAGTCAGATTGAGGTAGATGAGCTGGAAGCCCGTGTGGACGACATGGAACTTGTGATGGCAAGGTTTCAGCGGATGAACCCTCAGACGTTTAACAGTGATGAGCCTAGTTCCGATGATGAGTCCTGGTTGCAGCACATAACCAGGTTGTTTAACCATGTGAGGTACGACGACGAGCGTAGGTTGAGTTGGCTACGTTCCAGTTGAGGAGGAGTGCCAAGCGTTGGTGGAGAGGTGCTTCTCGAGCTCTAGAGGAGACTGGTGTATGGATTTCGTGGAACAGTTTTTGTACTTCCTTTCGACAGGAGTATGTCCCTGAGTCCTATGTTAACGCCAAGGAGCATGAGTTTGATAACCTGGTTCAGGGGACTATGTCCGTGGGAGAGTATGCCCGGAGATTTTCTTCTCTTCTTACGTATGTTCCGCATGTCTCTGGTCGTGAGAGGGCAAAGAGGAACAAGTTCTTGGAGGGACTGAATGAGGAGTTTTATTCTTTAGTGTTGGCGGGTTCATTGACGAGTTATGCGGATGCGGTGGACAAGGATATGGATATTGAGGAGGGACTGCAGAACCGTAGGTCTCGTGTTAGGCCGCAAGTGGTGCAAGGTAACAGTCCCGTGGTTTCGGGGGTGCAACCTACCCAATCTGTGCAGTCATCCCAGCCACCCCAGCAGCAGACAGCCCAAAAGTCTGGACACCAGAGGTTTAGACCTCGTGGTCGTCAGTTCAAGAAGAAGTCATGTTCTAGTTCTTCTGGCTCGGGTAGTTCGATCAGCGGTAGTCCCAAGGTCGAGTTTGTGGCTAGTGTGGAGGAAAGCATCCTACGGCGCAGTGTGTAGGTGTGCAAGGTTTGTTGAGTAAGCGTGCAAGGGTGAGAACAAGTACTGGGATGGGTGACCTCTTGGGATGTTCTCATACGTCAAGCTGCAGACGTTGCGCCGCTTGATCTGGTTAGCCATGTGGGCTGTAAAAGTATGATGCCAGATCTTAACGGGTAATACTATCTCTGCTTGGGATAGGGCCGACGGTAGAGGAAGGATAAGACTAATCTCTAATGTAATTGATACAACACCAGCAGTTAGACACGCACCTCCTCTGACTCTAGGCCTAACAGCCCAACCCTAACGCACATAATAGGTGCACTCTGCGTTGCCACATTATAAGGAAATAAAGTTGCACCTTGGCTAATAGCTATAGCTTTTGGATTAGTGGTAAGCGCTTGATCCTAACAATTGGTATCAGAGCGAGGTCATGGTTCGAGTCTCCAAAGAAGTATTTTCTATACTTCTTGGGGGGGGATTGTTGAGTTAAGCGTGCAATCTCACAAGTACTGGGATGGGTGACCTCTTGGGAAGTTCTCATACGTCAAGTTGCTGACGTTGCGCCGCTTGATCTTGTTGGTCATGTGGGCTGTAAAAGTGTGATACCAGATCTTAACGGATAATACTATCTCTGCTGGGGATAGGGACCGGTGGTAGGGAAGGGTAAGACTGATCCATAAGGGAATTGAGATAGCACCAGCTGTTAGACACGCACCTCCTCTGACTCATAGGCCTAACAACCCAACCCTAACACACATAATAGGTGCACTCAGCTCATTATAAGGAAAAAAAGTGGCACCTTGGCTAATAGCTATAGGTTTTGGCCTAGTAGTAAGCGCTTGATCCTAACAAGGTTCGTGTAACATTTGTGGACAGTATGGATACTTTGCGAGAGTGTGTCCTTTGGCAGGGTCTCAGCATACCATCGCCCCACCGCAGGGTCATTCAGGGGGATCCGGTAGAGGTCGTTCTTTTCCGATTCAGCAGCAGAGGTTGGGAGAGCCTCGGTTTAGGCCGTTCCAGCAGCCTGGTCCTTCGCGGTTTGGACAGTCTTCCCAGCCCTAGTTTTCAGTACCCCAGTTTGCCCTAGTGAATTCCATGACGAGGGAGCAAGCGGAGGGCCCGCCAGGAGGAGGAGTGATCGCAGGTACATGCTTTGTTTTTTATTTTCCTGCGTGTGTATTGTTTGATACCGGAGCATCGCATTCGTTTATTAATGATGCATTTGTGGTTGTGAATGGTTTGCATACCACTACTTTGTGTGATGTTGTGTCTGTTGCGACTCCTTCCGGCGCGATCCTGTACTCCCAAGAGGTTTTGTTGGATGTCATTCTTAGGTTTGGTGAGAATGTGTTGGTAGCGAATCTGATCAGGCTAATGTTGTGGGATTTTTATTGCATAGTAGGAATGGATGTGTTTTCTAGTTATAGGGCCACCGTGGATTGTTTCCATGGAGTTGTGCTTTTTAGGCCCCAGTCTGGAGAGAAGTGGGACTTCTATGGCCTCGATTCCCGATCGAAGATTCCTTTAGTCTTTTCGATGGAGATGTTTAGCCTGTTGTCGTTGGAGAATGCTGGATTTATGATCTATGCTTTGGATGCGTCTTCTTCGTCGTGCATGAAGATTAGTGACGTTCCCGTTGTTCGCAATTTTCCTTAAGTGTTCTCAGAGGAGATTCCTGGTTTTCCTCCGAAGAGGGAGATAGACTTCAGCATTGAGTTGGTACCCTATACAGCTCCTATCTCGAGAGCCCCATATCGTTTAGCGTCTGCTGAGTTGAGGGAGCTTAAGGTACATCTTAGAGATTTGTTGGAGAAGGGTTTTATTAGACCGAGCATGTCGCCGTGGGGAGCGCCTATCTTGTTTGTGAAGAAGAAAGATGGGTCGATGAGGATGTGCATCAACTTTAGGCCGTTTAATAAGGCAACAATGAAGAATAAGTACCCTTTGCCGAGGATCGATGACTTTTTTGATCAGCTTCAGGGATCGACTGTGTTTTCTAAGATCGATCTGCATTCGGGGTACCATCAGTTGCACATTAGAGAGCAAGATGTTACGAAAACTGCTTTTCGTACGAGGTACGGGCACTATGAGTTTTTTGTTATGCCTTTTGGTTTGACGAATGCCCTCGCAGTTTTCATGGACCTGATGAATCGAGTCTTTAGAGAATTCATTGATCAGTTTGTGATTGTGTTTATGGATGATATCTTGGTGTACTCTAAGACTCTGATGCAGCACAAAGAGCATTTGAGATTGGTTCTCCAGACACTTCGAGACTCAAAGTTGTATGCTAAGTTTTCCAAGTGCGAGTTTTGGTTAGACCGAGTTGTATTTCTGGGTCATGTTGTTTCAGTTGTAGGTATTTCTGTGGATCCCAGTAAGGTAGAGGCAGTTTTAACTGGGAGCGTCCCAAGAATGTTTCTGAGATTTGAAGTTTCTTGGGTTTGGCTGGCTATTATCGACGTTTTATAGAATGATTCTCTAGTATAGCTAAGCCTATGAAGCAGTTGACTCAGAAAGACAAGAGGTTCGTTTGGACTGAGCACTGTGATAATAATTTTCTATTGCTCAAAGAGAAGCTAACTTCTGCTCCTGTGTTAGCTTTGCCGTCTGGTTCAGGTGGTTATGTAGTTTGCTCAGATGCTTCCTTGAATGGATTGGGTTGTGTGTTGATGCAGAACGGTCGAGTCATTCCGTATGCCTCTCATCAGTTGAAACCGCATGGGACTCTTTACCCAGTTCATGATTTGGAGTTGGCAGCAGTGGTTTTTGCCTTGAAGATTTTGTGCCACTATGTGTATGGCGAGCAGTTTGTGGTGTATTCAGACCACAAGAGCCTTCAGTATCTGTTTTCTCAGTCAGATTTGAACATGAGACATCATAGATGGATGGAGATGCTAAAGGATTTTGATTGTGAGATCCAATATCAGCCTCGGAAAGTGAATGTAGTTGCTGATGCATTAAGCATAAAGGCTCAAATGGCGATGCTGGCTTCGTTGCAGATTTCGAAGGTCCATGAGCATCTAAGCACTACTGGTTGGCGATTTTACCTAGGTGAGGATTATGTGGTGGCGTCTCCTTTCCAAGTTGAGCCACAGATTGTTGCGAGCATTAGAGCAGCTCGGAGAACTGATCCATCCATCCATGAGCTGAAGTTGAAAGCTCGAGCTGGACAGCTGGAGGATTATTCATCTCCTAAGATGGTTTTTTGAGGTTTCGTGGCAGGTTGGTTGTGCCAAATCTGATTGATTTGAAGGAGGATATCTTGAGAGAAGTGCACTGTAGTAGACATAGTGTCCATCCAGGTGCACGAAAGATGTACCATTCCTTGAAGCAGCATTACTGGTGGGCAGGTTTGAATGGTGATGTTGCTGATTTTTTAGCCCGTTGTCTGAACTGTCAGCAAGTTAAGGCCGAGAGGATGAGACCTGGTGGTCTATTGCAGAGTTTGGAAGTGCCCCAATGGAATTGGGAGCACATAGCAATGGATTTTGTGACCCATTTGCCTCGTTCCAGCAGAGGTTGTGATGCTGTGTGGGTTGTTATCGATAGGTTTTCGAAGTCTGCTCACTTCATTCCCTACATTATGACTTATTATTTGAAGAGATGGCGAAGCTATACATAGATTTCGTGGTGCGGTTGCATGGTGTGCCAGTTTCTATCATTTCATATCATGATCCGAGGTTCACTTCCAGGTTTTGGAAGAGTTTGCAAACAACTTTGGGCACCAGATTGACTATGAGCACAGCGTATCATCCCCAGACAGATGGCCAATCTGAGATAACTATCCAGATTTTAGAGGATATGTTGAGAGCTGTTGTGATATATTTTAGTGGTAGCTGGCAAGATTCGTTGTATTTGGTTGATTTTTCTTACAATAACAGCTACCAGGTCACGATTGGTATGGCACCATTTGAAGCTTTGTATGGCAGGAAGTGTAGATCGTCTGTGTGTTGGGAAGAATTAGGGGAGAAGCAGCTGCGTTCTTCAGAATTTGTGCAGCAGATGAGGGATCAAGTGGATCTGATTCGCCAGAGAATGAAAGCTGCACAAGATCTCCAGGCCAGTTATGCGAATAAGAGGCGTAGACCTTTGGAATTTCAGGTTGGTGATTTGGTTTTCTTGAAAGTTTCTCCTTTCCGCAGTGTTATGAGATTTGGTCTCAAGGGAAAATTGGCTCCTCGTTATTTTGGACCATATGAGATTGTTGAGAAGATTGGTCCTTTGGTTTATCGGTTGTTGTTGCCGCCAGATCTATCCTCCTTACACGATGTTTTTCATGTATCTATGTTGAGGAATTATGAGCCAGATCCGTCGTATGTGTTGAGCACCGACGAGGTAGAGCTAGATCGGACTTTGAGCTATGTTGAGTATCCCTTGCAGATCTTGGATAGAAAAGAGAAACAGCTGAGGAAGTAGACCATTCCCTTGGTGATGGTACAGTGGAGCAAACATGGTAGAGAAGAAGCTACGTGGGAGCTGGAAGAGAAAATGCAACGAGAGTGGCCGCATCTGTTTGAGTAGATGTTGCATTTGTTTCCAGTAACTAGTTTCGATTGTGTTATTTGTTCCAGTTATCTTGAACTCTTGATCTGGAGTCGTTGTTTGATTTCGAGGACAAAATCCTGTTTTAGTGGGGGAGAGATGTGAGACCCGAAAGTCTACTTAGATTAATTGAGTTAATTAATCGGGTTTGGCATAGACCAGATTTGACTTGAACAGATCTGGGATGAGTCAGCTTTGAGCTGGTATGCTTGGTGAAGCTATCGGGTCCGTTTAAGTCCTTGAAACAGCTCTGGAAAGTTAGAGATTCTGTGGAGTAGGAATCAGATTTGAGCGTTGGTCAACGCGGGTCAACCTTATTAAGATCCTGTAATCAAATCTGGTAGTAGCGTGTTATTCTGGGCGCACAGTTGGATATATCTCGTGGGTAGCGAAACAATTCCGTTTTGGAGAAGCCAGATGTGAGTTGCGTTGTACGCTACGGAAGAGTGGACCGATGCGGTTTAGAGATTCAGATGTGACTTGTTGGAGGGCGTCAGATCTGAGTGCTTTGGGAGCGACGCCGTTTAGTATTTCAGACTTGAGTTAGCGGGATGACTTGTATTAGTCGGGAGCGTGTTTCTGTGCGACGTTGTTTGGTTAAGTCCCACGTTTGTTTCGACATAGTGTCCAGATCTAGAGTGGTACTCGATTTGATCTGGTTTTAGATGTGAACCCCGAGGTTGTCGGTGGCTGTTTTCACCAGATTTGACCAGATTTGAGTTATATTTAAGAGAGGACTTTGACCCTTCGTCCATTATTGTTCTCCGACACTTAGAATATTTCCCGTAAGATAACTCTGTCGCGATACCCTAGCTACTGTTCACCGTAGCTCTTTTTCACCAATTGCCGACTGTAGGAAGCTCCGACTGAAGTAATAGTGGTAGCGCTGGACTCCTCTTTCTAAGACGCTTCGTTTGGTACCGCTTTTGGAAGCTTGCGTCAATCTTGGAGAGGTTTGCGAAGACATCTCCCTTTTGTAGTTTGTTAGCATAAGCGTCGAGTTACTCCTGCCGTTCAGGTAGCTCGTTGGATGAGTGTTAGTTTCTACCCTTGTGCTTTTATTTGAGCTAGATGGGGAGGACAGAACTGGTGGAGTGCGTAACTCCCAGTTCGTAGTGTCTGTGCTTTGTGTTCCTGAGTTAGCGTTGTGCTTTTCTTAGCAGGTTCTCAGATCCATTTTGCTCGGGACTTTGTTGTCATACTTGTATCTCAGAACCGAGCTACGGATGTGAGCTTGTTTTACAGCGTTGAATTGGCATGGATTTTATGTGAGCTACTGTGTTGAATTTTGTGTGCATTTTCTTGCTCCTGCTGTGTTGTTAGCATAAACGCATTATCCATGTTGAACCCAGATCTTGGTTAGCCGTGCTTTGTTATCTTGATCTGTGTACCATGATGATTGTGTTGGAGGACGAGCGGGTAACTCCCGTATGCCTCACTACCTGCTGGGATCTGTTAGCCACTATGAGCGGAGGGTAGCTCCCACATCTCATGAGTTGGCAACAACATGTTGAGCTATGTTCCGCATCTGGTACCGTGTGTTGAGCGAGTTGGTAGCTCCCATATGCTCACACACCGTGGCCACCATTGTTCAGTTGATCCGATTCGTTGTTGAGCAACTGTTGAGATCCGTTGGCTCCCTGTCTTCGGTTGTAGCCTTGTCCTCATGCATAGCATTCGCATTTTATCTATTTCTATTTAACTGCTGTTTTTCAGTTGCTCTCCGTACTGGGGTTTGATCCCATGTCCCTCTGGGGCTGGTTGTTGTTTGCCTGTTGTGTTGGTTTATCATGGTTTCTCAGCTGGTCGTAGAGTTGATCCAGCTGGTAACGCCCAGGAGGAGGGTAGAGTGTCCCAGTTATTTATATTGTATTAGATGTTGTTGGGAGTCACTCTGTTTTGTATTGCTGTTGTGGTTGTATCGTTGTTGATATTGTAAAACCAATATTTTGAATATCAGTGCATTTGAAATTATATTTCTACGTCAGGCCAAAAGCGAAAATTTAGCCACTATTTTAATGCTTCCGCTACTGTGTATTGCGTGGTTTTACTCTGTTTGAGCACGAGGCCTGACACTTTCTTTAAATTTCATGTGCCTTTATATTTAGTTTTCGTTAATTATAAACTCTGCACTTGTTGAGTCTTTAGACTTACTACGGTTGTATAGTGCAGATGAGTTTGAGCTGAGGACTGAGGGACGTGATTCTTGAGCCGATTGCAGTCTAGCATCGCGCACAACCCAGCGAACGTTCATTTCCCGCCTAGATCACTTTTTGGTTAAAACATTTTTATATGGATGAGATCTTTTAAATAGCAATTTGGTTGGTTTTATATTTTTAAAATAATTTCTCTTTGAATGTTTTATGAACCATATTGTCCGAATAAGTGTTGTTGAAAGATTACATAAATTAAAAATCCTTATTTCCATGATGTTGTTTTTTTTTTATGCAAAGAGATCGATTTTCGATTGTCGGGTCACTATTCATGTGAATAGTGACGTGAATAGTAACTAATTTCAAAAAAAAAAACTAGCACTTTTTCATCTGAGAATTTAGCTAGCGTTTCAGTTGGTATCAGAGTAAGGTCCTGGTTTGAGTTGTTCCTACGGCTAGTTGCAGTAAACTCATGCAGTCTTGACCCAAGGTTCGTGAGTTTATTACCTTTCATATTCTTATTTGATGATTAAGTTAAGTTATATGAATTTTTATGTTGAGCATTTTGCTATGCTGTCTATGTTGAGTATTTTACTATTTGATGATTCATGATGATATTGGGATATGTTTATATTTTTTTATTTGAGCATGTTGAGACTGAGTAGTGGTTTGTGACATATCCCCAAATACCGCCAAGACGACTGGTTATGCGCCCCCATCATCGTCATTGAGCTCTAACGAGCAGGTGCTAACTCGTTTGGCAATCTCTTACGACATAATGCCGGCACCTCCCATATGGCTACAACGGAGATGCCATATGATAAGTTCCTGAAAATGGGGCCTACGAGTTCTCCATCTCTACTGATCCATTCGTGAGTGAGGGATGGGTCAGGTCATTGGAAACGATTTCCAGTTATATGATACTGGAGGATGCCTGGATCAGCTGCACCATCTTACAGCTAAAGGATGATGCTGCCATTTGGTTGGAAGTGGCACAGAAGACGGTGGACGTGGACACTCTGACTTGCGAGGAGTTCAAGAAGATGTTCTACGATAAGTAATTTACACCGGATGTCCAGACGCGGTTGAAGAGGGAATTTAGGAATCTCCGATGGGGAGATATAAATGTAGTAGAGTATGTGAAGAAGTTCGATACGGGCTGACATTTCTCACCCCTCATCGGTGATAACCCTGAGGAGAAGCTACAACACTTCCTAGATGGTTTGACTCCCGCAATTCGCAAGGAGCATCAATGTATGATCCTACGGATTTCGTTTCAGTAATGAAGAGGGCCTTTAGGTCGGAGCGGACGCTGAAGGATTTACAGGTAGAGGCATAGAGGAATAGACCATTTCAGCCTCAACCACTGCATCAGACATAGGGCGAAGAGACAGTTTACTGACCTCCAAGACCGCAGGGGGCGAGACCAGCAGCCAAGCCATCAGCTTCAGGGAAGCCACAGGGGGCAGCAGGTTGTGAAGGCTGACGCAGTTGGAAGGGCCTACATGTTAGACCTATGGATGCATCACGCAGGGAAGTGTTTGCTAGGAGCTGGAGTCTCTTACAAGTGCAAGAAGCCGTGCCATTTATATTTTGACTGCCCACAAATGAGGAAGCCATGATTTATTCATTCTTGCAGGTGAGGAATCTCATTGATAGCGGTTGTCCGTCATTATTACCCAGCATTACTACAACAATGGTGCAAGATGGACCTTCTATTTCCGTCGTGGAGGTTGTTAGGGAGGATGCAGATGTTTTTCCCGATGACATTACGGGGATTTAACCCAATCGAGAGGTAGAGTTTCCATTGAATTGCTGCCCGATACAGTGCCGATGTAGCGCCCTAGTCCATCAATTTTACAAAAAGATGTCTACAGCACTATGGAAAGCTTACTCCTTTCTCGGATTTCATAAATTTTCCAAGAATACATATGATTGGGGTGATTATGCAATTTAAAAAAAACTGAAGGATTAATCTCGCAGATCCTGTAATGGACCAGCAGGAGCATAAGCTGGGCCAGCGTGAGTGAAGCACACGCGAGCTGGATCAGCTCAGAGCGTAGCAACACGCGGGAAGGATCAGCTCAGAGGATTTACAGCACGGAAGCGTACTGGTTCGGGATAAGGATTTCATCTCTGGAGAGTTCAATGGAAAAACAGTTCACAACACAGGATATGGGTAAAACAGCTCAAAAGAATATAATTGAAATACGAAGGCTATCATGAAATCTCTTAAGATAGATAATTCAAAATCAGCCTAGAACATAATCCAAAGTGCAACAATCTGATACACTAGGTTTTAACGCGGAAACTAGAAATGATACAGCATAAAGAAACAGCTTGGAAACGCAGGTCGTCGATAAACACACATCCCCGTCTGCTTCAACTCACGCTGCCCCAGCTCTCAAACTACATCCTCACCTGCAACCATGAAAGCTTGTGAGCCTAGGGTCTCAGCAGGTAAATCTGGTAATAACGAAGCTCACACAAAACTAACATAAGCTTTAATTTAAAAGAAGTAAGCATTAAAAAACATTTTAGTAAAATGCGGTTATAGAATAACCCATAAAACTTTTATAGTATGATATGTGGCGCAGAAGTTTCTACATAGGTCGGGTCGCTTGATCAAGCTCATCTGATATCAGGCCTATGGCGAACTATCGCCCTTTAATCTTTTCTGCTGGAGGGGCACCCCGATCCGTCGAACGACATCCACACTCCTATAAACTGTGACCGTCTATCTTATCTTTGCCACATAGCATAAAAATTTGAAATTTCTTCCTTTAAAACTGTAAATACGGCGGGAAACTTCTTCCTAGCTCCTTCATTCCCCTACCATTTTACAATATAATGTTTGATCCATAGATCGCACGCAAGCGGTTCGCAATGTAAAAAAATAAAACTCTACTTTTCCATTGAAAAGACTGCTGGGTGTACGTAGGAACACAGCTTTCGGAACTCTGAAGTTAGCTCAGAATGGAAAAACAGCTCACGAGTCTAAAAACAGCTCCAGATAAGGAGAACATCTTACGAGCGTAAAAACAGCTCCAGGTAAGGAGAACAGCTTACGAGCGTGGAACAACTCGGAGAAGAATATAATAGCTTATGAAATTAAAACCAGCTTAGAGAAAGAGATTACAGCTTGGAAACATGAAACCAGCTCGGAGAATAATATAACATCTTAGAAACACGAAACCAATTCAGAGGAAAAAGATAACGACTTACGGGTATACCATAGTTTACGAGCGTAAAAACAACTCAGGAAATATGAAAACGTCTTACAAGCTTAAAAACAGCTCAGGGAAGAAGACAACAACGTAGGAACATGAAACCAGCTCAAACGAATGGATGACAACTGAGGAACATACAATCATCTTAGGGAATAAGGTATCAACTTAGGAGCGTGAAACCAGCTAAGAGAATGAATAATAGCTTGGGAGAGTTCGAGCATATTAGCTGCGCTTCTTAGGTCAAAACGTTGTTCTGATGTGACCAGCTTTACCCATCAGCTCAGAACCTCATCCTTAGCCATCCAGCACGAGCATTGGAACCATCTTGGAGAAGCTCGATTTAATTACCTAAGCTTATCAAACCAGAACAACGCTCTAACTACACCATCTCCTCCTATCAGTTCATCACCTCATCCATAGCACCACCTACCATCTGGGAATGCACATAGAAATCTACTCTGGAATTTACCTTCGTACAACCCAGACATTTTTAAAAGAGACGACATCTCACTGTCGAAAAGTTCTCTGCCAAACGTTTAAATTATTTTGAAACCACTTAACACATGAAAAACCTTTAAACGATGCTCAAAAAAACTTTGAACAGATGCAACAGAAATGAAACAGCATGAAGAACGAAAGAACAATACTATACTTTCACAGAAGCAGTAGAAACAGAGTTTACTTTCCTGTGCTGGCCGACGGGTTGCTGGGAAAAGCTCCGGATTTGTAACCTCTTACAAGCACGATCGAAAGCTAACTTTGGAGAAGTATTTTTGCTTGGTTTGTGGTATGGGCAACAAATTAACCGTCATACCAAGACAGCAGCCGGGTATAGAAAGTGTTGCCCAACCCAAGCGCGCCAACAGAAATCATTAGCTTAACATAAATGCTTAGGAATGTTGACAGCATTTAATAAAATCCTTAGGCATTCCATCAGTAATCATTTGTAAAAGAAAATATATTTTTTTGAAAAAAAAAAAGAAAACCAAACCGTGCTTGGGTCAATTCTCGACCGGACCGCCCACGAACCGCCCTGCTAAAGAAACCCAAAGAAACCAGCTCTGGAAAAATATGGAAGGTTAAGCATAAATTGAAATTAGCAGTTTAACCATCCTAAAGTAAAATAAGTGTCTCATGGGTTTACGGATTTTCTGGGTATTACAGCCGATCTCTAAGCACCACATTGCCTTGCCCCTACCAAAATGAAAGAGATGAAGAAGCATATTCAGGAGGTACTAGATAAGGGTTTCATTCGCCCTAGTGTTTCCACATGGGGCGCGCCTATTTTATTTGTGAAGAAGAAGGACGATATAATGAGGCTTTGCATTGACTATTAGATCTGAATTCAGTGACCGTCAAGAACAACGATCCATTGACTAGAGGGGAGGATCTCTTTGATCAGTTTCAAGGAGCTTCGATATTCTCCAAGATAGACCTCTGCTCGGGCTACCATCAGTTGAAAGAATCAGATGTTCATAAGACGGCGTTCAAGACTTGCTAAGGCCACTATGAGTTCTTAGTGATGCCTTGTGGGTTAACCAATGCCCCAGCAATTCATGGATCTCATGAACCGCGTATATCAGCCGTATCTTGATCAGTTAGTCATTGTATTCATTGATGACATACTCATTTATTCTCGGAGTAAATAGGAGCATGGTTAGCACTTGAGGACAGTACTAGGAGTTCTGAGTGAGCGTAGGCTTTTTGCAGAGTTCATAAAGTGCGAGTTTTGGCTATAGAGGGTTGCTTTTCTAGATCACATTATTTCTAGTTGAGGAGTGGAGGTTGATCCGTCCTAGGTCAAGGCAGCCAGAGAGTAGTCAGTGCCAAAGAATGCATATGAGATTCACAGTTTCCTAGGCTTGGCAGGTTACTATCGGAAACTCATAGGGATTTTCCTCTATTGCAGTATCCTTGACTGCACTAATGAAGAAGAACGCCAAGTACGTATGTAGCCCGGAGTTCCAGCACAGTTTTATACCTTGAATCAAGCTCTCATCTCAGCGCCGGTCTTAGTTATGCCTTCAGGTCAAGGTAACTATGTGATCTACACCAACACGTCAAAGCTAGGCCTTGACGCAGCACTGATGCAGAATGACAATGTTATCACCTATGCATCCCGATAGCTGAAAAAGCTTGAGAAGAACTACCCTAAGCATGAACTCGATCTAGCAGCAATCGTATTTTCACTCAAGATTTAGGGATATTATCTGTATGGAGAGAAATTCAAGATCTTCATCGACCACGAGAGCCTCAAGTATTTATTCACACAAAAATAATTGACTATGAGACAGCGGGGATGGTTGGAACCGGTGAAGGATTTTGACAATGAGATTAGTTATCACTGGGGGAAAGCCAACGTGATGATTGATGCCCTGAGCATGAAGACGACAGTGATTGCACATTTGGCAGTTTCAAGGCTCTGTAGAAGAAGATTCAGAGCATTGGATTAGAGGTTTACAAGTGGGTCGGACATCGACGACCCACTAAGATTGAATTCTCTAACATTACAGTCAACACTACTAGATCACATCAACAGTGTACAGATGAATGACGAGAAGTTGTAGAAGTAGAGACTGAGAGATGAGGAAAATAAAGTGGGCTTTACCCCATGAGTGTGGGATCATGAAGTACAGAGGCTGATTTTGGGTCCCTTCAGGTGATGCACTGAGAGAATTGATTATGACAGAGGATCATGCGTCACCTTATTCTGTTCACCCAAGGAGCACGAAGATGTTCAAGGACCTACATCAATTGTTTTGGTGGCCGGGCATGAAGCACGATATCAGTCGTTTTATGTCCGAAATATTTTACTTCCCAGCAGGTCAAGGAAGAACATCAGAGACTCGCTGGACCACTGAGACCACTCTACTCCGGATTGGAAGTGGGAGAACATTTCGATTGACTTTGTTCTGAGATTGCCGAGGACCATAAGAGGATAGAATTCTATATGGGTGATTGTGCACCGACTCATCAAGCCAGCAAACTTCTTTCCAGTTAAGACCACGTTCACCATGATGCAGTATGCCAAGTTTTATATCAGAGAGATTGTCAGACTTCATGGGATAGCAGTCACGAACGTACCAGACAAGAACACGTGCATTACATCAGCATTTTGGAGGAGTCTTCACGCTTCATTGGGGATGAAGCTACATTTTAGCACAACCTTTCATCCTTAGACTTATGGGCAGATAGAGAGAGTGAACAAGGTACTAGAGGATCTGCTGCGAGCTTGTGCTATTGACTTTCATAAGATTTGAGAAGCCAAGCTATCTCTAGTAGAGTTCCCATATAACAACAGTTTTCAGACCTCCATCGGCATGGCACCTTATGAAGAGCTTTATGAGAGGGAGGAGCTACAATCCGGAAACTGAATTCGTAAGAAAATTATTTTAGAAATGTTATTTTACGCATTTAATTCCATGAAATATTTTTTCTTTATACTTATTTTAAATTGCATGTTCCTTTATATTTATTATTCGTTAATTATAAACTTTGTACTTGTTTAGTTTTTAGACTCACTACGGTTGTCTGGTGCAGATGAGTTTGAGCTGAGGACTGAAGGACGTGATTCTAGAGCCGATTGCAGTCTAGCATGGGGCACAACCCAGCGACCGTTCATTTTCCACCTAGATCACTTTTGGTTAAAAATATTTTCTATGGGATGAGATATTTTAAATAGAAATTTGGTTGGTTTTATATTTTTAAAGTAAATGTGCTTTGAAATTTTTATGAACCATATTGTTCCAATAAGTGTTGTTGAAAGATAACTTAAACTAAAAATCCTTATCTCCATGATGTTTTTTTTATGCAAATAGATTTATTTTCAATTTTGGGTCAGGTCACTATTCACGTAAACAGTAAATAATTTCGAAAAAGATCTAGCACTTTTTCATCTATGAATTTAGCGAGCGTTTTTCAATACAGCTCCACCAGATCAGCACAGCTCGGCCAAATCTGCACAACTCGATCAAATCAGCAAAACTCGACATATATCAGCACAGATCGATCTATATCAGCACACACACCTCCAAACTTATTGCTCCAATCTGATTTGGAACCACTAACCTTTCGTGGAATCGCAGACACTCATCAGAAGCAACAGTCACCTGACTGACCCGTATGTTACTTCCATTTCAGCTCATGGATATTCAGATCAGTCCATGTGCTTCTCTATATCAGAGATGATATGTGGTTCAATTTAAATACAAGACACGATAAAGCAGTCGTCACCTGGCTGAAATTGTGACACTACGGTCCCCAAATGTTCATGAACTTTCAAAATTCAGAGATGTCAGCATCGTTTAGCGATTTTCTACTAAAGGCATCTGCAACAAGGTTCACCCGCCCTGGTTGATACTGAATCTCTCACTCAAAATCCTTGAGCAACTCCCTGCACCGACGTTGTCTCATGTTTATATCAGACTGCGTGAAGATGTACTTCAAGATTTTGTTGTCTGTATATAGAACAAACTGCTCAACATAAATATAGTGGCACCAAATCTTCAGTGCAAAGATAGTTACAACCAACTCTAAGTCTTGAACTGAATAGCGAGTGTCATGAGTTTTCAACTGACGATAATCATAAGCAAACACCATCCATTTTGCATCAAAACACATCCCAGTCCATTTAATGATGCATCTAAACAAACTAAAAAACCACCTGAGCCCATAGGTAACGCCAAAACAGGATAAATGGATAACTTTTCCTTAGACAGAAGGAAACTAGACTCAAACTCCTCGGTCCACACAAATCTCCGATCATTTTGGGTCAACTGAGTTATAGGCCTAGCTATCTTAGAAAATCCATCAATAAAGTGTCTACGATAGCCGACCAACCCCAAGAAACTACGAATATTGGAGACATTTCTGGGTCATGACCTGTTACCAAAGCTTCCACCTAGTTAGGTGTTAGAGTAGGTGCCCAACTATCCAACTTGTGGCGTGTGGGTTCTTGTTGAATCTATGTAAAATGATCTTTATTTATGAAATTCACATTTTTTTTGGAATTTTTTATCTTCATTATTATAATTACAATTGTTGGATAAAGACCTTGAATGCACTATAGTGTATATTACATGTGATAGTGGATTTGATGGCTATCATGAAACACATCTAATAGTCACTATGTATTCTAAACTCGTTCCTAGTCGATTGGGCCGTCAAAATGAGGATAAGGCCGCCCGAGCTTGAGACTAGCATCTGCGATGTGAAGTACCACGTTTCATTGGTAGGGAACATTGTGATGTTCTGAGCATGCATATGGATAGTGACCTGGAGATCTATCGAACTACCCTCGTTCGGACTTTCCAAGTGGTTACCATTTGTCGAGTGGATAAGTCTGAGGTCTTGGTTGTACAGATTAGCCCTCATTACTCGAAACGTCATTGAGACTCTACGTGATAGGTGCTTCACTTTGACCCGTTTACTGACTTAGTTGGGGTCATCAGGTTGTGGGATTGTGTGAGGTCCCGATGCATGTAGGAGTCGATGCTTCGTTGTCGAGGATTCACCGCTCGTCTTTGTGCGTGGATATCCTATGCTATCTGAGGAGATAATAGTGTGATAAATCTCTGGCCAGAGTCCTAGATGTGTTTTAGGTAAATGGGTTTACCTAGTAACACTCGCGATGTCACTATTTGATCTCCAAGATGTATGCATGGTTATTGGATCTCTAGCGACTCTCAATTTACCAATGGTCGTTGATCTGATCGGGATATATGTGTTGAAAGGACCGTACTGTACGCTAACCATGACCGACTGGTTCTTGCAGGCACTATCAGTGATACCTAGGGGATCATGGGGCGATGTTGCTAGGCGTTTTACCATGATCCGATGGGTCACTCCGAAATTGTGATTTCGGAGTCGCAATTGTTGTGGGCCCACGGCTAGCTGTATCCCTGAACCATTGAGGGTGACACAAGTACTGGTTTCACGATTCCCGCACGGAAACTGAGCTCAATTTGTTGAGCATAGGAGGAGGAAGGATGGAAGTGCGGCTTCCTAAAAGTCAACAGGGGTCAAAGTGGAATTTCCCTAAAGTTTGGGCTAGTTTGACTATCCCTGAAACATGGAGGGACTAAAATGCAATTTTGGACTAGGTGGTCTGAAAAATTGTTTTCGCATCATAATACTCAGATTTTTAAACTGTGTAGATCGTTCCTTTCTGATCGTCGATCGGGATTATGATGGAGCCACGGCGATGTACTTGAACCGAATGTTCATATGGACCTGGGCCCGCCCCAGGCCCATTGGGCCGGTCCAAGCCAATCACATGTCTATTAATACTTGACCTTGGGCTACATTGTCTACACAACAACTCTCACAAAACCCTAGACGATGGCCGCCGCCCCCCTCTCATCTTCCTCCCTCTCGGCCGCCGCCCCTCACGCGCCGCCTGTCGTGCGCCGCCGCCGCCGTTTGCCGCCGCTTGTCGTGGTTGGACTTGTTCCGACCACCTCGACGAGGAGATTCCGTCCGTGAAAGGTTCGTCACATTTTCTAGTGCAGACTGATGAAGTAGTCGTGATTCCAGTCGTGGACCGGATTAGGAGAACGACAACCGCCAACTGTTGAAGTGCCAATTTCCTCATGAAATTGGTCGGAGCCAGGGGCCTAGACGCCAGCAAGGTACCAAATCTAAACACCCTATGGATGTTTATTGTTGATTTATGTTATGTATTGACCGTTTCCGGTGTAAAATTTTTAAATCTTCCGCTGCGTCCCGGGAACGGGATCCGGATCCGCCGCTGCGCCAATAGTGGTATCAGAGCTTTGGCTCGGATCTGTCAATACATAAAATTGTACCCGTATTGCATCAGATATCAAATTTCAAATTTCAAAAAAAAAAATTTTCTGCCCGGCGCCGCCGCGCACACGGTGCGTCTGCGTGCGCCCAGCATGCGCGCAGCGTGCGGCAGGGGATGCGCGCCTGTCGCACACGCCCCTGCGCACGCTGGCCGGCTGGCGTTGCACCCGCTGGCATGCACCCGTGCGCGCGGGGCTGCACGAAACCGCGCGCCATCTGCCGCCCCACCTGCGCGAGCTTTGCGCGCAGGTGGCCGCCCCCGTGCGCAGGTGTTGCGCATAGGGGCGCGCGCAGCGTTCGGAAGCTGTGCGGGCGGCGGTGCGCCGCCATGCGACGTTTTTGGGCGGATTTTTTACTGCTGTTTTTTTTATCTCTAGGGTTGTTTCGGGCCTGTCCCGGACGGCCCGGGGGGGTTTCGGGCCAATATTTGATATTGGGTCCTTTTGGTCGGACCAAAATTAATTTTTGATGTTTTTGATTATTTTATTTCTGTCAATTATTTGAATTGAGTATGTTTGGGATGATCGAGAGCCATGCCCAATGTGTTAGGTGTATGCTAGGTTTTACAAATTTTGGTTGTAATATTGTTGATATCAATTTCAAAGTGGGCCTGGTTTATGGCCCGTTACCACCCTTTTAAAATTGTATCCCTACTTGTCATGGCTATTTAAATGTAAATATTAGACTTAGTGGGAGGACTTTTTGAAGATGGTGGAGATGATGATCAAAGATATTGAAGACCGAAGATTTGTAAAGTGGAAGCTAATGTAATAGGATTGCATTTGCATAATGCATTTCACCTAGGATTGGACCTAGATCCGTGCTTGGCAACCACGGATCGCATAGCTCTCGCTTATCGATCATCCCAATTGTATATGCGATATATATATCTGTTGAATCGCGTTTTTAAATTTGATTTAAAATTATTGAGACCAAATTTAAAAATTAAAATCCCTCATTTTAAATTTGATTTAAAATTTTTATCAAGATTAAAAGTTTATTCGATAAACTAAGGGAATTCAAATATTGTTTAAAATTTCCTACCTTCCATCAATAATGGGTGTACGTCGATGCTACCCGTATACATGGCCCGGCTCATATTATTGAGGGGGTTATGTATGTCGGAAAGCTCTACACGCCATTGACACTTGTTGGGAGTCGGTTGGAACTCCATTTAACGTTGGCTCATATTATTGGGGAAGTTAAGGGGACCGTCCATCACGACTCAATATTGATGGGTCATCTTGACACATGATAGTAATCGGCGTCATATTATTGGGCCCTTACTGGACGTGAGGTAAATACATGGAGGTTGCACCTGTTGCAATTGGACTCTACCTTTTGAGGGTCATGGTTGGCTGATATTATTCGGGACCATGATTTCTTGATTGGACTCTGTGTACCCACTAAGGAAACTTACTTTCTCGATTTCATTAGAGGGTGGTGAAATCGTTAAAATAGTGGGAGGGTAATTCATAAAACTAAATGACCTTGTTTTATATCTTAGCGTTTTTCATACTTGATTGGACTCTGTGTACCCACTAAGGAAACTACTTTCTCGATTTCATTAGAGGGTGGTGAAATCGTTAAAATAGTGGGAGGGTAATTCATAAAACTAAATGACCTTGTTTTATATCTTAGCGTTTTTCATAAATAGTTTGTAATGCATGTCTGTCTTTCTTTTCTGTATAAACTGCTATTACAATGTCTTCAATCAAAATCCACTTGCTACTATACTGGATAGCAACAAGTTCACTGGTTTGAACTACCAAGATTGGCTTCGAAACCTCAAAATTGTTTTGGCTTCGGAGAAACTTCTCTACACGCTAGAGAAGACTCCTCCAAAGGAAGCCCCTGCCGATGCCAGTACTGAGGAACTGGCAAAGCTGGACAAATGGTGGGACGACGAGCTTAAGGCACGGTGCTATGTGATAGCATCGATGTCTAACGAAATGCAGCGGCGCTTTGAGAAGACGGAGTATGCTGCTGGCATACACCTTCATCTCAAGGAGTTGTATGGGGAGAACTCTCGGACTGAGAGGTTCACTACTGTCAAGGAGCTCATGACAAGCGCATGCGCGATGGGACTTCGGTCCGCGAGCATGGGGTTCGTATGATTGGGCTCATTGAGAAGATAGTGGGCCTTGATATCACGCTTCCACATAAGCTGTCTGGGGATCTGCTTCTCCTCTCACTCCCTGCTGCATTCGACCCCTTTGTGGTCAACTTTAACATGAACAAGCTGGAAGCCACCCTTGAAGAGGTGGTGAACATGCTTGTCGTGTTCGAGGGGACCATAAAGAAGGACAAGCCCGTCCTCCTTATGGGCTCTTCTTCCTCTGCGAAGAAGGGGCCAAAACGCAATGGTAAGAAACGTTCTGCCCCTGCGAAGGAGGAAAAGCCCGCCAAGAAGACAAAGGCAAGGAATTCAAAGCCAAATAAATCTGAGGATGTTTGCCACCACTGCCACAAGACTGGGCACTGGAGGAGGAACTGCAAGGAGTACCTCGAGCAGTTGCGAACTGCAAAAGGTATGTTCTACATTGAAATAAATATGTCTCTTAATTCGACTTCTGGGGTACTTGATACCGGATGTGGATCTCATATCTGCAATCATTTGCAGGTAATGAGAAGAAGCCGGCGTCTTAGAGAGGGTGAGACCCACTTGAGGCTTGGCAACGGAGCAAGGGTTGCTGCTGTAGCTATAGGAGATGTTTATTTATTTATGTCTTCAAATTTTAAGCTGTTATTGAGAAACGTTTTATTTGTTCCCGAATTAATAAAGAACATTATTTCTGTTTCTATGCTTGATAGTGATGGATATTATTGTCATTTTGCCAATTCGATTTGAAATATATACAAGAATGAATGTTTGATTGGAATTGGGGAACGCGAAAACGATCTATACACCTTAAAATTAAAAGAAGTTCAAACTCGCGATGTGGAAACACATACAACAACTATTAAAAGGAAAAACGATAGCTTGAACCCGGCACAACTTTGGCACGCTAGGCTAGGTCATTTTCCTTGAATAGGATGAACAAGTTGGTTAGGAGTGACATGTTTGATATGTCTGACATTAACTCCCTACCGACTTGTGAGTCTTGTCTAAAGGGAAAAATGACTAAACAACCCTTCACGGGCAAGCCTGAACGTGCTCAAGGCCTATTGGATTTGATCCACACTGATGTGTGTGGCCCACTTAGCATTGGTACTAAGTACGGTGACACATACTTCATCACCTTTACCGATGATCACTCTAGGAATGGGTACTTGTACTTAATGAAGCACAAGTCTGAATCCTTTGAAAAGTTCAAAGAATTCAAGGCTAAAGTAGAAAATCAGTTGGGGAAAAGTATTAAAACACTTCGATCCGATCGAGGTGGAGAATACTTGAGTGCTGAATTTCAAGACTATCTTAAAGAGAATGGTATTCTCTCACAGTGGACCCATCCGGCCACAACACAACTCAATGGTGTAGTGGAGCGTCGTAATCGAACCTTGATGGACATGGTTCGATCTATGATGAGCTTCACTGAGCTTCCTACCTCGTTTTGGGCCTATGCGCTCGAAACGGCGGTAATGTTGTTGAACAATGTCCACACCAAGGCGGTGGATAAGACTCCATATGAGATATGGATGGGCAAGCCACCCAAATACTCATACATGAGGATTTGGGGATGTCCTGCTTACGTGAAGCAGATAGTGGGAGATAAGCTGGATAATAGATCCATCTTATGTTACTTCATTGGGTATCCAAAGAATTCTATTGGATACTGCTTCTACTATCCCAATGAAACAAAAGTGTTTGTTTCTAGAAATGCCGCCTTTCTTGAAAGGGAGTTTCTACTTGATAGAAAAGGCAAGATAGTAGAACTCGAAGAGGTTCGAGAACCATCTGAAGTACCAAGTGAATCTCCCGCACCACAAGAGCCAATACCAGAAATGGTCGCACCTAGGAGATCTGAAAGGGTTCCTAGGGCTCCTGTTAGATATGGTTTCCTCCTTGAAGATGATCAAAGTGATCAAACTATTGGATGTGATCCAAGAACTTTCAAGGAGGCAATTTCCGATGCTGATTCTAATTTGTGGCTTGAAGCAATGCAATCTGAGATTGACTCGATGCATTCAAACCAAGTTTGGACTCTTGTTAATCCTCCCGAAGGAATAGTTCCTATTGGGTGTAAATGGATATACAAGACAAAACTTGGGCCTGATGGAAAGGTACTGACCTACAAGGCACGACTGGTCGCGAAAGGTTACAATACAAGGCAAGGTGTTGACTATGATGAAACCTTTTCACCAGTCGCAATGTTCAAGTCAATTAGAATCCTACTAGCCATAGCCGCATGGTACGACTATGAGATATGGCAAATTTATGTGAAAACTGTGTTTCTTAATGGAAACATTAAGGAAGAGATCTATATGACGTAGCCTGAGGGTTTCACATCTGTAGGAAGTGAGCATAAAGTATGCAAACTTCAGAGATCGATCTATGGTCTCAAACAAGCATCGAGAAGTTGGAACCTGAGATTTGATGAAACAATTAAGGAATTTTGTTTCATCAAGAATCCCGAGGAGCCATGTGTATATAAGAAGATAGTTAAAAATGCTGTGACATTCCTTGTACTTTATGTTGATGACATTATACTCATTGGGAATGATGTAGGAATGAACCTGAGATTTGATGAAACAATTAAGGAATTTTGTTTCATCAAGAATCCCGAGGAGCCATGTGTATATAAGAAGATAGTTAAAAATGCTGTGACATTCCTTGTACTTTATGTTGATGACATTATACTCATTGGGAATGATGTAGGAATGTTGCAGTCAACTAAAGTGTGGTTGTCTAGTAGATTCTCGATGAAGGACATGGGTGAAGCATCCTACATTCTAGGAATACAGATCTATAGAGATAGATCGAAAAGGATGCTCGGACTCACCCAAGCCACCTACATCGATACCATACTTAAGAGGTTCTCTATGGAAGAGTCCAAGAGAGGACACCTACCTATGTGCCACGGGGGTCACTCTATCTAAGTCTATGTGTCCAAAGACTGATGAGGAGATAGAGAGTATGACACGTGTGCCATATGCCTCGGCAATAGGTAGTATTATGTATGACATGATCTCAACTAGACCGGATGTCGCATATGCTCTGAGTGTCACGAGCCGCTACCAAGCCAACCTCGGCCAAATGCATTGGAAGGCTGTGAAAGATATTCTTAAGTACTTACGAAGGACTAATAATATGTTCATGGTCTATGGGGGTGGTGAACTGAAATTGGAAGGCTACACTGATTCTAGCTTCCAATGTGATGTGGATGATTCGAAGTCATCCTCTGGATTTGTATTCTTGCTCAATGGTGGTGCTGTCTCTTGGAAGAGTTCCAAGCAAGACACCATCGCGGATTCAACCACTGAGGCTGAGTACATCGCAGCATCAACTGCTGCGAAAGAGGCGGTTTGGATAAGGAATTTCGTCCAAGAGTTGGGCGTAATCCCTGAAGGAGTTGGTCCAGTCCCGGTGTACTGCGACAACACGGGTGCCGTTGCGCAAGCAAAGGAGTCTAGGTCTCACCAAAGATCCAAACATATACTGAGGAAATACCACATAATCCGGGATATTGTGGCTAGAGGTGACATAGCAGTCGAGAGAGTCGCCTCTGCAGACAACATTGCTGATCAACTTACGAAGCCCTTGCCAGGACCGTTGTTTGAAAAACATCGCGAAACAATGGGTCTACGTCTGATGAGTAGTTGGCTTTAGGGCAAGTGGGAGATTGTTAGAGTAGATGCCCAACTAGCCAACTTGTGGCATGTGGGTTCTTATTGACTCTTTGTATAACGATCTTTATTTATGAAATTCGTATTCTTTTATGACATTATTTATCTTCATTATTTTATAATGTTAACAATTGAGTTGGATAAAGACCTAGAATGCACCATAGTGTATGTTAGATGTGATAATGGATATGATGGCTATCATGAAACACATCTAATATTCACTTTGTATTCTAAACTCGTTCCTAGTCGATTGGGCCGTCAAAATGAGGATAAGGCCGCCCGAGCTTGAGACTAGCATCTGTGATGTGAAGTACCACGTTTCATTGGTAGGGAACATTGTGATGTTCTGAGCATGCAGATTGATAGTGACCTGGTGATCTATCGAACTACCATCGTTCGGACTTTCCAAGTGGTTACCATTTGTCGAGTGGATAAGTCCGAGGTCTTGGTTGTATTGATTAGTCCTCACTACTCGAAACGTCATTGAGACTCTACATGATAGGCGTCTCACTTTGAC
>KV009659.1:256156-320055 GCA_001598015.1 Dorcoceras hygrometricum
AAATGTTATTTTATAGAAATTTGAGTTTTAAAAATGAAGTGAACCCCGATGTCAAGATCTGATTTTCACCCAGATGTTGTTTTAAAGGAAGAAAATGTTCAGATTTTAAGATTTATGGCAAAGATAACGGACAGTCCATATTGGAAAGGTGCGCAGCTGTTTAAATTTCAGTTGCCCTTTCATATTGGAAGGGTGAGCAGCAGTCGTGCGTTTTGTTGATGGAAAATTAATTTTAAAATGAAGTGAACCCCGATGTCAAGATTTTATTTTCACCCAGATGTTGTTTTAAAGGAAGAAATGTTCAGATTTTAAGATTTATGGCAAAGATAACGGACAGTCCATATTGGAAAGGTGCGCAGCTGTTTAAATTTCAGTTGCCCTTTCATATTGGAAGGGTGAGCAGCAGTCGTGCGTGTCGGTTGCCCCTTCATATTGGGCGAACTTCGCCATATGGAAACTGATATCAGTAGTCATTTGATCAAGTGCAACGGGACCTTAGTGGAACTTCTGAGCCATAAGTCTAAAGAATTAAATGTTGGGATCTGAGTACTCCCATATAATATGTTACGAACAGCTATGTTTAAAATATCTTCCTTTAAACTATGTTATTGTATGTATTGCGCCTGCCCATATTGTGCTCTTGTTATTCTCAGTTTTGCTTGCTGAGCTCCTAGGCTCACTAGCTTTCTTGGTGCAGGTGAGTCAGTTCCAGGGCAGACGGGAGAAGGGATTTGAATCAGCTGTGGTGTGTGGGTGTTTATCAAAAGGCCAGCGGTTCCGCGACGTCTGCTTTATTGTTGTTGTTTTTGATCTTTTGCCAATCTGTATTAAGATCTATTACAACAATAGTGAATTCAAACAGAGTTCCAGTAGTTGTAATTCGCAATTGCATTTTGTAACTTGAAATCTGATATTGAATTTTAATTTTTCTACTTGGCGCCAACTGTTTATTCTTCGTATTTTCTTGGCAAGGAAATACAGCTTGCTACAATTCATTTCAGCCCTTCATTTTTGTCTTACATTTCTTTTCTTTAAATTCGTGGCCCCATGGGGTTTGGGTGCTACACACAAATACAATTTTGTCCAATCAGAACTCACACTTATAAAATTTGGCATATAACTGTGTGTCTCTAAGAGTCAGGATTTTCAGGCCTCGTGCACCATACAGAGTTAAACCACGCAAAACAATAGCGGAAGCATACAAAAGTGGTTTAAAATTTTCGCTTGTGGCCTGACGATTAAAACATATAATTTAAAATACAAAAATACTCAAAATATCTCAGTTCTATAAACACAATTCAGTACAATAGTACAACATTCAATAACTACAAGTACTATCGAAATCAACTGAAATACAACAAAGCCCAGGGCACTTCCCGGCTAACAGTGCTTATACATATATGCTATACGCTAACTGGGACACTCTAACCACCTCATGGGGCACCACCAGCTGGGTCTACTCCACGACCCGCAGAGTAACCATGGTAACCTGAAAACACATACAGGAAAACAATACCAGCACCAGAGGGACATGGCGTCAAACCCCAGTACGGAGAGCAACATAAAACAGCTAATGGAAAGCAACAAGTCATATGCAAATGCTATGCATGAACAGCTGAGCACAACAGAAGGCTACACCCAATGGCAGGGAGCCAGAATCTCGAAGGCAACTCAAAGCTGATCAGTAATCAAGGCTGATAGCAATGGATAACAGACATCAGTGGCCACGGGGCTCAACACACGGTACCAGATGCAACACATGGCTCAACCTGTTGTTGCCCAACTCATAAGGCGTGTGAGCTACCCACTCCGCTCATAGTGGCTAACAGATCCCAACAGGGAGATGAGGTACGAGAGTTACCCGCTCAGCCTCAACAGCATCCTGGCACGCACAGAATCAGCAACAACAAGGCACGGATACAACAGATCTGAGCTCAAGGGATAAATGCGTGTATGCAACAGCTGCAATGATCAACACAGAAACATATACATTACGCAAAGCATACACAGCAGCAAGCATAATCAACCATGCTCAATCCAAAGATGTAAAACAAGCTCACATCCGTACCTCAAATCTTCTGAGCTACAATTACTACAATAGGGTCCGAGCAACACAGATCTGTCACCTGCTAAGCCATCAAAGCAACTACTCAAGAACCGAAACACAGAAAAGCAACAATTGGGAGCTACGAACTAGACCAGGGTTATACTACCCCTCTATCTCAACAGAGAGCTCTAAACAAACACTAGGTAGGGTCTGAACACTTACCCCAACAAGGTAGGACGGAACGCTAACAGACTACACAAGGGGGATGTCTTAGCACACCTCACCAGCTTCAAGCAAGCGTCCAAAAGCAGCACAAAACGAAGCGTCTTAGCAAGAGGAGTCCAACGCTACCACTCTTACTTCAATCGGAGCTGTCTATCGTCGAAAATCGAAGAAGATAAGGTTCGGTGAACAGTAGCTAGGGTATCGCGACAGAGTTATCTTACAGGAAATATTATAAGTGTCGGGAAACAATACGAAGCAACGTAGACCAAGTCCTCTTATATACTCAAATCTGCCTATGCTTGCTGAACAGATCTCACCGACAACTTAAGGTACAAAGCTGATTTACCCGCTCGGGTCTGAATCTCTCAACAGATATGGCCTTTCGCCAAAAAATATCCCTACTAACTCAAACGACGTCGCAGAAATCCACTATCGCAACTGGACACGTCACCTGCTACTCAAATCTGAATCGCTAGCGCAAGAGAAATCTGAAACCCAAAACGGCGTCGCTCTACACACTCAGATCTCTCTCGAATCTGAAGACCAACGCTGCTCACAACTGAGTCTCACCCGCTAAACCAAAACGCTGTCGTTCCAACTAATCCAAACGACGTAGTTTAGCTACTCGCTACACAACAAGCTAGTGTACTCTCTTCTGCTTAGCGACAACAGATTCCACCACGACTGCTGAACACAAACACTCAGCGATGACTAACACTCGCATCTGAACAGATCCCGCAAAAAAACTCTAACTCTCCAGATCTGTTCTAAGGACTTATCCAAAACCCGATAGCTTCTCCAAGCATATCGACTCAAATAAAGTCATCCAGATTTGTTTAGGCTCAAATATGAATCTCTAAAATCCGATTAATTAACTCAATTAATCTCATCAGCTTTCGGTCTCACATCTCTCCCCCACTTAAAACAGGATTTCGCCCTCGAAATCAATTAACTCCAAATCAAGAGTTCAAGATAACTAGGGAAACAAACATAAGCAAACATCTACTAGGAAATAACAAAGAACCAATGACTGGAATCTAATACAACACTCACTCAAACAGATGCGGCCACTCACGCTGCATCTTTTCTTCCAGTTCCGAAGTAGCTTCCTCTCTACCGTGTTTGCTCCACTGGACCATCACCAAAGGAATGGTCTTATTCCTCAGCTGTTTCTCTTTTATATCCAAGATCTGCAAGGGATATTCCACATAACTCAAAGTTCTATCTAGCTCCACCTCATCAGTTCTCAACACATGCAAGGGATCCGGCTCATACTTCCTTAACATCAAAACATGAAACACATAATGTATGGAGGACAAATCTGGTGGCAACATCAAAAGATATGCCAAAGGGCCAATCGTCTCAGCTATCTCATAAGGACCAACATAACGAGGAGCCAACTTTTCCTTGAGACCAAATCTCATTACACTACGGAAAGGAGAAACTTTCAGAAAAACTAGATCACCAACCACAAATTGTAAAGGCCTACGCCTCTTATTCGCATAACTATCTTGGCGATCTTGAGCCGCTTTCATTCTCTGGCGAATCAAATCCACCTGATCTCTCATCTGTTCCACAAACTCTGGAGAAGATAGCTGATTCTCCCCCACTTCTTCCCAACATATAGGAGATCTGCACTTCCTACCATACAAATCTTCATATGGTGCCATTCCAAGCGTGATCTGATAGCTGTTATTGTAGGAAAACTCAACCAAAGACAACGAATCTTGCCAGCTACCACTAAAGTCCATCACAACAGCTCTCAACATATCCTCTAAAATCTGGATAGTTCTCTCAGATTGGCCATCTGTCTGGGTGATACGCTTTACTCATCGCCAATATGGTTCCCAAAGCTGTCTGCAAACTCTTCCAAAACCTAGAAGTAAATCTAGGATAACGATCTGAAACAATCGAAACAGGCACACCGTGCAAACGCACCACGAAATCTATGTACAGCTTCGCCATCTTCTTTAAAGAATAGGTCATATTGTAGGGAATGAAGCGCAACAACTTATATCACAACAAGGCACAAACGATAACAGCACAGAGCACACACAACAAAGCACATAATCCATGCTCAATCCTAAGCTGTAACAAGCTCACATCCGTACCTCAATTCTCTGTGCAACACTTACTACAGCAGATTGCCACAATGACGTCCCGAGCACACAGATCTACCACCTGCTCAACGGTAACACACAATTCCTCAGGGACCGGAGCACAGAAAACAGCAGCTGGGAGTTACAAACTCCACCAGCGCTAATCCTACCTCTCTAACTCAACAGGAAGCTCTAAACAAAGCTCAAAGGCAGGAACTTTACTTACCCCAACAAGCTAGGAGCGAAATCCAACGCTTATGCTAATAGACTACACAAGGGAGATGTCTTCGCACACCTCACCAGCTTCAAGCAAACATTCGAAAACAACATCCAAACGAAGCGTCTCAGAAAGTGGAGTCCAACGCTACCACTCTTACTTCAATCGGAGTTGTCTACCGTCGGAAATCGAAGAAGATAAGGTTCGGTGAACAGTAGCTAGGGTATCGCGACTGAAATTGGCAATCGGGAAATATTCTAAGTGTCAGGAACAATAATAGAGAACAATGCCAAGCTCCGTATTAAATATCACTGCTGACAGAAACTGGGAACAGCTCCATCGACAACTTAAGCTATCACAACTGATATTCCCGCTCGCAAACAGATCTTGAAACAGATCTCTCTCTAAGCCAGAACAGATCTCTACTAACTCAAACGACGTCACAGAGAAATACTATCGCAATTGGACACGTCACCCGCTACTCACTGCTGAACACTAACCATCATATGTTAGCAACGCTACAACAGATCTCTCACACAGCTGACGCTAACGCAACTCACAGCTGAGTCTTTTTCGCTAATCCAAAACTCTATCGTTCCAACTAATCCAAACGACGACGTAGAAGCACCCGCTACTGAAAGCACGCTATCTCACCACTGAAAACTAACGACAACAGATCTCGCTACAACTGCCGAACAAAACCACCCAGCGACAACTGCTGATGTCACCACTGCTGAACGCTAACATTCAGCGATGACCCGCGCTAACTGCTGAACAGGTTCCACACCAATCTCAATCTCTCCAGAACTGTTCTAAGGACTAAAACAAAAACCCGATAGCTTCTCCAAGCTCATCAACGCAAAGCTGATCTCAATAAAACCCGATTAATTAACTCCATTAATCTTATCAGCTTTCGGGTCTCAAATCTCTCCCCCACTAAAATAGGATTTCATCCTCGAAATCAATCAACTCCAAAACAAGAGTTCAAGATAACTGGGGAAAAGACACACAAGCAATCAACTACTGGAACAAAAGCAACATCAACTCAAACAGATGCGGCCACTCACACTGCATCTTCTCTTCCAGTTCCCACGTAGCTTCCTCTCTACCATGCTTGCTCCACTGAACCATCACGAAAGGAATGGTCTTATTCCTCAGCTGTTTCTCTTTTATATCCAAGATCTGCAAGGGATACTCGACATAGCTCAAAGTCTGGTCTAAATCCACCTCGTCAGTTCTCAACACATGCGAGGGATCTGGCTCGTACTTCTTCAGCATCGAAACATGAAACACATCATGTAAGGAAGACAAATCTGGTGGCAACAACAACCGATAAGCCAAAGGACCAATCCTATCTAAGATCTCATAAGGACCAACATAGCGAGGAACTAACTTTCCCTTGAGACCAAATCTCATCACTGCGGAAAGGAGAAACCTTAAGGAAAACTAGATCACAAACCTCAAGCTCTAAAGGCCTACGCCTCTTATTCACATAACTGGCTTGTCGATCTTGTGCAGCTTTCATTCTCTGGCGAATCAAGTCCACTTGATCTCTCATCTGCTGCACATACTCTGGAGAAGACAGCTGCTTCTCCCCCACTTCTTCCCAACATATCGGCGACCTGCACTTTCTGCCATACAAAGTTTCAACGGTGCCATACCAATCGTGACCTGATAGCTGTTATTGTAGGAAAACTCAACTAAAGACAACGAGTCTTGCCAGCTACCACCGAAGTCCATCACAATAGATTTCAACATATCCTCTAAAATCTGGTCAGTCCTCTCAGATTGGCCATCTGTCTGGGGTGATACGCTGTACTCATCGCCAATCTGGTTCCCAAAGCTGTCTGCAAACTCTTCCAAAACCTGGAAGTAAATCTAGGATCACGATCTGAAACAATCGAAACAGGCACACCGTGCAAACGCACCATGAAATCTATGTACAGCTTCGCCATCTTCTTTAAGAATAGGTCATATTGTAGGGAATGAAGTGCACAGGCTTCGACAATCTGTCAACTACCACCCAAACTGCATCACAACCTCTGCTAGAACGAGGCAAATGCGTGACGAAATTCATAGCTATGTGCTCCCAATTCCATTGGGCCACCTCTAAGCTTTGCAACAAACCACTAGGTTTCATCCTCTCAGCCTTGACTTGCTGACAATTCAGACAACGGGCTATAAAATCAGCAATATCACTCTTCAAACCTGCCCAGTAATGCTGCTTCAAGGCATGATACATCTTCCTTGCACCAGGATGGACACTGTATCTACTGCAATGCGCTTCTCGCAAGATCTCTTCCTTTAAATCAACCAGATTTGGCACAACCAATCTGCCACGAAACCTCAAACAACCATCAGAAGAGACAGAATAGTCTTCCAACTATCCAGCTCTCACCTTCAACTTCAACTCATGGATGGATGGATCAGTCCTCTGAGCTGCTCTGATGCTAGCAACAACCTGTGGCTCAACTTGAAAAGAAGACACCACAACATAATCTTCAGCTGGGTAATATCGCCAACCAGTAGTGCTTAGATGCTCATGGACCTTCGAAATTTTCATCGAAGCCAGCATCGCCACTTGAGCCTTTCTTCTCAATGCATCAGCAACTACATTCATCTTCCCAGGCTGGTATTGGATCTCACAATAAAAATCCTTTAGTAGCTCCATCCATCTACGCTGTCTCATGTTCAAATCTGACTGAGAAAACAGATATTGAAGACTCTTGTGGTCGGAGTACACCACAAACTTCTCACCATACAGGTAGTGGCGCCAGATCTTCAAAGCAAAAATCACTGCTGCTAACTCCAAATCATGAACTGGGTAATGAGTCTCATGCGGTTTAAACTAAAGTGAAGCATATGCAATGACTCGACCATTCTGCATCAACACACAACTCAATCCATTCAAGGAAGCATCTGCACATACCACTAAACCACCTGAACCACACGGCAAAGCTAACACAGGCACAGAAGTTAGCTTCTCTTTGAGCAATTGAAAACTATTCTCGCATTGCTCAGTCCACACAAACCTCTTGTCTTTCTGAGTCAATAGCGTCATTGGCTTAGCTATGCTAGAAAATCCTTCTATAAACCGTCGATAATAGCCAGCCAAACCCAAGAAACTACGAATCTCAGAAACATTCTTGGGACGTTCCCAGTTAACCACTGCCTCAACCTTACTGGGATCCACAGAAATACCATCAACAGAAATCACGTGACCCAGAAACACAACTCGGTCCAACCAAAACTCGCACTTGGAGAACTTAGCATACAGCTGCGAGTCTCGTAGTGTCTGAAGAACCAACTTCAAATGCTCTTTGTGCTGCATCGGAGTCTTAGAGTAACCAAAATTTCATTGATAAACACAATCACAAACTGATCTATGAACTCTCTAAAGACACTATTCATCAAATCCATGAAAACTGCGGAGCATTCGTCAAACCAAAAGGCATAACTAGAAACTCAAAATCCCATACCTCGTACGAAACGCAGTCTTCTCAACATCTTGCTCATGGATGCGCAACTGATGGTACCCCGAACGGAGATCGATCTTCGAAAACACAGCCGAACCCTGAAGCTGATCAAACAAGTCGTCGATCCTTAGCAAAGGGTACTTGTTCTTCACTGTCGTCTTGTTCAACTGCCTAAAGTAAATACTCATCCTCATTGACCCGTCCTGCTTCTTAACAAACAAGATAGGTGCTCCCCACGGGGACATGCTAGGCCTAATGAATCCTTTCTCCAGCAAATCACTAAGCTGATCCTTAAGCTCCCTCAACTCAGCAGGCGCTAAACGATACAGAGCTCTCGAGATCGGGGCTGTACCAGGTACCAACTCAATGCTGAAGTCTATCTCCCTTCTCGGAGGAAAACCAGGAATCTCCTCCGGGAAATTCCGAACCATGGGAACTCTACTAAGCTCTACGCTCGAAGAAGAAGACGCATCTAAGGCATATATCATAAAACCAGTGTTCTCTAGTGACAACAGGCTAAACATCTCCATCATAGAGACTAAAGGAATCTTCGACCGGGAATCTTGGCCAAGAAATTCCATTTCTCGCCAGACTGGGGCCTAAATCGCACAACGCCATGGAAACAATCCACAGTGACCCTATAGCTAGACAACACGTCCATTCCCATTATACAATCGAAATCCCACATCACTAGCCTGATCAGGTTGGCTAACAACACTCTCTCGCCAAACCTAAGAATGTCATTCAACAAAATCTCCTGGGAGAACAGGCTCGCGCCGGCAGGAGTCGCAACAGATACAACATCACACAAATTAGTGGTATGCAAACCATGCTCAACCACAAATGAATCAGCAATAAACGAATGTGATGCTCCTGTATCAAACAACACACGCGGAGGAAAATAAAAAATAAATCAAGTACCTGTAATCACTCCTCCGCCTGGCGTGCCCTCCGCTTGCTCCCTAGTCATGGCATTCACCTGGGCAAATTGAGGTCCTGAAACTGAGGTTGGGAAGACTGTCCAAACCGCGAAGGACCAGGCTGCTGAAACGGCCTAAACTGAGGCTCCCCTAACCTCTGCTGCGGAGCAGGAAAAGAACGACCTCTAGACGATCCACCTCGACCCTGCGGTGGAGCGGCAGTATGTTGCGATCCAGACAAAGGACACACTCTCGGAAAGTGTCCGTACTAACCACAGATGTTACACGAACCTTGAACACCAACACACTGCGCTGTCGGGTGCCTTCCACCACACTGGCCACAATACACAACCTTGGAACTACCGCTTCTGGAACTACCCGAGCCAGAAGAACTAGAACCCGACTTCTTCTTAAATTGACGACCACGAGGCCTAAACCTCTGATGTCCAGACTTTTGGGCTACTTGCTGCTGCTGGGGTGGCTGAGACGACTGCACTGACTGGGAAGGTTGCACCCCCTGCACCATGGGACGAATACCTTGCACCCTTTGCGGCCTAACACGCGACCGGCGATTCTGCAGTACTTCCTCAATGTCTATAACCCTGTCCACCGCTTCTTCATAGCTTGCCGGTGAACCCGCCAACACAAAAGAATATAACTCCTCATTGAGCCCCTCCAAGAACTTGTTTCTCTTCGCCTTCTCTCGGCCAGCAACATGCGGAACATACGCAAGAAGAGAAGAAAATCTCCGGGCATACTGTCCCATGGACAAGGATCCCTGCACCAGGTTATCGAACTCTCGCTCCCTGGCGTTCACAAAAGATTCCGGAACGTACTCCCGACGAAAGACAGTACAAAAGCTACTCCACGAAATCCCCACACCTGTCTCATCTAGAGTCCTAGAAGCGCCTCTCCACCAACGCTCGGCACTTCTTCTCAACTGAAACGTAGCTAAACTCAGCCTACGCTCATCATCATACCTGACACGGTCGAACAACCAGGTAATATGTTGCAACCAAGACTCAACATCGGAACTAGGCTCATCGCCATTGAACGTTTGAGGATTCATTCGCTGAAACCTCGCCATCACCAGTTCCATATCGTCCACACGGGCTGCCAACTCATTTACCTCCAAGTCAACCTGTCTATCACGACCACGACGAGGAACACTACGCTGCGCTTCCTTGTTCTGACATTCGGACTCTTCCTGAAACTGTCCCCTACCTCTACCCCTACGTCAAGGCGGCATCTATGAAGGCACTAAGAGGGTAAGGTCACACAGCAACAGATATATCACGTAGATCACATAATCAAGCACATGCAACACGCAACACGGTGCCTAGACTCAAGTGTGATCAAAGAAATCGAGCTTATCCCAGCTTAAGCTCAGATACCAAAAATGTCAGGCCTCATGCACCATACAGAGTTAAACCATGCAAAACAATAGCGGAAGCATACAAAAGTGGCTTATAATTTTCGCTTCTGTCCTGACGATTAAAACATATAATTTAAAATACAACATTACTCAAAATATCTCGGTTCTATAAACACAATTCAGTACAATAGTACAGCATTCAATAAATACAAGTACTATCGAAAGAAACTGAAATACAACAAAGCCCAGGGCACTCCCCGGCTAACAGTGTTTATACATATACGTTATACGCTAACTGGGACACTCTAACCACCTCCTGGGGCACCACCAGCTAGGTCTACTCCACGATCGGCAGATTAACATTGGTAACCTGAAAACACATACAGGAAAACAATACCAGCCCCAGAGGGACATGGGGTCAAACCCCAGTACGGAGAGCAACATAAAACAGCTAACGGAAAGCAACAAGTAATATGCAAATGCTATGCATGAACAGCTGAGCACAACAGAAGGCTACACCCAATGGACAGAAGCCAGAATCTCAAAATCAACTCAAAGCTGATCAATAATCAAGGCTGATAGCAATGGATAACAGACATCAGTGTCCACGGGGTGTGTGAGTATATGGGAGCTACCCACTCGTCTCAACACACGGTACAAGATGCAACACATGGCTCAACCTGCTGTTGCCCAACTCATGAGGTGTGGGAGCTACCCACTCCGCTCATAGTGGATAACAGATCCCAGCAGGGAGATGAGTTACTGGAGTTACCCGCTCTGCCTCAACAGCATCCTGGCACACAGAGAATCAGCAACAACAAGGCACAGCTACAACAGATCTGAGCTCAAGGGATAAATGCGTGTATGCAACAGATGCAATGATCAACACAGAACATATACATTACGCAAAGCATACACAGCAACAAGCATAATCACCCATTCTCAATCCAAAGCTGTAAAACAACCTCACATCCGTACCTCAAATCTTCTGAGCTATAATTACTACAACAGGGTCCGAGCAACACAGATCTGTCACCTGCTAAGCCATCAAAGCAACTACTCAAGAACCGAAATACAGAAAAGCAACAGCTGGGAGCTACGAACTCGACCAGCGTTATACTACCCCTCTATCTCAACAGAGAGCTCTAAACAAACACCAGGTAGGGTCTGAACACTTACCCCAACAAGCTAGGACGGAACGCTAACAGACTACACAAGGGGGATGTCTTAGCACACCTCACCAGCTTCAAGCAAGCGTCCAAAAGCAGCATCAAACGAAGCGTCTTAGCAAGAGGAGTTCAACGCTACCACTCTTACTTCAATCGAAGCTGTCTACCGTCAGAAATCGAAGAAGATAAGGTTGGATGAACAGTAGCTAGGGTATCGCGACAGAGTTATCTTACGGGAAATATTCTAAGTGTCGGGAAACAATACGAAGCAACGAAGACCAAGTCCTCTTATATACTCAAATCTGCCTATGCTTGCTGAACAGATCTCACCGACAACTTAAGGTACAAAGCTGATTTACCCGCTCTTATCTGAAACTCTCAACAGATATGGCCTTTCGCCAAAACAGATCCCTACTAACTCAAAGGACGTCGCAAAAATCCACTATCGCAACTGGACACGTCACCTGCTACTCAAATCTGAATCGCTACGTTGCTCTACACACTCAGATCTCTCTCGAATCTGAAGACCAACGCTGCTCACAACTGAGTCTCGCCCGCTTAACCAAAACGCTGTCTTTCCAACTAATCCAAACAACGTAGTTCAGCTATTCGCTATACAACAAGCTATCGTACTCTCTTCTGCTCAGCGACAACAGATTCCACCATGACTGTTGAACACAAACACTCAGCGATGACTAACACTCGCATCTGAACAGATCCCGCAACAAACCTCTAACTCTCCAGATCTGTTCTAAGGACTTATCCAAAACCCAATAGCTTCTCCAAGCATATCGACTCAACGCTGGTCATCTAGATTTGTTTAGGCCCAAATATGAATCTCTAAAATCGATTAAATCAATTAATCTCACAAGGATGACTAATCTCAAGTGCTCCCTATGCTCTCTCTTAGTCCTAGAATAAACCAAGATATCATCGATAAACATGATAACAAACCGGTCTATAAAATCTCGAAAGACCTTGTTCATCTATTCCATAAAGATAGTGGGGCATTCGTCAGACTAAAATTGCATAACAACGAACTCGTAGTGTCCATATTCTCGAGTGCAGTGGTGGATCCGGATCTCGCTCTCGGGTGCAGCGGAAGTTTAAAATTTTTGTGCCCAGGAACTCTCGTACACGAATAAAATAAATACTAAACATGCAAAGGATGTTTATAAATAATTACCTTTGGCTACTTGGTGCCCGACTCCGACCAGTCCGTGGAGGAGGTGGCCCTTCGACGGTAGAATCCCTCGAACGTCGCCTAATCCGGTCCATGACAGGATCTAGATTCCTTCGCCGGCTTGCACTAGAAAACCAGCAAATATTTCACGAATGCTATCTGAAACGCCCTCAACTCACTCAAACATTTTTCTAATAAATTCAATGCGAAGAGAATTTTCTTTTGAAACAGTAACCACAAAGCTTAAAACATAAACTTCTTAAAATCTTGACAGCTTCGAACAAAACTTGATAGCATAAGGATTTCAGAAATTAAAGCAGCTTTGAATAAAACAGATGAATCATTAAAACATATTTAAATAACCGTAGGATCCCTTAAATTTGTAACTCGCTTAAACTGTGTCAAAACTGCAGCTAACATAAAAAAGAATTTTTTTCCCAAAACTGAAACCTATGTTAAACAGAATATGTCTCTCAAAACTGAATCTGAATCTCTTAAGTTAAAACCCAAAACTGTTTTCTCTCATTCTAAATGCTGCAAAAACGCCAGGTCATAGGGTGTGCACCAGCCGACCGCTGCCAGCTCCGGATTCCTGCCCTCAGCCTCTGTCTCGACATCATCTGAACCAGTTAAACATAGTGAGCCTAGGGGCACAACAATTACAACACTAGGTAGTAGCAATTTAATACATAACACAGACACGAGCATAAAATAGTTGTACTCATGTAAATTTTCTCTAAACTGAAAATACAAAGGAACAAGATGACCAGCTTAAAACAGTTAAAAGCAGTTAACTTAAAACTCATGCATAAAATCATCTCATAAATTAAAAGCATTTTCTATGAAATCTGATTCCTGACTGTGGTCCTTCGATCTCATGTTTCTCTTGATCAAGCTAATAGGTACTAGGTTTGGTAGGGCTCCCCAGTTCTTTTTTGGTTTCGATACTGATAGGATCAATATGGATCGAAAACAGCCTTAAGAGTTCATAAGGGGGGGGGGGGTTGAATGAACTCTTAGTATTTTAAATTTTCGAAACCTTTAAAAGCAATTTTATAAGCACCTTGCTTAACTCAGATATGAGTTAACTCAGATCTGATGTATCTCAGTTCGAAATCTGATTTCTCGATTAACAATAAATATGCGGTAAGAAGTCGATCAACCAGTGAACAGTATAAATGTAAATGCGATACTGTAAAGTAAAAGTGCAAGATTTAGAGTTTGTTTATGGAAGTTCGGATATCAAATCCTACGTCTCCCATTCTTCCTTTTCAGGAAGGTTCCACTAGAATAATTTGATGTACACAACTTTTGTCTACACCCAGTCACCGAGCCTCGCTCAAGATGAACTCCTAGAAACTTCAACTACAAGCAGATACGACTGTTGAATACAATCAATGTGATTTTTAAGACTGCTTCACACAGCAAGTATTTTACAGACTCAAAGATAAATATTACAATGAAATACGATGTTATTGAGTACCGTAGATCTTTTGGTTCTTTTATCAACAAGAACTGTTTACAAATGTAAACCAGAAGATAACTCGAAGGTTAAAACTATGAAGGCTGAACTTGACTGTTCTTCGAGTTGTAAAACTGGACTTAGAATATTTTTGCAATGAAATGTTCTAGTGAGTATTTGAAAGATTTTTGACGACAAAGAATGAACGTTGTGAATAACTGATAGCATAGAGAAGCAAAAGACGCAGAATACTTTTTCATTTGAATTCTTCAGCCTTTTATACTCTTTGTCTTTAACGGTCATTAAATGTAGCCAGTAGAGATAAGCTCTTTTGCATATCTTCATCGTATCATAGCATTTAATGCTCCATTAATGCCATACAAAAGGTAAACTGCGCCCGTCAGGGCTAAATTGACTTATATTCCAAAGCGGGTAATCATCGTATAAAGTATTCTGCGCACTGTGCATCTTACCCAAAATAGCTCTGATCTTGTCTCCTTAATTCCAGCCTTTTATACGATATAAACTCTGACCGTTAATTATCTCTAAATAATTATTTGATAAATTCTGAAGAGAATCGAAGCTCACACTTGAGTATGCTTGCCATTTTGTGTCAGGCCCCGTGGACGCGGGGATCGACCAACTGAACTTCCACTCGGTCCAGCTTGGTTACCTGTATTTCCTGCAAATGGGCAACACAGACCCAAACAAGACAAAAGCAGGAAACAAATACGAGGTCAAGCCTCAGTACGAAGAGCTAACAAACAGCTACGCATGCAACATACTAACACTCAATGCTATGAAATGCATGTGGCTGTTCAAGAAATCAATAGGCAATTCAATTCAAGTCGCCTCTACACCACGGTCTAAAAACCGGGAAATCATCGGTCCGTGATTTATCGGGACCCGTCAGTCCTCACAGCTCAGTGGTAGCCTATCAAATCTGGCAACACCACTCCGATGATAGCGTTGGACTGGTGCACAACACACCTGTTGGCCAGCTCCAACGTGGCTTGGGTCATCAATCAAATCTGTCAAAGGCCCAATATGTATGCATGTATGCCAATCAATATCAAAGCATACAAATCATATTACGTGAAAACAGAACATCAATTAAATCAATTCATGACTGTATCACGTAGACACATAACAGCAGCATTACACATTCCACAACATTGAATTAGTCATGTTCACGCCCAAGCTGTAAGTGCTGCTCAATACGTACCTTTTCCTCTTCGAATTACCTAACAAATTCGCCTGCCTCAATACACGCAGCAAAACACTTCCTGGAAGTTGAAATCTGAAAAGACATAGCTAATATTTTAGCTCAATTCAACTACACAGTCACGCTAAACCTACTGCCAGAAGCTATCTAAATTCTACACTTCCACGCAGGCTTAGACTACCAATACAGAGCTCGAAATGCAAAGGACTGCTCACCCAAACGTACACGCTTAGCAGAAAGCTCGCAAATCTCCCTATACGAAGACACCAGACACTTCGCGTTCCTCCTCCAGCACTGATTTAGGGTTCAAAACGGGTAGCAAACTAAGGAGCGAAGCAAGGGGAATCCAGCGCCACTAAGATCTTCAAAAACAGAGGCTGGAATCGACAGGAAAAGGCGATAGAAGAAGATGGTGAACAGTAACTCGTCGAGGGTTTGAAGGAGAAGAGATAAGAGATATCTGGCTCAAAATAATCTAAGTGTCAATCAACACTTCTATAAATACCTCTTCACAACTCACCTGCTGATTCATACAAATCAATCAAAGAAATCAGCAGGAGGCAATCAGCAGCAACCCTCTATTCCTTTTCGTTAAATTCAGCAGCAACTATCAAATAAACAATTGCGCGCAAACACTGCAAAACGACACCGTTCTAACTTACTAAAACGACGCCGTAGCAAATATCAGCAGACAACAACTCTCGCAAGCAAAACAAACCATCTGCTGATCGCGCGAAGTTCTCAAAACGACGACGCATCTCGACGCCTTTGAAATTGCGCATCTGCTGAACTCTCAACTAAAAGCTCAAAACGCAGCGTTTCCACTAACTCAAACGACGCCGCTTCTCAATGCTAGCATTTGCGCGTCTGCTGATCAGCAGCAAGTAATACGTCATGCCTACGTCATCATATCTATCGGCAGCTCTCAAACCATCTGCTGATCTCTCTTCACAAACGCATCTGCTGAAATTAATAGTCAACATTCCAAATCGTTGACTAACACGTGTCGCCTCCTCGCACAATCTCGCGCTAAACGCAAAATCTACCAGCAGCAACTTCAACTCAACCAAAACCAGCAGATCTTCATGCATCACGCTGACGTCATCTCTGCTGGTTCAAAAATTCACCAGCACGAGCTACAGTACCGTTGACCAGCGTTGACTTCCTAAAAAAAAAACGAAAATCTCATTTCCTAACTAAGCGCTGCGACTGAAATTTCAGCAGGAACTTCGTTTCTTTCGCAAATTCCTCATAACACACGTGATTAATTCCAAATCCAATCAATTAATCACTAATCTAATCTAAATTCTCAATCCTCACATTTTGTCATATCTGAATGCTTAGAAAATCTGCAAGGATACTGTACTCAGATCTGAATTGTCCTCGAATCTGATATTCATTGAGCATTCTGTAACCACTTCTGAAATACTGAGATCCGAAGTAACTTGTGTAGAATCTGTTTATATTTGATACTCTCAAATCTGAATAATACCACTAGAGTCAATATAACGGAATCTGTTACTAAAGCCTCTGAATCAAGTCTGAATAAACTTTGCTTTACAACAGATCTCTTACTGTAGCTTCTGAATCAAGTCTGAAAGACCTCAAGTTGCACAACTGTCCAGATATCTGAATTAACAGACCAGAATACTCAACTGATCCAAATAACCAAATCTGATTCGAAGGCATCAACCCGATAACAGAAAATCTGAATCTCTGAATACTTAACTCTGCTCAGTTCAGAATACATCCAGAAAAGTCAACTCAGATGTCAACGCTGAGCTCAGAACTCTCGAATCTTAGAAACTGCAACTTAATAGTATGACGTCACGAGATCTGAAGAGTTCCCTACTCTTGTTTTCTGCGAATACTTAAGATCATTTCTCAGTCTTATTTTGTTATCACAAAAACTTATAAATTTTATCTTAACAATTTCCCCCTTTTTGGTGATGACAGAACTTAGCAGCCTTTGACTTAAAAGAGACAACAATAAATTTCTCCAAGTCTGCTTATATATATTCAAAAGAATCACGGTACAAAAGATTTGTACAAAGACTGAGAAACCAAAAAAAAATTGTTTTAACTCTATTTTCCTCCAAACCAATATTCCGCAGATCTCTTGCGAGGGCCACCACTGCTGTCATATCTCCTTTTCGATGATTCACTCCTACCTCCTCTACTACTTCCACCATTACCACCAGAACCACTTCTATCCCTATTATCATTCGGTGGCTGCGGGACATGGCTGCTACTTTCCCCCTTTTCGTCATTACCACCCCGATTAATGTAGGCGATAATTTCAGAGAGTTGGTCGCTTACGTGAGCAATGCCCTCCTCTGACCTTTGTCGGAAATTAGTGAAGTCTGTCTTTAGAGATTGAATTTCCTTGGTGTGAGAATGGATATCAGTCACATCAAATATCAAGAATGCATTTTGTGCTCCAACCGCTCTATTAAATTCAAGCAGCTCAAATGACAGTGCGGTCTTTTGAATCTGAATCTCCTGGCGAACAGTTTTGAATAGACCTCCATAAAATTTGTCCTGCTGCTCCAACATCTCAGTGAGCTTCTTCTCAAGACTCCGAATTTCCGTCAAAATTACATCCTTTAGATGTTCCCCATCATCCTTTGCCGAATTTTCTCAAATTGCGAGCTACGGAGCTGAGCAAAGGCTTCTATGAAATCGGTCGAAGGGGGGCATGGAGGACTGGTCATCACCGAGAGGAATGTCGGCGGAATCGAAGTGCATGCGAGATTCAAAAGAATCATGGGGACTGGAAAAATTTACACCTGAATCCGGTAACTGTAAATCTGATCTGCAGGAATAGAGTATGTCTCTATCTGTACAATGGGCTCGGAAGAATTTACCTCTGCCTGTTTCTGTGCAGTTGGAGTAGTAGAAACTATCTCTGCTTCGGACTGTACAAAGAAATCTGTAGAGACTAAATCAACTTCTGTCTGTACAACTGGCTCTGAAGGAACAACAATATTATCTAAAATCCGGATACGGTACGAGACACTAACTACAACTCTTCTCGGAAGACTATAATCACCAAAAACTGTTCCAACCGGCACTAAATCTGTACAAAGGTTAACACTCCCAACTGGTCTTAAGCAACCAAACATAGAATATCGGATAAATTCTGGTGGAACATGGACGTTCCCACATCAAATTGTGTTATTTCTTCTGTTGCAACAGTTCTTCTAGAGATTTATGATGAGCAACAGAGATTAGGTCTATAATTTGCGAAGCCATGGCTGTCCATGGTTGGCCGAGTGTGAAATACCTCCGATGAGATTCCAAAAACTTTCACAGTAGCATTTCTTTGTATTTGGCAATTATACACTCGACGCTTTACCACGGTCTCCAAAGAATTAGTTTCAGCCCAAATCAACATGTGCTTCTCTTTTGCGGCTATTTCCTTTACTGACGCTAGATCCGCTATCTGGCTGAGACTGAAAGAGGGAAAGAAAGTAACTACATCATCTATTACCTGCTTACGCAGCTGGACAAGAAATTCTGCATCTCCACAAATCAACTGAACCATTTCTCGGGCCGGATGCCCTTTCACCGTGTCAGGAGCTTCCAAAGGCTTCTTCCCTTTATCCTTAGCATAAATCTTAGGGATACTGGCATATTACCAGGCCCCGCCCTGTACTCCTTTGATTTGAACTTAAAGACCAAATTTAATTTTTGTGGGTTCAGCAGCAGTGACTGATGGAAGCATCATATCGTCCGGGATTTGCTTCAGTAAATCATCAATTGACATCGATTCTTCATCAGTCGACAGGAATTTTGTCAGCGTGGGCTCTTTGCTCATTGCTTCCTCATTTTCCTTCGCAACAACAGGTTCCTTATTAGCTTCAGATTCTGAATCCTGCTTCTGCTCAGGTCCCACTGGCTTAGTGTCCATATCCCTCTCCTTCTCAACATCTGGTACAGTTGTCTTACTGGGTTGCTCAGATTCCTAAGTGGCTGTCTCATCAGATCTCTGCACCACTGGTTCCTCAATATCTAATTTCCCCATCACGGCATCTGTTCCAGTAGCCTTAGCAGTCTCATCTGATTTCCCAGCATCAGTTTCCACAAACTTCTCCTCTGTTTCCATTTCAGCAGTCTCTGTAATAATCCGAGCAATAATCTGATCAACATCATCAGCAGTAGATGCCTCTTGCTCTTTTTCAATGATTTCTTCCACAGCTGGTTCCTTCTCAACATTGTCATCATCAGAAACCGTTCGAGCAGGAGGGTTCACAACTGAAATTGGTTCAATCATTTGGAGTGGTATGGCCTCTGTTGCTACTGACACAAGATCCAGATTCGCTTTTGAGAGAGCTGCTTTCTTCTTCGTTTTCCTCTTCTTCTTTGTAACAGAAGGCTCATCACCAGTAGAAGCTAATCTCTTCTTCGACACAGCTTTCTCAACTACTTCCACTGGTTCCTCATCGGCAGCCTTCTTATCAGTCGGGGCAGATTTCTTTTTGGATACAGACTTCCTCTTAACGATCGCTACTTCATCCTCATGGGGCTCTTCTGATTCACCACGAGCATCAATGTTTACAGTCTTCTCAGAAAGAAATTTCAAGGGAGGGAAGGTCTTCGCCTCTCCCAGAGATACGGCTGGGTCTCCTTTCAACAAAACACAGATTTGAGCCGCAAAACCCTTGGCTCTTTTAATGGTTCTGTCAGCCATCTCCTTCAACACCTCAAAGAGAATCTTGCTCCAGTTGATCTTGACCCCAAAGTGAATAGCCGTCATCATAAAAAATCTCTCATGAGTAACGGAGTCGAAAGATCCAGCCTTTACAGTAATTGACTTGGCCAAAATGTCATTCAACAACCGGAACTCAAACGTTAGTAGTCTCTTCTTACACGAATACTTAATAGGCTTCTCAGACGTAGAAAACATAGTCCTTGCCTGCAATACCAAATGATTCGGCACTTTGGACAAATCTGTGAGACCATCATTTGGCAGATTGAAAACCCCGGCAAACCTATCCTGAGAAATTGCGACGTACTTCCCGGAGATAACACAGGTAATATCATTATCTTGAACAAGTGCTGTGTCAAAGAACTGCTCTAATTCCTACTCATACAGTACGGACGGACATCCCAGAAACCCTCGTATCCCAGTTGATTCAAAGGCTCGAAACATCCGTACCATCCCCTCATTATCCTGAATCCCCAATACGGATCAAATTTTACTTGCAGAGAGTTGGTGATGAATATGGAAGCCATTTCAGAGAGTAAGTTGAACTGGAAAATGCCTAAGAGATAATAGTATGCAAATAGGAAACACAAGAGAGCAAAAGTGCACGAGAGCTTGAAAGTAATTTGCGCAAAGTAAGATAACTGAGTAAAGAAACGTTGTAATGTAAAACAGGAATGTGAAACGGTGAGGGAATGTGGATGTTACGTTTCGTATGATGACAACACGTGTCAATCATCCCTCGGTGCAAATAAGATTTTGAAAATATTGTGAAATGATTTTGAAAAGATTTTATAATGATTTGAAATTTTAACCGCGAGGGTGAAAAAGTAAAAGAGATAGCTAGCGCCAAAACATAACACGTCACAACCTTAGGAATCAGTTTTGATGTACCAGTAGGGGTATTACGGGATCTGATCATGGATAAGCATCAACTGTGTATACATGACATCTTAGTGTATCCAGATCTCACATTTTCAGTTGACTCAGCACTTATTAATTCAGATCTCTCGTTCCCCCTAAAGCTGAGACTTACCAAGTCTGAAATTTTACCAGATCTGAAAATCCATGGTGTTCCCCCTGAATAGTAGATTCAGATCTGATAAACATAGAAGCTTCTCAACCTGCAATTGTTAGCTCAGAGACAAATCAAGGCAGTTCTAAGAGACCCAACAGGTTTCTAAAATAAGAAAACTTAACGTCTGGTATAGGCTTTGTGAAGATGTCAGCTACTTGCTGGTCCGTCGACACATACTCCAACCTGACGTCCTTCTTGAGTACATGATCTCTTATGAAATGATGCCTGATTTCGATGTGCTTTGTTCTAGAGTGCGGCAATGGATTTTGAGTAATCGCGATGGCACTGGTGTTGTCACAGAGAATAGGAGAAGCATCAATGCCGTAGTCCTTTAGCTGGTGTTGTATCCATAAGATCTGAGCACAGCAGCTTCCAGTCGCTAAGTACTCTGCTTCAGCTGTGGATGTTGCAATAGATGTCTGCTTCTTACTAAACCAGGAAATCAGGCGATCTCCCAATAATTGACAAGTACCACTCATGCTTCTACGACCAACTCTACATCCTGCATAGTCTGCATCACTGTAACCAATTAGTTGAAAGCTAGAGTCATTGGGATACCAAAGACCCACATTGGAAGTTCCCTTAAGATATTTCAGTATACGCTTTACAGCAATATAATGAGATTTTTTTGGCTCCGATTGGAATCTAGCAGACATACTGTGAGAACCGAAATTTGTTAAATGTAAATTGGTTGGAAATTAATCGGATGTGAGGAGTTCGGATTTGTGCTTGGACAAATCTGAGTGTCCATATTTCATTTGGAAGGTTTCGTAAATAATTTTGGGTCAGATTTCATGTTTGGAACAATTCTGGAAAGTTTATATATTTTCGTGTTCAACGTTCAGATTCGTGGAGAGATCTGTTGGTGCTGGGCGTTTGGATGTTTACCGCGTGTTTTGTTAGCGTGAGAGGTATTACGAGTCGTTTGGTGGCAATTCAGATGTCTCGCTAGCGTTCAGAGGAGAGATCTGATGGTGCTTATGTATAGAGTTCTTCCCGTGTGTTTCTTTATCAAGTGTAAAACGTTGTGGTTTAAATAGGTTGGAACTGTGTCGTATTGGTGTAGCGCTAGTACGAGGGATCTGCTCATGTGTGACAGAGATCTGTTGAGTTAGCGCGAGAGTGATGCGACGCCGTATCACAGGGATCTTTAGTGATAGTGCGTTAGAGTGAGAGAATGCCATGTGTTGGTCATCCCCGCGGAGTTGACTGTTGGTGATGTAGCGCATTAGTTGAAATCTGTTTCAGTTCTATTGGACTCCTTTCAGATGTCTCTGTTGCGTCGTCGTTTTGTTTATAATAGCGGGAGCCTCTACACGCTGTCGTTTCCAGGTTCGGATGTCTCGCTTGGAGATGAAATCTGGTTGGTGTGTTAGCCTTCAGTAGTAAGAGATCTGTTTGAGCGTAATGTTTTGTCTAGCGCTAATTTCAGACTTGTGAGGAATCTGGAGCTTAATGAGGAGTGAAGCTAGTATGAGGAATCTGTTTCGCTGATTTGTGATCGTTTTTATATTTTGGATGTTTTGTTAATTGAGGGATTTTATTGCTAGCGTAAATTCAGATGTCAACGCGGGTCAACAGGTGATAACGAGTGTGAGATTTCTTGTAGCTTTTGGTCAGATTTGTTGATGTGTCCTGATTCAGCGACGCCGTTTAGCTAATAAAAGCTGTTTAGCGCTAGGTTTCAGATTTCTCTAGCGGGTGAGAGTATTGAGCAGATGTCAACGTTTTGCGTTGACCGACTTTGCTTTGCGTTGTTAGTAGCTAGTGCGAGCGCAGAGATCTGTTTCGCTAGTACGATATCGTTTTTGCTTCAGTTAGCAAGACCCTCGATACGCTGTCGTTTTGTTTAGTCGTGCGCGTGTTAGCATGAGCGCTGAGTTTTCGATACGTGAGAGTGCTTGATTCAGATTTGATTATGTGAGCGCTAGTGTTAGTTTTCAGATGTCTCGTATACGTCATCGTTTGAGTGTTTTTGCTTGTGTAAAGTATTAGCGCTATGAGGAATCAGATGTGAGCGCTGAGGAAGCTGACGAGAATAAACGCTGGGTTCAGATGTGTGGATTTATGCGTTAGCGTAAACAGAGATCTGATATAAAAGAACAGTAACTGGAAGAGAGGATTTAATTTCAAGTGTTGATCAACACTTAGTCATTCTTTTGGTCCCGATATTTTCTTTGTTCTTCCCCGTTACCCTTGCAACCCTTACTGTTCACCGTAGCCTATTTCCGTCGATTCTCGTCGTTTTCCGCCGCCGTTTGGAACGATTTTGGTGGCGCTGAACTCCCCTTGTTTAGATCTTTCGATTGCTACCATTTTTAGGCTGTGGAACGACTTGAGGAAGGAAAGCGTGAAGTTGCTGTTCGTTCGAAGATTTCTGAGAAATCTGATCCATTTGTTCTTCCGCTAGTTTCGAGCTTCGGGGTAAGCGTTCTTCTCATTTTGAGCTTTGTATGAGACTTGAGTAGCGCTCTGTCGGTTTTGGTAGCTGAGTTATGCTACTGGACCTTAGAAAGTTAGCTGTTGAGTTCGAATTGAGCTTATTTATTAGATACCTTGTGCAGATTTCAGCTTCTTGAAGTCTTCTTCCGTGAGCGCCGAAGCCAGGACAAAGCTGGTTGTGTTGATTGTGTTTGGCTGTGCTTGGAGAAATCTGTTTAGGTATTTGAGCCACTGGAGGTACGAATTGAGCTTATAATTCAGCTTTAAGTTAGGCATGAGAATGTATTATGTGCGTGGTATAGCTATGCCAAGTGTTTGTGTAGAGGCAAGCTGTGTATATTATGCATGTCTATTGGCTGAATTATCTGGTGTATGACCTGCTGATTTGGTTATCTGTTGAGTTGCTATGCATGCGATTATTGAATGCCTTTGTTGTGTGTTTACTGGCATTGTACGTACATGCATCACGCTGAGCATGATACTGCATTTGCATAGCATATTGAGCCATTGAATCCGTTGATAACCATGATATGTTGCTCTGTTGGAGCTCTTCTCTCGTGGTGCGGTGCGGTGTTGCATAACCATGATTGAGTGCATCTGGAGGGTGCGGTGAGCCGTTCTCATAGCCCTCAGTTACGGTGACCTGGATAGAGGTTGGTGGGTGGATGGTTGTTCCCACTAGAAATTCCGTGCGACCTGGCGGGTAGCACCCGCGCGTGTGTTGACGATGAGCCACTCTATTTTCCACGGGGTGCAATCGGGTAGCACCTGAAGCCCGGTGATGTGCCACATTTTCTGTTTACCGTTCGTTTGGCCTTTCGGTTGTTACCATTGATCTTGGTACCGCTCATGAAATTGCATGACATGATACATTTCATGCTATATTTGATTGTTGTACTAGGTAGCTCTTCGTATTGGGGTTTGACCCCATGTCCCTCTGGGGCTGGTTGTTTTGTTTGCTTGCTTGTTCTTCAGGTTTCCCAGATTATTCCGTTGGTCTTGGAGTTGACCCAGCTGGAGGTGCTCTAGGAGGTGTGTAGAGTGTCCCAGTTAGCGTATAGCATATATGTATCGGTTCTATTAGCCGGGGTGTGTCCTGTGCTTTGTGTATTCAGTTGTTGTATCATTTGACTGATACTTGTTTAATGCTATACTGTTGTATTATGGCTTTTAGCGTTGTGTATTTTTACCAACTGGGATATTTTGAGGTATCGTGGTATTTTAAAATTATGTTTCCTTCGTCAGGCCAAAAGCGAATAATTTTAGCCACTTTTTAAAGTGCTTCTGCTATGTTTTACGTGATTTAACTCTGTGTTGTGCACCTGACATTTTTGGTATCAGAGCTTAAACTGGGATAAGCTCGATTTCCTTGATCACATGTGAGTCTAGGCACAGTAGTTGTACTTTGGTTTGTGCTTGACTACTTAAATTACTTGCTTGTGTGCTTACCTTTGAGTGTCTTGAAAGAGATGTCGCCTAAGAGGAGAGGTAGAGCTAATAGGCAAGCGGTGGTCGATTCGAGGACGCTGGTTAGTGCTGATAGAGATGATTCCTCTCAACCGAGTGTTCCTTTGGAATTTTGTGAGAGTCAGTCTTCAGCCTTTCATTCTCTTGCTAGTGCTGTCAACAGAGAGGTTGACTTAATGGAAAGCCTTGTAGTTGGACAAACTCAAGTTCAGCAGTCGTCAGGACAAAGCGTGGACCATTTGCTGTCTGGAACGTCGTCCTCCCAGCCTTCTGTGGGCAGTGTGGGGGTAAGCATCGATCTTCTCAATGCGTTGGAGTGCGAGGCGCTTGCAACAATTGTGGTCAGGTTGGGCATTTTGCTAGTGTCCTACTTTGGGACAGCAGGATTTGAATAGAATTTCTTCGAGGTTCGTACCGTCCTTTTCAGTCCCAGCGATCAGGATTTCAGCCTCCAGAGACGTCTAGTGTTAGAGAGCTTTTTCTATTACAGCAATCGGGACTTCAGCCAACTCAGTTGGATGCGACAACTGTAGAGCTAGATGATGTCTGGACCGGAGAAGGTTGTACAGGTAGTTTTTCTTTGCTTGGTAACTCTGTGTGAGTTTAATTTGACACGTAGACATCGCACTAGTTTATGATTGTACTTGTTTGTTTTGGTGGTGCGCGAGGGTTGTTTCCGACCCATCTTGTTTGTGTGATGCCGTGTCCTTGTTACTCCTGCCGGTGTAGAAGTTGTCATTCCGCGAGTGATGCTGAGTTAGGTTAGCAAGTCTGGTAGAGAAGTTGTTTGTTTTGGCAGTGTTTAGATTCCCTTTGTCGAGAGGTTAGCTGCTACTTGTTTATGATGCGATGTCCGAACTACAGTTTGGGATAGGTGACCTCCTTCGTTCGAGGATTTCTTCCCTCATGTGTTTCAGTTGAGATTCTCCTGATTTCCTTGTAATCTTTAGTACTCTGCGAATCCTCTTTGATTTCTTTCGTCCGGACAGCAGAATTGAGGTATTTTTAATTCCATTAGCTTCCTGTTGGTTGTGTCCCCAGCTGTGGAGTTTGTTCGCGAGCCCCATGTTTTCCAGCTGTTGAGTGCGCCTAAGAGCTTCGGGCCTCCGGCTGTTGAGTTGTTGCGGTGGGCTTCGTTTCTCCAGCTGAGGATTGTCTTTGTTGTTATATCTCCAGCTGTTGAGCTGTGTCTCTTGCGTCTCTAGCTGTTGAGGTTTCTTAGTGAGTTCCATTGACCCCTGTGCAATTGTTGTTTTGAACTCAGTTGGTCCTTATTGTTGTAGTCTCAGGAGGTTGAGATGTTTTACGAATTGCGTGCATCCAGCTGTTGAACTCCAATTCGCATAACCGTGTTTTGTTTTATCCTGTTCAGTTCAGCTGTGGTAGCCATGTCTTGTTGTTGCTGTTTTGTTTCTTACCAGGATGCGAGGGCGAGCGGTCATACCGCACTCTCATCTCCCTGCTGGGATCTGTTAGCCTCATGCGCCGAGTGGTTAACTACCACAGTTCATGGGATGAGCAACGGCAGGTTGAGCTGTTTGATGCATCTTCGTGTGTAGTGTAATGATGAGTGGGCGACTCTCTTATACTCACACACTGTGGATACATCTGTTTGTTCATCTATTCTTTCGACGATTGATCAGTCTTGAGTTGTTGAGCTCCTGTGGACTCCCTGTTTCGTTTGTAGTCCCTTCCATTGTATTCTGCGAGGCTTAGGTGTTTTCCGATTAGTGGAGACCTTGCTAGATGAGATGCCCCACCTTTGTCTTGGCGCTGGAGGTTGTTGTGGTTACCTTGGAGTTCTGGCGTGCATTTTAAGGTGGAGAGCGATTAGCGAGTTCTGTCTTCACTCAGTTCGGCTTGTTTGGGTGATATTGCTTTTGGCTGGAGCTAGTTAGGGATTTCGGACGTGAGTTTAACGTCAGCCTGTGCTAAAGAAGTTTGCTGTTGTTGATCTGTTGGAATGCCCATCCAGCAGTGCCATCAGTGTTGAATATATCAAGATGCCTTTGAGCATTTGGTAAAATTGTATAGTTTCCTTGTTGGCTATGAGTGCCAAGTTAGCGTGGGCAGTAAAAGCATAATTGTCGGATTGTCTGTATCAGCCCATTTGTCCTTGTGTTAAGGCTTATTCTAGGAAACTGTCAAGAGGATTTTGTGGCAGTTCTGTCGTGAGATTGTCTAGTTTCTGGTGTCTGTAGTGGCTGGTAAGTACTCTAAGCTCTTGTTCCGAAGTTGGAAGATTTTTCGATGTTTTTGGGTCTCGAGGGACTACGAGTTTATCATTTTTCCCTGATCAAATGCTTAATTTGAGAGACCATACCAAGGATTGGTAGAGTTTTTGGTGTGGAATTCGTTACCAAGAGAGGTTTGGTATAACTTTCTTTGGGATTTTGTACTGCGGGAAGTACAAATCTTGCTTAGCGATAAGAAGAAATGTGAAGGACTTAGTGGTTTTCATCAGAGGTTGAGCAATGGGTGGTTGACCAAAGAGAACTGGTTCCTTTGAGAACGGTGGGTGAGCGTGACCTGTAACCAGATTGTAATTGTTAAGTATGGACTTTTGAACCTCTGCTTGTGAAACCTGTTTTTCTTGCGAAATTCTCCTTCTTAGATATTGCTGGATTTGAGATTTAAGGGTAGGTCCGCTCTTAGATTCATCAGGTTGTTTGAATGTTTTGGGGTAAATTGGATCTTTGGTGTGCGATTTGCGAGTACCGGCTGTGTTGTTATGGACACGTAGTGTGTTTTATGTGTTCAAGCCGAGGAAATTGCGAATCGGATCCTTCTTTTGTGTTGAATACTGATGGAATAAGCGGGACTAGACCCTCAATTTGACTGTTTTGGCTAGCGAGGAATTTAGTAAGGGATATTTGAGAGACCGAATCTGAGATGAGTGAAGCATGTCGTCATCTATGTTGGAACAGCCTTTCATTATTGTGTTTTGTTTCCTTCAGATTCGAGTTTTGTTCCTACCCAGTTGGTAACTGGTTGTTCTTTGTGTCGATCCCTTCTTGACATTGCGCATTGTGACTTGGCCTTTGATTATTAGCTGTTTTAGGCATGGCAGTGTTGATGAAATGAGCTTCGTGTTATGTTGGATCTTTTGGAGATCGTAGAAAGAATTGTCTCTGTTCTTAGTTTGGCAGTGCCAACATGAACTATCTTCTTTGCACGACGTGTTCATGTTGAGGAACTTGTTAGAGTAGATGCCCGACTAGCCAACTTGTGGCGAGTGGGTTTTATTGACTCTTTGTATAACGATCTTTATTTACGAAATTCGCATTTCTTATATGGCATTCTTTATTTTCATTATGTTATAATGTTAACAATTGTATTGGATAAAGACATAGAATGCACCATAGTGTATGTTAGATGTGATAGTGGATATGATGGCTATCATGAAACACATCTATAGTCACTGCGTATTCTGAACACGTTCCTAGTCGATTGGGCCGTCAAAATGAGGATAAGGCCGCCCGAGTTTGAGACTAGTATCTGCGATGTGATGTACCATGTTTCATTGGTAGGGAACATTGTGATGTTCTGAGCATGCAGATGGATAGTGACCTGGTGATCTATCGAACTACCCTCGTTCGGACTTTCCAAGTGGCTATCATTTGTCGAGTGGATAAGTCCGAGGTCTTGGTTGTACTGATTAGTCCTCACTACTCGAAACGTCATTGAGACTCTACATGATAGTTGCCTCACTTTGACCCGTTTACCGACTCATTTGGGGTCATTAGGTGGCGGGATTGGGTGAGGTCCCGATGCATGTAGGATTCGATGCTTCGTTGTCGAGGATTCACCACTCGCTTTTATGCGTGGATATCCTATGTTATCTGAGGAGATAATAGTGTGATAAATCTCTGGCCAGAGTACTAGATGTGTTTTGGATAAATGGGTTTACCTAGTAACGCACGTGATGCCACTATTTGATCTCCGAGATGTATGCATAGCTATTGGATCTCTAGCGACTCTCGATTTATCAATGGTCGTTGATCTGATCGGGATATATGTGTTGAAAGGACCGTACTGTACGCTAACCATGACCAACTGGTTCTTGCAGGCACTATCAGTGATACCTAGGGGATCATGGGGCGATGTTGCTAGGCGCTGTACCATGATCCGATGGGTCAGTCTGATATTGTGATTTCGGAGCCACAATGGTTGTGGGCCCACGGCTAGCTGTATCCCTGAACCATTGAAGGTCACACAAGTACTGGCTTCACGATTCCCGCTCGGAAACTGAGCTCAATGAGTTGAGCATAGCAGGAGGAATTTAGGGAGTGCGACTTCCTAAAAGTCAACAGGGGTCAAATTGCGATTTCCCAAAGTTGAAGGGCTAAACTGCAATTTTGGACTAGGTGGTCTGAAAAATTGTTTTCGCATCATAATACTCAGTTTTGGAAACTGTGTAGATCGGTCCGATCAGATCGTCGATCGGAGTTATGATGAAGCCACAGTTATGGAAATGAACCGAATGTTCATATGGACCTGGGCCTGACCCAGGCCCATTGGGCCGGTCCAAGCCCATCACATGTCTACTTATTATTGTCCTAGTGTTATTATGACACACACTTGAACTCTAAACCCTAGCAATAGCCGCCCCTCCTCTCCCTACTCTCTCACGGTCGCCGACAGCCCTTGCGCCGCCCGCCGTCCTCCGCGTCGCCTGCCCCCGCCGGTGCTCATGTGATTGGACTCGTTCTGATCACGTCGATGGGGAGATTCCGTTCGTGTCAAATTCTTCAGCTCTTCTAGTTCAGACTGACGAAGGAGTCCTGTTTCCAGTCGTGGACCGGATTAGGAGATCTACCACCGCCTACCGTTGAAGTGCCAGATTCCCTGTGAATCTGGTCGGAGCCAGGCGCCTAGACGCCAACAAGGTAACGCTCTAAAACATCCTATGTATGTTTTATTGCATTATATTTGTTATGTATGGAACGTTTCCGGGGCAAATTTTGAAACTTCCGCTGCGCCCCCAGGAACGGGATCCGGATCCGCCACTGCGCCAACAGTGGTATCAGAGCCAAGGCTCGGATCTATCAATACATAATTTGTGCCTTATTGCATCAAATCACAAATTTACGAAAATCAAAAGAAAAAAAACACGGCGGTACTGTAGCGTGCGCAGCTACAATGCTGATGGCCGGCCACCGTGCGCGATTGTCGCGCACGATGGCGCACGGCACCTGCCGCCCACCTGCTCGTGTTGTGCGCGCAGGTGGGCGCCCCGTGCACAACCGTTGTGCGCTGGGGCGCGCGTAGCGTGCGGCAGTGTGCCTCACAGCTGTGCAGGCGGCGGGAGCCGCCGTGCGGTCGTCGTCCGGCGAACTCGAGGCGGCGTTGCGACGGCTGATTTGTCTTCTAGGTTTTGTTTCGGGCCTGTCCCGGGCAGCCCGAGAATATTTGATATTGGGCCATTTTGGTCGGACCAAAATTAATTTTTGAAAATTTTGAGATTTTGGGCCTAAAATTGTTTTAAGACCGATATGATGCAATTAAAATTGACAAAATATGATTTTATTTATAAATATGATTTTATAATTAAAATATGATTTTGTTGGAAATTGTCATATTTGATTTGATTATTTAATTTATGTCAATTATTTGAATTGATTGTATGTTTGGGATGATCGAGAGCCGTGCCCAATGTGTTAGGTGTATGCTAGGTTTTGCGAATTTTGGTTGTAATATTGTTGATATCATATTTCAAAGTGGGTCTGTTTGTGGCACGTTCCCACCCCTTTAAAATTGTATCCCAATGTGTCATGTATACTTAAATGTAAATATTAGATTTAGTGGGAGGAATTTTGAAGATGGTGGAGATCATGATCAAAGATATTGAAGACCGAAGATTGTAAAACTGAAAGCAAATGTAATAGGATTGCATTGTATACTGCATTTCACCTAGGACAGGACCTAGGTCTGTGATTGGCAACCACGGACCGCATAGCTCTCGCTATCGATCATCCAAAATTTTATATATGCGATATATGTTTGTTGAATCCGCATTTTAAATTGCGATTTAAAATTAATGAGACCGAATTTTCAAAATTAAAATCCCTCATTTTAAATATGATTTAAAATTAATATCAAGATTAAAAGTTTATTCAATAAACTAAGGGAATTTAAATTTGTTTAAATTTTCCTACCTTCCATCAACAATGACTGTATGTCGATACTATCCGTATACATGGCCCGACTCATATTATTGAGGGTGTTATGTATGCCGGAAAGCTGTACACGTCATTGACACTCGCTGTGAGTTGGTTGGAACTCCCTTTAACGTTGGCTCATATTATTGGGGACGTTAAGGGGACCGTTCTTCACAACTCGATATTGATGGGTCATCTTAACACGTGATAGTAATCGGCGTCATATTATTGGGCCCTTACTGTACGTGAGGTAAATACATGGAGGTTGCACCTGTTGCAATTGGGCTCTACCTTTTGAGGGTCATGGTTGGATGATATTATTCTGGACCATGATCGCTTGATTGGACTCTGTGTACCCACTAAGTAAACTTGCTTTCTCGATTTCATTAGAGGGTGGTGAAATCGTTAAAATAGTGGGAGGGTAATTCATAAAACTATATGACCTTGTTTTACGTCTTAGCTCTTTTCATATATAGTTAGTAATGCATGTCTGTTTTTCCTTTCAGTATAAACTGCTTATATAATGTCTTCGATCAAAAATCCACTTGCTGCTATACTGGATAGCAACAAGTTCACTGGTCTCAACTACCAAGACTGGCTTCAAAACCTCAATATTGTATTGGCTTCGGAGAAGCTCCTCTACACGTTAGACAAGAGCCCTCTGAAGGAAGCCCCTGCCGATATCAGCCCTGAGGAGCTGACAAAGCTTAATAAATGGTGGGATGACGAGCTTAAGACACGGTGCTATATGATGGCATCGATGTCAAACGAAATGCAGCGGCGCTTTGAGAAGACCGTGTATGCTGCTGACATACACCTTCATCTCAAGGAGCTGTACGGGGAGAACTCTCGGACTGAGAGGTTCACTACTGTAAAGGAGCTTATGACGAGCCGCATGCGCGATGGGACTTCGGTCTGTGAGCATGGGGTTCGTATGATTGGGCTCATTGAAAAGTTAGTGGGCCTTGATATCATGCTTCCACATGAGCTGTCAGTGGATCTGCTTCTCCTCTCACTTCCTGCTGCATTCGACCCCTTTGTGGTCAACTTTAACATGAACAAGTTGGAAGCCACCCTTGAAGAGGTGGTGAACATGCTTGTAGTGTTCGAGAGGACCATAAATAAGGACAAGCCCGTCCTCCTTATGGGCTCTTCTTCCTATGCGAATTCAAAGCCAAACAAGACTGAGGATGTTTGCCACCACTGCCACAAGCCTGGACATTGGAGGAGGAACTTCAAGGATTACCTCGAGCAGTTGCGAACTGCAAAGGGTATGTTCTACATTGATAAATATGTCTCTTAGTTCGACTTCTTGGGTACTTGATACCGGATGTGGATCTCATATCTGCAATGATTTACATGTAATGACAAGAAGCCGACGTCTTAGAGAGGGTGAGACCCACTTGAGGCTTGGCAACGGAGCAAGGGTTGCTGCTGTAGCTATAGGAGATGTTCACTTATTTCTGTCTTCAAATTTTAAGTTGTTATTGAGAAACGTTTTATTTGTTCCCGAATTAATAAAGAACATTATTTCTGTTTCTATGCTTGATAGTGATGGATATTCTTGTCATTTTGCTAATTCGATTTGCAATATATACAAGAATGAATGTTTGATTGGAATTGGGAAACGCGAAAACGATCTATACACCTTAAAATTAAAAGAAGTTCCAACTCGTGATGTGGAAACACATACAACAACAATTAAAAGGAAAAACAATAGCTTAAACCCGGCACAACTTTGGCACGCTAGGCTAGGTCATATTTCCTTAAGTAGGATGAACAAGTTGGTTAGGAGTGACATGTTTGATACGTCAGATGTTAACTCCCTACCAACTTGTGAATCTTGTCTCAAGGGAAAAATGACTAAACAACCCTTCACGAGCAAGCCTGAACGTGCTCAAGGCCTATTGAATTTGATCCATACTGATGTGTGTGGCCCACTTAGTATTGGTACTAAGTACGGTCACACATACTTCATCACCTTTACCAATGATCACTCTAGGTATGGGTACTTGTACTTAATGAAGCACAAGTCTAAGTCTTTTGACAGGTTCAAAAAATTCAAGGCTGAAGTAGAAAATCACTTGGGGAAAAGTATTAAAGCGCTTCGATCCGATCGAGGTTGAGAATACTTAAGTGCTGAATTTCAAGACTATCTTAAAGAGAATGGGATTCTCTCACAGTGGACCCCTCCGGCCACACCACAACTCAATGGTGTAGCGAAGCGTCATAATCGAACCTTGATGGACATGGTTCGATCTATGATGAGCTTGACTGAACTTCTTACCTTGTTTTGGGGCTATGCGCTCGAAACGGCGGTGATGTTGTTGAACAATGTCCACACCAAGGCAGTGGATAAGACTCCATATGAGATATGGATGGGCAAGCCACCCAAATACTCATTCATGAGGATTTGGGGATGTCCTGCTTACGTGAAGCAGACAGTGGGAGATAAGCTGGATACTAGATCCATCTTATGTTACTTCATTGGGTATCCAAAGAATTCCATTGGATACTACTTCTACTATCTCAACGAAACAAAAGTGTTTGTTTCTAGAAATGCCACCTTTATGGAAAGGGAGTTTCTACTTGATAGAAAAGGCAAAATAGTAGAACTCGAAGAGGTTCGAGAACCAACTGAAGTACCAAGTGAATCTCCCGCACCTCAAGAGCCAGTACCATAAATGGCCGCACCTAGGAGATCTGAAAGGGTTCCTAGGGCTCCTGATAGATATGGTTTCCTCCTTGAAGATGATCAAAGTGATCAAACTGTTGGATGTGATCCAAGAACTTTCAAGGAGGCAATTTCCGATGCTGATTCTAATTTGTGGCTTGAAGAAATGCAGTCTGAGATTGACTCAATGCATGCGAACCAAGTTTGGACTCTTGTTAATCCCCCCGAAGGAATTGTTCCTATTGGGTGTAAATGGATATGCAAGAGAAAACTTGGGCCTGATGGTAAGGTATTGACCTACAAGACACGACTTGTTGCGAAAGGTTACACTCAAAGGCAAGGTGTTGACTATGATGAAACCTTTTTACCAGTCGCAATGTTCAAGTCAATTAGAATCCTACTATCCATAGCCGCATTGTACGACTATGAGATATGCCAAATGGATGTGAAAACTGCGTTTCTTAATGGAAACATTAAGGAAGAGATCTATATGACGCATCCTGAGGGTTTCACATATGTAGGAAGTGAGCATAAAGTATGAAAACTTCAGAGATCGATCTACGGTCTCAAACAAGCATCGAGAAGTTGGAACCTGAGATTCGATGAAACAATTAAGGAATTTGGTTTCATCAAGAATCCCGAGGAGCCATGTGTGTACAAGAAGGTAGTTAAGAATGCTGTGACATTCCTTGTACTTTATGTTGATGACATTCTACTCATTGGGAATGATGTAGGAATGTTGCAGTCAACTAAAGTGTGGTTGTCTAGTAGATTCTCGATGAAGGACATGGGTGAAGCATCCTATATTCTTGAAATACAGATCTATCGGGATAGACCGAAGAGGATGCTCGGACTCACCCAAGACACATACATCGATACCATACTTAAGCGGTTCTCTATGGAAGAGTCCAAGAGAGGACACCTACCTATGTGCCACGGGGTTACTCTATCTAAGTCTATGTGTCCAAAGACTGATGAGGAGATAGAGAGTATGACACGTGTGCCATATGCCTCGACAATAGGTAGTATTATGTATGGCATGATCTCAACTAGACCGGATGTCGCATATGCTCTGAGTGTCACGAGCCGTTACCAGGCCAACCCCGGCCAAATCCATTGGAAGGCCGTGAAAGATATTCTTAAGTACTTGTGAAGGACTAAGAATATGTTCATGGTCTATGGGGGTGGTGAACTGAAATTGGAAGGCTACACTGATTCTAGCTTCCAATGTGACGTGGATGATTCGAAGTTTACCTCTGGATTTGTATTCATGCTCAATGGTGGTACTATCTCTTGGAAGAGTTCCAAGCAAGAAACTATCGCGGATTCAACCACTGAGGCTGAGTACATCGCAGCATCAGTTGCTGCAAAAGAGGCGGTTTGGATAGGGAATTTCGTCAAAGAGTTGGGCATAATCCCTGAAGGAGTTGGTCCAGTCCTGGTGTACTGCGACAACACGGGTGCCGTTGCGCAAGCAAAGGAGCCTAGGTCTCACCAAAGATCCAAACATATACTGAGGAAATACCACATAATCCGGGATATTGTGGCTCGAGGTGACATAGCAGTCGAGAGAGTCGCCTCTGCAGACAACATTGCTGATCCACTTACAAAGCCCTTGCCAGGACCGTTGTTTAAAAAACATCGCGAAACAATGGGATTGCGTCTGATGAGTAGTTGGCTTTAGGGCAAGTGGGAGATTGTTAGAGTAGATGCCCAACTAGCCAACTTGTGGCGAGTGGGTTTTATTGACTCTTTGTATAACGATCTTTATTTATGAAATTCGCATTTCTTATATGGCATTCTTTATTTTCATTATGTTATAATGTTAACAATTGTGTTGGATAAAGACCTAGAATGCACCATAGTGTATGTTAGATGTGATAGTGGATATGATGGCTATCGTGAAACACATCTAATAGTCACTGTGTATTCTGAACACGTTTCTAGTCGATTGGGCCGTCAAAATGAGGATATGGCCGCCCGAGCTTGAGACTAGCATCTGCGATGTGAAGTACCATGTTTCATTGGTAGGGAACATTGTGATGTTTTGAGCATGGAGATGGATAGTGACCTGGTGATCTATCGAACTACCCTCGTTCGGACTTTCCAAGTGGTTACCATTTGTCGAGTGGATAAGTCCGAGGTCTTGGTTGTACTGATTAGTCCTCACTACTCGAAACATCATTGAGACTCTACATGATAGGTGCCTCACTTTGACGCATTTACCGACTCATTTGGGGTCATTAGGTGGCGGGATTGGGTGAGGTCCCGATGCATGTAGGAGTCGATGCTTCGTTGTCGAGGATTCACCACTCGCTTTTATGCGTGGATATCCTATGTTATCTCAGGAGATAATAGTGTGATAAATCTCTGGCCAGAGTACTAGATGTGTTTTGAGTAAATGGGTTTACCTAGTAACGCACGTGATGTCACTATTTGATCTCCGAGATGTATGCATAGCTATTGGATCTCTAGCGACTCTCGATTTACCAATGGTCGTTGATCTGATCGGGATATATGTGTTGAAAGGACCGTACTGTACGCTAACCATGACAAACTGGTTCTTGCAGGCACTATCAGTGATACCTAGGGGATCATGGGGCGATGTTGCTAGGCGCTTTACCATGATCCGATCGGTCAGTCCGAAATTGTGATTTCGGAGCCACAATGGTTGTGGGCCCACGGCTAGCTGTATCCCTGAACCATTGAGGGTCACACAAGTACTGGCTTCACGATTCCCGCACGGAAACTGAGCTCAATGAGTTGAGCATAGGAGGAGGAATTTAGGGAGTGAGACTTCCTAAAAGTCAACAGGGGTCAAATTGCGATTTCTCAAAGTTGAAAGGCTAAACTGCAATTTTGGACTACGTGGTCTGAAAAATTGTTTTCTCATCATAATACTCTGTTTTGGAAACTGTGTAGATCGGTCCGATCAGATCATCGATCGGATTTATGATGAAGCCACAGTGATGGAAATGAACCGAATGTTCATATGGACCTGGGCCTGACCCAGGCCCATTGGACCGATCCAAGCCCATCACATGTCTACTTATTATTGTCTAGGGTTATTATGACACACACTTGAACTCTAAACCCTAGCAATAGCCGCCCCTCCTCTCCCTACTCTCTCACGGCAGCCGACCGCCCTTGCACCGCCCGTCGTCCGCCGCGCCGCCGCCCGTCGCCGGTGCTCCCGTGATTGGACTCGTTCTGATCATGTCGACGAGGAGATTCCGTTCGTGTCAAATTCTTCAGCTCTTCTTGTGCAGATTGACGAAGGAGTCCTGTTTTCAGTCGTGGACCGGATTAGGAGATCTATCGCCGCCTACCGTTGAAGTGCCAGATTCCCTGTGAATCTGGTCGGAGCCAGGCGCCTAGATGCCAGCAAGGTAACGCTCTAAAATATCCTATGTATGTTTTATTGCATTATATTTGTTATGTATTGAACGTTTCCGGGGCAAATTTTGAAACTTCCGCTGCGCTCCCGGGAACGGGATCCGGATCTACCACTGCGCCAACAGAAGTGAGCCAAAAACCTTCATATATACTACAAGTGTTGAATCAGCTTGCTGTAGCTATCTGCTCGTGATTGTTTCTCAACAGTTGATTTCTGGTTGCTGTGTTTTCCCGTTATCTTGAACTCTCTGTTAGTAGCCTTTGGGTTGAGAGTTGGCGTACTTGTGATCGTTCAGCATGTAGTTTAACCTTCCAGTGTTAGCTATGCTAAAGATGGTTTTGTTTAATTCCAGAGTTGCTGTGTGATTTCGAGGGTGAAATATTTTAAGGTGGAGAGAAATGTGAGAACCGAAATTTGTTAAATGTAAATTGGTTGGAAATTAATCGGATGTGAGGAGTTCGGATTTGTTCTTGGACAAATCTGAGTGTCCAGATTTCATTTGGAAGGTTTCGTAAATAATTTTGGGTCAGATTTCATGTTTGGAACAATTATGGAAAATTTATATATTTTCGTGTTCAGCGTTCAGATTCGTGGAGAGATCTGTTGGTGCTGGGCATTTGGATGTTTACCGCATGTTTTGTTAGCGTGAGAGGTATTACGAGTCGTTTGGTGTCAATTCAGATGTCTCGCTAGCGTTCAGAGGAGAGATCTGATGGTGATTATGTATATAGGTATGCCCGTGTGTTTCTTTATCGAGTGTAAAACATTGTCGTTTAGATAAGTTGGAACGGTGTCGTATTGGCGTAGCGCTAGTACGAGAGATCTGCTCATGCGCGAGAGAGATCTGTTGAGTGTAGCGCGAGAGTTATGCGACGCCGTATCACAGGGATCTGTTATTTATAGTGCGCTAGAGTGAGAGAGTGCCACGTGTTGGTCAGCCCCGCGGAGTTGACTGCTAGTGATGTAGCGCATTAGTTGAAATCTGTTTCAGTTGTGTTGGACTCCTTTCAGATGTCTCTGTTGTGACGCGTTTTGTTTATAATAGCGGGAGCCTCTATACGCTGTCGTTTCCAGGTTCGGATGTCTCGCTTGGAGATGAAATCTGGTTGGTGCGTTAGCCTTCAGTAGTAAGAGATCTGTTTGAGAGTAATGTTTTGTCTAGCGCGAATTTCAGACTTGTGAGGAATCTGGTGCTTAATCAGGAGTGAAGCTAGTATGAGGAATCTGTTTCGCTGCTGTGTGATCGTTTTGCTATTTAGGATGTTTTGTTAATTGAGGGATTTTATTGCTAGCGTAAATTCAGATGTCAACGCGGGTCAACAGGTGATAACGAGTGTGAGATTTGTTGTAGCGTTTTGGTCAGATTTTTTGACGTGTCCCGATGCAGCGACGCCATTTAGCTAATAAGCGCTCTTTAGCGCTAGGTTTCAGATTTCTCTAGCGGGTGAGAGTATTGAGCAGATGTCAACGTTTTGCGTTGACCGAATTTGCTTTGAGTTGTTAGTAGCTGGTGCGAGCGCATAGATCTGTTTCGCTAGTACGATATCGTTTTTGCTTCAGTTAGCAAGACCCTCAATACGCTGTCGTTTTGTTTAGTCGTGCGCGTGTTAGCGTGAGCGCTGAGTTTTCGATACGTGAGAGTGCTTGATTCAGATTTTATTATGTGAGAGCTACTGTTAGTTTTCAAATGTCTCGTATACGTCGTCGTTTGAGTGTTTTCGCTTGCGTAAAGTGTTAGCGCTATGAGGAATCAGATGTGAGCGCTGAGGAAGCTGATGAGAATAAACGCTGGGTCCAGATGTGTGGATTTATGCGTTAGCGTAAACAGAGATCTGATATAAGAGAACAGTAACTGGAAGCGAGGATTTAATTTCAAGTGTTGATCAACACTTAGTCATTCTTTTCGTCCCGATATTTTCTTTGTTCTTCCCCGTTACCCTTGCAACCCTTACTGTTCACCGTAGCCTATTTCCGTCGATTCTCGTCGTTTTCCGCCGCCGTTTGGAACGATTTTGGTGGCACTGAATTCCCATTTTTAGCTCTTTCGACTGCTACCCTTTTTAGGCTGTGGAACGACTTGAGGAAGGAAAGCGCGAAGTTGATGTTCGTTTGAAGATTTCTGAGAAATCTGATCCGTTTGTTCTTCCACTAGTTTCGAGCTTCGGGGTAAGCGTTCTTCTCGTTTTGTTACTGGACCTTAGAAACTTAGCTGTTGAGTTCGAATTGAGCTGATTTATTAGATACCTTGTACAGATTTCAGCTTCTTGAAGTCTTCTGCCGTGAACGCCGAAGCCAGGAGAAAGCTGGTTGTGTTGATTGTGTTCGGCTGTGCTTGGAGAAATCTGTTTAGGTATTTGATCCACTGGAGGTACGAATTGAGATTATAATTCAGCTTTGAGTTAGGCATGAGAATGAATTATGTGCGTGGTATAGCTATGCCAAGTGTTTGTGTAGAGGCAAGTTGTGTATATTATGCATGTCTATTGGCTAAATTATCTGGTGTATGACCTGCTGATTTGGTTATCTGTTGAGTTTCTATGCATGCGATTATTTGAATGCCTTTGTTGTGTGTTTAATGGCATTGCACGTACATGCATCCCGCTGAGAATGATACTGCATTTGCATAGCATATTGAGCCATTGAATCCTTTGATAACCATGATATGTTGCTCTGTTGGAGCTCTTCTCTCGTGGTGCGGTGCGGTGTTGCATAACCACGATTGAGTGCATCTGGAGGGTGCGGTGAGCCGTTCTCATATCCCTCAGTTGCGGTGACCTGGATAGAGGTTGGCAGGTGGATGGTTGTTCCCACTAGAAATTCCATGCGACCTGGCGGGTAGCACCCGCGCGTGTCTTGACGATGAGCCACTCTATTTTCCACGGGGTGCGATCGGGTAGCACCCGAAGCCCATTGATGTGTCACAGTTGCTGTTTACCGTTCGTTTGTCCTTCCGGTTGTTACCGCTGATCTTGGTACCGCTCATGCATTTGCACGACATGATACATTTCATGCTGTATTTGATTGCTTTATTATGTAGCTCTTCGTACTGGGGTTTGACCCCATGTCCCTCTGGGGCTGGTTGTTTTGTTTGCATGCTTGTTGTTCAGGTTTCATAGATTATTCCGCTGGTCTTGGAGTTGACCCAGCTGGAGGTGCCCCAGGAGGTGTGTAGAGTTTCCCAGTTAGCGTATAACATATATGTATCAGTTCTATTAGTCGGGGTGTGTCTTGTGCTTTGTGTATTAAGTTGTTGTATTAGTTGACTGATACTTGTTTAATGCTGTACTGTTGTATTATGGCTTTTAGCGTTGTGTATTTTTACCAACTGGGATATTTTGAGGTATCGTGGTATTTTAAAATTATGTTTCCTTCGTCAGGCCAAAAGCGAAAAATTTTAGCCACTTTTTAAAGTGCTTCTGCTATGTTTTACGTGATTTAACTCTGTGTTGTGCACGAGGCCTGACACATACAGACAACAACCATGATGTTTGGTCTGCTAGCAGTTAAATAAAGCAGGGAGCCTATAATACCACGATATAGAGATACCTCAATGGCAGATCTAGCTTCGTCTTTTTCTAGCTTGATTGAGGAGCTCATTGGGGTCGCTGCTGCTGAGCAATTATCCATCCCGAATTTCTTCATCAGTTCTTTCGTATACTTTGCTTGATTAATGAAGATTCCATTGTCAAGCTGTCTAACTTATAATCCCAGAAAGAACGTCAGCTCTCCCATCATGCTCATCTCAAACTTGTCCTGCATCAACTTTGAAAATTTCTGGCATAGTTTGGGGTTAGTTGACCCCAAATATAATGTCATCAACATAAATTTTACTAACAGGACATGATCAGATTTCACAAATTTAAATAGAGTCTTATCAAATGTGCCTATAGTGAAATCATGCTCGATAAGGAATTTAGACAGTGTATCATACCAAGATCTAGGTGCTTGCTTCAACCCGTATAGAGCTTTATCGAAATAATCTGGATATGTATGATTTACTAAGCCAGGAGGTTGTGCAACATACACTTTCTCTGTTAAGATGCCATTTAGAAATGCACTCTTAACATCCATTTGAAAAACTTAAAATCTTTCATTGCAGCATAAGCAAGTGTGAGACCTGTGTTTTCACAATCAGGTGTTGGTCGATGTGTTTGGCGTAGACATCAATTTTGTCTAAGTGTTGGAATCAGCAGCAGTAGCACTAAGAGACTGAAGCGACGACGTTTTGTGAGCAGGAACCAGTTGTGGGTTTTTTTAGCGTGTATTGTAGCGGGTAGCGAAACTACGTCGTTTGGATTAGTTAGCACGACAGCATTTTGAGTGAAGTGCTTTGTACCAGTTGTTGGTTGTGATAGACATCAGCTGTTGGGAGATCTCATGCGTTGTGACTGCTGGTTTGTAAATCAGCTGTTGGTAGCAAGGTGATGTGTTCCTCTACGACGTCGTTTGGTTAAGTTGGTGCGACGCCGTTTATCTTTAGCGTTGTTTGAAAGATTCAACTTCCCGTTAATATTTTAACGATAGGAAAAAGCTGATGCGAGATTCCTGCTGGTTGGGAATATTAGTTGTGACAACTTTTTTGTCGGTGGATCTGTTCTTGTTTCTATCTGCTGTTTGAGTAGTGTATTCAAGAGAAGACTTGGTCTTCGATTGTTTAACAGATCTCATACTTAGAAATATTTCCCGATTTCAAATCTTGTAGCGAACCCTAGTTACTGTTCACATAACCTTATCCATCCTAATTTTCGGTGGTAGACAACTCCGACGAGAGTGAGAGTGGTAGCATTGGACTCCTCTCACTAAGGCGCTTCGTTCTATACCTCTTTAGAAGGCTTTGGAAGAGCTGGAAGAGGATCGCAGGATCGCTAAGACACCTCCCTTGTGTAGTTTTCTAGCGTAAGCGTTCCCTGCCGTGCCAGTAGTTTCGTTGGGGTAAGTAAAGATGCTAACTTTAAGCTTTGTTAGAGCTTTTCGTTGAGTTAGGAAGGTAGATAAGCGCTGGTGGAGTTGTAGCTCCCATCTGCTGTTATTTTACGTTTCGGATTTTGAGAAGTGGCTTGTGTTGTTATAGCATGTGACAGATCTGTGTTGCTCGGATTTCATTGTAGCAATTGTGTGTCGTAATTATAGCTCAAAAGCTGGTGAGGTACGGATGTTGAGCTTGTATTACGGCTGGAATTGGCATGGATATTATGTTTGATTGCTGTGTGTGCATTGCTTGTAGTTTTATATGTTGTTCAGCTGTTGCATTGCATACGCATGATCATTTTCATTTCAGCTGTTGTAGCCGTGCTTTGTTGTTGCTCTGTTTTCTTACCAGGATGCGAGGGCGAGTGGCAATATCGCACTCTCATCTCCCAGCTGGTCTGTTAGCCCTCATGCGCCGAGTGGTTAACTACCATAGTTCATGGGTTGGGCAACAGTAGGTTAAGTTGTTGATGCATCTGGTATTCAAATTGTTAATCATTGATCTGTTCTGAGTGTAGCAAGCTGTATTAACTGCTTCTGCCCAAAATTTTTGAGAAATCCCGGAGTAAACAATCATAGATCTAGCAGCTTCTTTTAAAGTACGGTTTCTCCTCTCAACCAGCCCGTTCTGTTGAGGAGTTCTAGCTGCAGAAAGCTCATGCTTTATCCCTATGTCATCTAGATAAGAAGATAACTTTTGATTTAAAAATTCAGTACCACGATCACTTTATCCTGTTGACTTGTACAAGATCTGTCATTTTGTAAACGTTTTAAAAGCTGAATCAGTTGTTCAGCGAATCAGACTTTGATTTTAAAAACAGCACCCAAGTAAATTTTGTAAAATCGTCAACAACAACTAGGGTGTAGTTCGTTCCCCCTAAGCTAGTTGTGAGGATTGAGAAATTCGAATAGTGATTAATCGGTTTTGCATAGGATTAGTCACGAGATTTTGGGGATTTCGAATTTCATATTTTGAGGAATTGTAGTGAAGTCTGGATTGTAATTTTCAGATTTTTGGATTCGGAGTATTTGGTTGAATCGGGTTTCAGATTTTGGTGTTTTTCGGAATTTCAGCTGTTGGTAGAAGCTGGAGGATCAGATGTCTACGCTAAGTGGTGAAAGTCAATGATTTGGTTGGTGTTGTAGCGCAAAACAACTGTTGCTATTGCAAGAGATTTGTTCAGCTGTGGGGTAACGCTGGCAGATGTGAGTGTGTAAGAACCAGCTGTTGGTTTCGTTAGAATATTTCTTAGCGGGTAACAAAACTACGTCGTTTGGATAAGTTGGAAAGACAGAGTTTTGGGTGTAACGCTTTGTGCAGCTGTTGGTTGTGTTGGTCATCTGCTGGAGAGGGATCTGATGCGTTGATATGATCAGACGTTGGTTTTATCAGCTGTTGGCAGCGATGGTGACGTGTCCCTCTACGTCGTCTTTTTGATATTGTTTTAGATTCAGCTGTTTGTCGTTTTGAGAGAGATCTGTTCTCAGCTGTTGGAGAGCTGCTACGTCGTTTTGAGTTATTTAGCGGGAACCTTGATGCGTCGTCGTTTGGATGAGTAGCGAAGCGTGACAACGTCTGATTGTATCAGCTGAGGCAGCTGTGAGAGTAAACGATGGGTTCATATGTGAGCCTATGCGATGTCGTTTTGATTAGTTGGTACGATGTCGTTTTTATATGTTGGTACGATGTCGTTTTTACATGGTGTAAGTGAAGCGTAACGTGTGATTGGGTTCAGCTGATCCTGTTGATAGGAAATGCTGGATTTAGCTGTGAGACTTCTGCCGAAGCGTTATCAGGGATCTGATTAATTGGAACAACAGCTGTCGTGTGGGATATTTAAATATGCAAGTGTTGAGCAACACTTAGATTATTTTTCCACCCGATATTTCTTATCTTCATCTTCGAAACCCTCGATAGCTACTGTTCACCCGAACATTTCTTCCCTAGATTTCTGTCAATTCCAGTCGTTGTTTTGAACTAGATTGGTGGCACTGGATTCTCCTTGAGTTGCTCTTTCGATTGATACTTGCTAGGAAGCCTGAGTCGGCGTTGGAGAGAAGCGCAAAGAACCTGTTTGTTTGAAGCTTTTCATGAGATCTGAACCGTGTGTTCTTTGGTTCTTCTGGAAGCTTGAGATAGCTTCTGCCGAGGTTGAGGAGGTCAGGAGAAATCTGATTTTGCTTAGGCAGAGTTCTGCCGTGCCTTTGAGAAATCTATTGAGGTAGATTGAAGCTGTGAGGTACGAATTGGAGCAGCTCTTAACAGCTTTGAGCACGATCATGGCTATATTTCATGTTATGAAATCCTTTTGACTGCTGTTGTGTGTTTACGTGAAGCAGACTTGATGAATTGATTGATTGTATGTTCTGTTTTGCGTAAATTGTGCATGTAGAAATCAGATATGAATTTCTTGGCATACATGCATACATATTGAGCCTCCTGATTGATTGATGACCTGATTTACAGCCACGTTGTGACCAGGGCAGATAGATGTGTCGTGCCTGAAAGGTCCAATGCTATCATCAGATTGGTGATCGACTGAGTTGTTGTATCGGAATACCACCGAGCTGTGATGGCTGACGGGCCGGAATATCACGGACCGATGGTTTCCACCGGCTGATTTGCTGTGCGTGGTATAGAGGCTCGCTTGAGATGATTTGCCAGTTGATTTACTGGTCTAGATATCCGATTCCTTGACAGCCTCATGCATTTCATAACTTGATTTATAGCATGTTGCATGACTTGCTGTTTTTAGATGGCTCTTCGTACTGAGGCTTGACCTCGTATTTCTTTTCCTGCTTTTGTGTCTTTTGGGTCTGTGTTACCAATTTGCACGATCTACAGGTAACCAAGCTCGACGGAGTGGAGTACCAGCTGGTCGATCCCCATTTCCTTGAGTCCCAGTTTATTATTGTATTATGTATTGAACCAGGGTATGCCCTGTGTTTTTATGCATTGGGGATCTGTATCTGATTTGATATTTGATGTTACCTATTTTTGTATGAGTTTGATTTAACTCGTATTTTGATTATTGATATTTTGAATGACGATTTGAGTTCAGGCCCAAATTATTTCGAAAAGTTTTAAGCCCTTTTTTACGCTTCCGTGATTATGTGCTTAATTGTGCGATAATCTTTGTTGATTAGCACGGGTCCGGGGCCTGATATTTTTGGTATCAGAGCTTAAACTGGATAGGCTCGATTTCCTTTGATTCACACTCGAGTCTAGGCACAGAGTTTTGATTTGATTTTGATTGACTCTGTGATTACGTGATTATATTATCTATCTCTTTGATATCTGCTGTTAGTCTTACCCTGAGAATTGTTTAGATGCCGCCGAGGAGAGGTAGAGGTAGGACTACTAGACGTACCGCAGAGGAGTCTAGGGCCTCGGATAGTGATGAGGGCAATCAGCAGGTTGAGGATGTTACGAGACAGATAGATGAGATGGAGCTAGTTTTGGCTAGGTTTCAACGGACGAACCCTCCGACTTTTGCTGGTTCTGAGGGTGGTACGATGGACGAGAGTTGGCTAGTGTAGATGGAGGAGCTGTTCGATACTTTGGAGTACGCTCCCGAGAAGAGATTGAAGCAGTCGGTGTTGCAGTTGAGAGATAACGCGCAACGCTGGTGGAGAGGTACTTCCCATATCTTGCGAGAGAGTGGGGCAGTGATCACTTGGGAGAGCTCTTGTGCCGCGTTTCGACAGGAGTATACCCCGGAGTCCTACTACAGCAGTCGAGAGCGCGAGTTTGATAATCTGAAGCAAGGGAACATGAGAGTAGCTGAGTATATCCGACAATTCTCTTCGCTATTGATGTACGTCCCCTATGTAGCTCACCAGGAGAGGACAAAGAGGAACAAGTTTATGAAGGATTTGAGGCCTGATTTGTTGCGGATGGTGTTGTCTGGATCCCCGACAACTTATGCTGATGCAGTGAATAGAGCAGTGGACATTGAGGAGAGTTTGCTGGAGGTAGAGGCTCCAGTTCAGCCGACGTCTGGATGTGTTTTTCAGCCTGTGCTTGACGTGCAGCAATCGTTTCAGTCTCCTCAAAGGTCGCAGCAGTCGAATAGCCAACAGTTTAGACCTCGAGGGAAATAGTTCAAGAAGAAGGCGAATTCGAGTTCCTATGGTTCTGTGAGTTCTGGTGGCAGTGGTTCTAGCAGCGTGTCTTGCGGACAGTGCGGAGGGAAGCATATACTTCGCAGTGCCGTGGTGTGCAAGGTACTTGCAATAACTGTGGACTGCCTGGACATTATCGGAGAGTATGTCCTTTGTTGAGGGGACAGACTTCGGTTCCTTCTCAACAGGGTTCGGCTGGTGGTTCTTCACAGAGACCGTAGTTTCCTGCCCCGACCAAACGATCTGGATTTCAACTCCATGAACCATCTAGGTTTGGAGGATCTTCTAGACCTTCAGTTTCAGATACCGCAGTAGGTTCGGGTGAATGCCTTGTCGGGGGAGCAAGCTGAGGAGACACCTGGTATGTTTATCGTAGGTACATGTTCTATTTTTTATTTTCCTGCGAGAGTTTTAATTGATACAGGAGCGTCACACTCCTTTGTTTCTGCATGGTTTGTGCATGAGTGTGGGTTGAGAGTTACCCCACTGTGTGATGTCGTATCTATATCTACTCCTGATGGTGTGTGGGTGATGTCCCGGTGCTAGTGGCGAATTTGATTGTCTTGGAGATGACGGATTTTGATTGCATCTTGGGAATGGATGTATTGTCTAGCTATAAGGCTACTGTTGACTGTTTCCATGGTGTGGAAGGATTTCGCCCCGATTCGGGTGAGAAGTGGGATTTCTACGACATGGATTCGAGGTCGAAGATTCCACTGGTGTCTGCCATGGAGATGTTTAGTCTGTTATCGCTGGATAATGCTGGATTTATGATCTATGCGCTTGACGTTTCCCAAGAGTCACGATTGGAGTTGAGTGACATCCCGATCATCCGAGAGTTTCCCGACGTGTTTCCGGATGAGATTCCCTCCTAGACGTGAGATCGACTTCAGTATCGAATTGGTGCCCGGTACAACCCCGATTTCTAGAGCTCCGTATCGGTGGGCGCCAGCAGAGTTGAAGGAACTCAAGGAACAGTTGAGAGACCTTATGGAGAAAGGCTTCATCAGACCGAGTATGTCGCCTTGGGGAGCTCCGATTCTTTTTGTGAAGAAGAAGGATGGATCTATGAGGATGTGTGTTGATTTTAGACAGTTGAACAAAGTGATGGTGAAGAACAAGTATCCTTTGCCGAGGATTGATGACTTATTCGATCAGTTGCAAGGAATGGTTGTGTACTCGAAGATTGATTTGCGCTCTGGATATCACCAGTTGCGGATTAGAGACGCAGATGTAACGAAGACAGCTTTTCGGACGAGATATGGGAATTATGAGTTTCTTGTGATGCCGTTTTTTCTTGACGAATGCCCCAGCTGTTTTCATGGATTTGATGAATCGCGTATTTAGCGAGTACATCGATCGATTCGTGATTGTCTTCATAGATGACATCTTAGTGTAATCGAAGAGTTTGAGAGAGCATAAGGAGCATCTGAGATTGGTGTTGCAGAGATTGAGAGACTCGCAGTTATACGCCAAGTTCAGCAAGTGCGAATTTTGCTTGGATAGAATTATCTTCTTGGGTCATGTGATTTCAGCGGAAGGAATTTCTGTAGATCCTAGCAAGGTCGAAGCAGTTCTTAACTGGGAGAGACCTAGGAATGTTTCTGAGATCCGTAGTTTCTTGGGATTGGCTGGCTATTATAGGCGTTTCATCGAGAAGTTCTCTTCGATAGCTAAGCCTCTGACTCAGTTGACTCAGAAGGATAGGAAGTTTGTGTGGACTGACGAGTGAGAGTCTAATTTTCAGACGTTGAAGGAGAAGTTGACTACTGCTCCTGTGTTGGCTTTATCGTCTGGATCTGGAGGATTTGTTGTATGCTCCGATGCTTATCTGAATGGATTGGGATATGTTCTGATGCAGAACGGGTACGTGATTGCGTATGCGTCTTGACAGTTGAAGCCTCATGAGACAAGGTACCCCGTTCATGTTTTTGAATTGGCTGCGATTGTGTTTGCCTTGAAGATTTGGCGACACTATCTGTATGGTGAAGAATTTGTGGTGTACACCGACCACAAGAGTTTGAAGTATATCTTCACGCAGTCGGACTTGAATATGAGGCAGCATCGTTGGATGGAGTTGCTCAAGGATTTTAACTGTGAGATTCAGTATAATCCTGGGCGGATGAACTCAGTGGTCGATGATTTGAGTAGGAAAACCCAGCCTGCAATGTTAACATCCTTGAGAGTCTCGAGCATCTACGAGCAGTTGAGTACTTCTGGTTGGTGATTCCAGTCGGGTGATCAGTACTTCTTGGTTTCTTCGATTCGGGTTGAACCGCAGATTGTGAGTGACATTAGGGAAGCACAGAGGACTGATCCCTATATCCATGAGTTGAGGATTAAAGCCCGAAGTGGTCAGTCTGATTATTTTTCTGTTGCTTCTGATGGGTGTCTGAGATTTCGAGGGAGATTGGTGGTTCCGAACCTAATAGACTTGAAAGAAACTATCATGAATGAAGCGCATTGTAGTCGGTACAATGTGCATCCGGGCGAGAGGAAGATGTACCATGCCTTGAAGTCTCACTACTGGTGGGCAGGTATGAAGAGCGACATTTCTGGTTTTGTTGCTAAGTGTTTGAATTGCCAACAGGTCAAGGCTGACAGGATGAGACCTGGTGGTTTGCTGCAGAGTTTAGAAGTGCCTCAATGGAATTGGGATCACATCGCCATGGATTTTGTGACTCACTTACCTCGATCGAGTAGGGGATGCGATGCGATTTGGATCGTGATTGATCGACTCTCGAAGTCAGCCCATTTCATTCCCTATGATGTGAGGTGTTCGATGAAGAAAATGGTGAAGTTGTACATCGACCATGTGGTTAGATTGCACGGAGTGTCTGTTTCTATAGTTTCAGATAGAGATCCAAGGTTCACATCTCGTTTTTGGAAGAGTTTGCAAGCAGCGATGGGTTCGAGATTGTTATGACTACAGCCTATCACCCACAGACAGATGGTCAGTCTGAGAGGACCATTCAGACTTTGGAGGATATGCTGCGTGCAGTTGTGATGGATTTCAGTGGTCGCTGGCAGGATTCCTTGTCCTTAGTCGAGTTTCGTATAACAACAGCTACCAAGTGACTATCGGGATGGATCCATTTGAAGCTTTGTATGAACGCAAGTGCAGATCTCCAATCTGTTGGGAAGAGGTTGGTGAGAAACAACTTTCTACTCCTGAATTTGTGCAGCACATGAAAGATCAGATTGATTTGATTCGGAGTAGGATAAAGGCTGCACAAGATATATTTACCAACTATGCTAACCGAAGACGTCGACCGTTAGAGTTTGAGGTTGGCGATCGTGTGTTTCTTAAGATTTCTCCTTTCAAGAGTGTTGGATTGGACAGTTGGCTTATAGATTGAGGCTGCCTGATGAGTTAGCAGCGATACATGATGTTTTTCATGTGTCAATGTTGAGGAAATATGAGCCAGATCCTTCCCATGTTTTGAGAACCGACGAAGTTGAGCTGGATTCTGCCTTGAGCTATGTGGAATATCCAGTGCAGATTCTGGATAGGAAGGAGAAGTAGTTGAGGAACAAGATAATTCCGTTGGTGATGGTCCAATGGAGTAAGCATGACCGATAAGAAGCTACCTGGGAGGTTGAGGAGAAGATGAGACAAGACTGGCCTCATCTATTTGAGCAATGATAGTGAGAATTCCAGGTAAATTCTAAGCTTTGATTCCATTTTTTCAGTTGTTTGTGTGTTTCTTGAAATGTCTGGTTTGAATTCTTCCCTGTTGTGCCTTTGATTTCAAGGACGAAATCTCTTAAGTTGGGGAGAATGTGAGGATTGAGAAATTCGAATAGTGATTAATAAGTTTTGCATAGGATTAGTCACGAGATTTTGGGGATTTCGAATTTCAGATTTTGAGGAATTGTAGTGAAGTCTGGATTTCATATTTTGAGGAATTTTAGTGAAGTCTGGATTTTAATTTTCATATTTCTGGATTCGGAGTATTTGGTTGAATCGGGTTTCAGATTTTGGTGTTTTTCGGAATTTCAGCTGTTGGTAGCAGCTGGAGGATCAGATGTCTACGCTAAGTGGTGAAGTCAATGATTTGGGTTGACTGCTGGTGTTGTAGCGCAAAACAGCTGTTGCTATTGCAAGAGATTTGTTCAGCTGTGGGGTAACGCTGGCATATGTGAGTGTTGTTAGAGTAGATGCCCAACTAGCCAACTTGTGGCGTGTGGGTTTTATTGACTCTTGTGTATAACGATCTTTATTTATGAAATACGCATTTCTTAAAACGGCATTATTTATCTTCATTATATGTTTATGATGTTAACAATTGTGTTGGATAAAGACCTAGAATGCACCATAGTGTATGTTAGATGTGATAGTGGATATGATGGCTATCATGAAACACATCTAATAGTCACTGTGCATTCTGAACACGTTCCTAGTCGATTGGGCCGTCAAAATGAGGATAAGGCCGCCCGATCTTGAGACTAGCATCTGCGATGCGAAGTACCATGTTTCATTGGTAGGAAACATTGTGATGTTCTGAGCATGCAGATGGATAGTGACCTGGTGATCTATCGAACTACCCTCGTTCGGACTTTCCAAGTGGTTACCATTTGTCGAGTGGATTCTGGCCAGAGTACTGGATGTGTTTTAGGTAAATGGGTTTGCCTAGTAACACTCGTGATGTCACTATTTGATCTCCAAGATGTATGCATAGTTATCGGATCTCTAGCGACTCTCGATTTACCAATGATCGTTGATCTGATCGGGATATATGTGTTGAAAGGACCGTACTTTACGCTAACCATGACCAACTGGTTCTTGCAGGCACTATCAGTGATACCTAGGGGATCATGGGGCGATGTTGCTAGGCGTTTTACCATGATCCGTTGGGCAAGTCCGAAATTGTGATTTCGGAGTCACAATGGTTGTGGGCCCACGACTAGCTGTATCCCTGAACCATTGAGGGTCACACAAGTACTGGATTCATGATTCCCGCACGGAAACTGAGCTCAATGTGTTGAGCATAGGAGGAGGATTTTAGGGAGTGCGACTTCCTAAAAGTCAACAGGGGTCAATTGCGATTTCCCAAAGTTGAGGGGCTAAACTGTAATTTTGGTCTAGGTGGTCTGAAAAATTGTTTTCACATCATAATATTCAGTTTTGGAAACTGAGTCGATCGGTCTGATCTGATTGTACATCGGGATTATGATGAGGCCGCAGTGATAGGAATGAACCGAATGTTCATATGGACCTGGGCCTGACCCAAGTCCATTGGGCCGGTTCAACCCCATCACTTATTTATTAAAACTAGACTTGGTCTAGGGCTACCATGACACTTGATCTCATACCCTAGCCTCCACACCTTGCGCCGCCCCCTCCCTCCTCTACCTCACGACCGCCGCCGCTCCTCCACGCGCCGCCGCGCCGCGCCGCCGTGCCGCCACCGTCTTGATCGGGCGCCAAGGCTCGGATCCTTCAATACATAATTGTGCCTTATTGCATCAGATTTCGAATTTTTCAAAATCAGAAAACAAAAAAAAAATATGACGGCATTGTAGCTGCCGCACGCAGGCACTGTAGCCGCCGCACGCCGGCACTGTAGCTGCCGCACGCTGCTCGCGCGTCGGGCTCTGTCGTGTGGCCGCCGTCCGGCGTACCCGAGGGCGGCGTTGCGACACTGTTTTTTGACTCCTTGGATTTTTGGGCCTGTCCCGTATGGCCCGAGGGGTTTTCGGGCCAATATTTGATATTGGGCCATTTAGGTCGGACCAAAATTGATTTTTGGAATTTTTGAGATTTTGGGCCTAAAATTGTTTTAAGCCCAATTTGATGCAATTAAATTGACAAAATGTGATTTTATTTATGAAATATGATTTTATAATTAAAATATGATATTGTTGACGAAATGTGATTTTATTTATAAAATATGATTTTATAATTAAAATATGGTTTTGTTGACAAAATGTGATTTTATTTATAAAATATGTTTTTATAATTAAAATATGATTTTGTTGGAAAATATCAAATTTGATTTGATTATTTAATTTATGTCAATTAATTGGATTGATTGCATGTTTGGGATGATCGAGAGTCGTGCCCAATGTGTTAGGTGTATGCTATAGGTTTTGCGATTTTGGTTGTAAATATTGTTGATATATCATTTATAAAGTGGGCCTGGTTTATGGCCCGTTCCCACCCCTTAAAATGTATCCCAATGTGTCATGGATATTTAATTGTAAATATTAGATTTAATGGGAGGACATTTGAAAATGGTGACGATGACGATCAAAGATATTGAAGACCGAAGATCTGTAAAACCGGAAGCTAATGTAATAGGATTGCATAGCATACTGCATTTCACCTAGGACTGGACCCAGGTCCGTGATTGGCAACCACGACCGCATAGCTCTCGCGATCGATCATCCCAAAGTTTATTTATATATATGCGATATATATGTTAGTTGAATCCGCATGTTAAATTTTGATTTAATATTTATGAGACCATATTTTTCAAAAATAAAATCCCTCGTTCTAAATATGATTTAAAACTAATATCAAGATTAAAAGTTTATTCGATAAACTAAGAAAATTTAAATTTGTTTAAAGTATCCTACCTTCCATCAACAATGAGTGTACGTCGATGCTACCCGTATACATGGCCCGGCTCATATTATTGAGGGGGTTATGTATGCCGGAAAAATGTACACGTCATTGCCACTTGCTGTGAGTTGGTTGGAACTCCCTTTAACGTTGGCTCATATTATTGGGGACGTTAAGGGGACCGTCCTTCACGACTCGACATTGATGGGTCATCTTGAGATGTGATAGTAATCGGCGTCATATTATTGGACCCTTACTGGACGTGAGGTAAATAAATGGAGGTTGCACAGGTTGCAATTGGGCTCTACCTTTTGAGGGTCATGGTTGGCTGATATTATTCGGGACCATGATCGCTTGATTGGACTCTGTGTGCCCACTAAGGAAACTTGCTTTCTCGATTGCTTTAGAGGGTGGTGAAATCGTTAAAATAGTGGGAGGGTAAATTCATAAAACTAAATGACCTTGTTTTATGTCTTAGCGTTTTTCATATATAGTTAGTAATGCATGTCTGTTTTTCCTTTCAGTATAAACTGCTTATAAAATGTCTTAGATCAAAAACCCACTTGCTGCTATACTGGATAGCAACAAGTTCACTGGTCTGAACTACCAAGACTGGCTTCGAAACCTCAATATTGTATTGGCAGATCAAAAACCCACTTGCTGCTATACTGGATAGCAACAAGTTCACTGGTCTGAACTACCAAGACTGGCTTCGAAACCTCAATATTGTATTGGCTTCGGAGAAACTTCTCTACACGTTAGAGAAGAGCCCTCCGAAGGAAGCCCCTGCCGATATCAGCCCTGAGGAGCTGACTAAGCTTAACAATTGGTGGGATGACGAGCTTAAGACTCGATGCTATGTGATGGCATCGATTAATAACGAAATGCAATGGCGCTTCGAGAAGATGGTGTATGCTGCTGACATACATCTTCATCTCAAAGAGCTGTATGGAGAGAACTCTCGACATGAGAGGTTCACCACTGTCAAGGAGCTTATGACGAGCCGCATGCGTGATGGGACTTCGGTCCACGAGCATGGGGTTCATATGATTGGGCTCATTGAAAAATTGGTGGGCCTTGATATCACACTTCCACACGAGCTGTCTGTGGATTTGCTTCTCCTCTCACTTCCCGCTGCATTCGACCCCTTTGTGGTCAACTTCAATATGAACAAGCTGGAAGCCACCCTTGAATAGGTGGTGAACATGCTTGTAGTTTTTGAAGGGACCATAAAGAAGGACAAGCCCGTCATCCTTATGGGCTCTTCTTCCTCTGCGAATAAGGGTCCCAAACGCAAGGGTAAGAAGCTTTCTGCCCCTGTGAAGGAGGAAAAGCCCAATAAGAAGCCCAAGGCAAAGGCTTCCAAGCCAAACAAGTCCGAGGATGTTTGCCACCACTGCCACAAGCCTGGGCACTGGAGGAGGAACTGCAAGGAGTACCTCGAGCAGTTGCGAACTACGAAAGATATGTTCTATATCGAAATAAATATGTCTCTTAATTCGACTTCTTGGGTACTTGATACAGGATGTGGATCTCATATCTGCAATGATTTGCAGGTGATGACAAGAAGCCGACATCTTAGAGAGGGTGAGACCCACTTGAGGCTGGGAATGGAGCAAGAGTTGCTGCAGTAGCTATAGGAGATGTTTATTTATTTCTGTCTTCGAATTTTAAGTTGTTATTGAGAAACGTTTTGTTTGTTCCCGAGTTAATAAAGAACATTATCTGTTTCTATGCTTGATAGTGATGGATATTCTTGTGTTTTTGCTATTTCGATTTGCAATATATACAAGAATGAATGTTTAATTGGTATTGGGGAACGCGAAAGCGATTTATACACCTTAAAATTAAAAGAAGTTCCAACTCGCGATGTGGAAACGCATACAACAATGATTAAAAGGAAAAACGATAGCTTGAACCCAGCACAACTTTGGCACGCTAGACTAGGTCATATTTCCCTAAGTAAGATGAACAAGTTAGTTAGGAGTGACATGTTTGATTTGTCAGACATTAACTCCATACCGACTTGTGAGTCTTGTCTCAAGGGTAAGATTACTAAACAACCCTTCAAGGGCAAGCCTGAGCGTGCTCAAGGCCTATTGGATTTGATCCATACTGATGTGTATGTCCCACTTAGCATTGGTACTAAGTACGGTCACACATACTTCATCACCTTTACCGATGATTACTCTAGGTATGAGTACTTGTACTAAATGAAGCACAAGTCTGAATCCTTTGAAAGGTTCAAAGAATTCAAGGCTGAAGTAGAAAATCAATTAGGGAAAAGTATTAAAGCGCTTCGATCCGATCGAGGTGGTGAATACTTGAGTGCTGAATTTTAAGACTATCTTAAAGAGAATTAGATTCTCTCGCAGTGGACCTCTCCGGCCACACCACAGCTCAATGGTGTAGCGGAGCGTTGTATCGAACCTTGATGGACATGGTTTGATCTATGATGAGCTTCACTGAACTTCCTACCTCGTTTTGGGGCTATGCGCTCGAAACGGCGATAATGTTGTTGAACAATGTCCACACCAAGGCAGTGGATAAGACTCCATATGAGATATTCAAGGCTGAAGTAGAAAATCAATTAGGGAAAAGTATTAAAGCGCTTCGATCCGATCGAGGTGGTGAATACTTGAGTGCTGAATTTTAAGACTATCTTAAAGAGAATTAGATTCTCTCGCAGTGGACCTCTCCGGCCACACCACAGCTCAATGGTGTAGCGGAGCGTTGTATCGAACCTTGATGGACATGGTTTGATCTATGATGAGCTTCACTGAACTTCCTACCTCGTTTTGGGGCTATGCGCTCGAAACGGCGATAATGTTGTTGAACAATGTCCACACCAAGGCAGTGGATAAGACTCCATATGAGATATTGATGGGCAAGCTGCCCAAATACTCATTCATGAGGATTTGGGGATGTCCTGGTTACGTGAAGCAGACAGTGGGAGATAAGCTGAATACTAGATCCATCTTATGTTACTTCATTGGGTATCCAAAGAATTCCATTGGATACTACTTCTACTATCCCAACGAAACAAAAGTGTTTGTTTCTAGAAATGCCACCTTTATGGAAAGGGAGTTTCTACTTGATAGAAAGGGCAAAATAGTAGAACTCGAAGAAGTTCGAGAACCAACTGAAGTACCAAGTGAGTCTCCCGCACCTCAAGAGCCAGTACCAGAAATGGTCGCACCTAGGAGATCCGAAAGGGTTCCTAGGGCTCCTGAAAGATACGGTTTCCTCCTTGAAGATGATCAAAGTGATGAAGTTATTGGATGTGATCCAAGAACTTTCAAGGAGGCGATTTCCGATGCTGATTCTAATTTGTGGCTTGAAGCAATGCAGTCTGAGATTGACTCAATGCATGCGAACCAAGTTTGGAGTCTTGTTAATCCTCCCGAAGGAATTGTTCCTATTGGGTGTAAATGGATATACAAGAGAAAACTTGGGCCTGATGGTAAGGTACTGACCTACAAGGCACGACTGGTTACGAAAGGTTACACCCAAAGGCAAGGTGTTTACTATGATGAAACTTTTTCACCAGTCACAATGTTCAAGTCAATTAGAATCTTACTTGCCATAGCCGCATTGTACGACTATGAGATATGGCAAATGGATGTGAAAACTGCGTTCCTTAATGGAAACATTAAGGAAGAGATCTATATGATGCAGCCTGAGGGTTTCACATCTGTAGGAAGTGAGCGTAAGGTATGCAAACTTCGGAGATCGATCTACGGTCTCAAACAAGCATCGAGAAGTTGGAACCTGAGATTCGATGAAACAATTAAGGAATTTGGTTTTATCAAGAATCCCGAGGAGCCATGTGTATATAAGAAGGTAGTTGAAAGCGCTGCGACATTCCTTGAACTTTATGTTGATGACATTCTACTCATTGGGAATGATGTAGGAATGCTGCAGTCATCTAAAGTGTGTTTGTATAGTATATTCTCGATGAAGGACATGGGTGAAGCATCCTATATTCTAGGAATACAGATCTATCGAGATAGATCGAAAAGGATGCTCGGACTCACCCAAGCTACCTACATCGATACCATCCTTAAGCGGTTCTCAATGGAAGAGTCCAAGAGAGGACACCTACCTATGAGCCACGGGATCACTCTATCTAAGTCTATGTGTCCGAAGACTGATGAGGAGATAGAGAGTATGACACGTGTGCCATATGGCTCGACAATAGGTAGTATTATATATGGCATGATCTCAACTAGACCGGATGTCGCATATGCTCTGAGTGTCACGAGCCGCTACCAAGCCAACCCCGGCCAAATGCATTGGAAGGCCGTGAAAGATATTCTTAAGTACTTACGAAGGACTAAGAATATGTTCATGGTCTATGGGGGTGGTGAAGTGAAATTGGAAGGCTATACTGATTCTAGCTTCCAATGTGACATAGATGATTCGAAGTCTACCACGAGCCGCTACCAAGCCAACCCCGGCCAAATGCATTGGAAGGCCGTGAAAGATATTCTTAAGTACTTACGAAGGACTAAGAATATGTTCATGGTCTATGGGGGTGGTGAAGTGAAATTGGAAGGCTATACTGATTCTAGCTTCCAATGTGACATAGATGATTCGAAGTCTACCTCTGGATTTGTATTCATGCTCAATGGTGGTGCTGTCTCTTGGAAGAGTTCCAAGCAAGACACCATCGCGGATTCAACCACTGAGGCTTAGTACATCGCAGCATCAGCTGCTGCTAAGGAGGCGGTTTGGATAAGGAATTTCGTCCAAGAGTTGGGCGTCATCCCTGATGGAGTTGGTCCAGTCCCAGTGTACTGCGACAACACGGGTGCCATTGCGCAAGCAAAGGAGCCTAGGTCTCACCAATGATCCAAACATATACTGAGGAAATACCACATAATCCAAGATATTGTGGCTAGAGGTGACATAGCAGTTGAGAGAGTCGCCTCTACAGACAACATTGCTGATCCACTTACGAATCCCTTGCCAGGACCGTTGTTTGAAAAACATCACGAAACAATGGCACTGCGTCTGATGAGTAGTTGGCTATAGGGCAAGTGGGAGATTGTTAGAGTAGATGCCCAACTAGCCAACTTGTGGCGTGTGGGTTTTATTGACTCTTGTGTATAACGGAAATACACATTTCTTTATACGGCATTCTTTATCTTCATTATATGTTTATGATGTTAACAATTGTGTTGGATAAAGACCTAGAATGTGTTGGCGACAATGGCAGATCTGGATCCCATTTCCCGAGGGCGCAGCAGAAGTTAAAAGTTTTGCCCCGAGATACGTGCAATACATTAAAACTAATCAATAAACCATTCATAGGGCGTTTATCGATTGTTACCTTGCTGGCGTCTAGGCGCCTGGCTCCGACCAGTTTCACAGGGAAACCGGCACTTCAAAAGGTAGGCGGCGGTAGATCGTCTAATCAGGTCCACGACCGGAAATACGATTCCTTCTTCAGCCTGCACTGGAAGGCCTGACGAATTTGGCACAGACGGAAACTCCTCGAAAAGCTGATCGGAACAACTCCGATCACGGCAAGAGGTGGCGGACGGCGGAGCGCGGCGGCGCGTGGGCGGCGCACGGTGGTCTGCCGAGAGAGGGAGGAGGGGGTGGCGCCTATATGGGAGCTAGGGTTGTGTGATGTAATGTTATGATTAAAGCCCTAGGTCATATCAACATATAGACCTATGATGGTCTTGAACCGGCCCATTGGACTTGGGTCAGGCCCAAGTCCATATGAACATTCGGTTCAATTAAATCATTGCAGTTTCATCATAACTCCGATCGACGATCAGATCGGACCGATCGACTCAGTTTCCAAAACTGAATATTATGATGCGAAAAACAATTTTTCAGACCACCTAGTCCAAAATTACAGTTTAGCCCCTCAACTTTGGGAAATCACAATTAAACCCCTGTTGACTTTTAGGAAGTCGCACTCCCTAAATTCCTCCTCCTATGCTCAACACGTTGAGCTCAGTTTCCGTGCGGGAATCATGAATCCAGTACTTGTGTGACCCTCAATGGTTCAGGGATACAGCTAGCCGCGGTCCCACAACCATTGTGACTTCGAAATCACAATTTCGGACTTGCCCAACGGATCATGGTAAAGCGCCTAGCAACATCGCCCCATGTTCCCCTAGGTATCACAGATAGTGCATGCAAGAACCAGTCGGTCATGGTTAGCGTACAGTACGGTCCTTTCAACATATATATCCCGATCAGATCAACGACCATTGGTGAATCGAGAGTCGCTAAAGATGCGATAGCTATGAATACATCTTGGAGATCAAATAGTGACATCGCGAGTGTAACTAGGCAAACCCATTTACCTAAAACACATCCAGTACTCTGGCCAGAGATTTATCACACTATTGTCTACTCAGATAACATAGGATATCCACGCATGAAAGCGAGCGGTGAATCCTCGACAACGAAGCATCGACTCCTACATGCATCGGGACCTCACCCAATCCCGCCACCTAATGACCCCAAGGGAGCCGGTAAACGGGTCAAAGTGAGGCGCCTATCATATAGAGTCTCCATGATGTTTCGAGTAGTGAGGACTAATCAGTACAACCAAGACCTCGGACTTATCCACTCGACAAATGGTAACCACTTGGAAAGTCCGAACGAGGGTAGTTCGATAGATCACCAGGTGACAATCCATCTACATGCTGAGAACATCACAATGTTCCCTACCAATGAAACATGGTACTTCACATCGTAGATGCTAGTCTCAAGCCCGGGCGGCCTTGTCCTCATTTTGACGGCCCAATCCACTAGGAACGAATTCAGAATACACAGTGACTATTAGATGTGTTTCATGATAGTCATCATATCCACTATCACATCTAACATACACTATGGTGCATTCTAGGTCTTTATCCAACATAATTGTTAACATTATAACATAATGAAAATAAAGAATGCCATAAATAAATGCGTATTTCATAAATAAAGATTGTCATATACAAGAGTCTATAAAACCCACACGCCACAAGTTGGATAGTTGGGCATCTACTCTAACAATCTCCCACTTTCCCTATAGCCAACTACTCATCAGACGCAGTCCCATTGTTTCGTGATGTTTTTCAAACAACGGTCCTGGCAATCTCCCACTTTCCCTATAGCCAACTACTCATCAGACGCAGTCCCATTGTTTCGTGATGTTTTTCAAACAACGGTCCTGGCAAGGGCTTCGTAAGTGGATCAGCAATGTTGTCTGCAGAGGCGACTCTCTCGACTGCTATGTCACCTCTAGCCACAATATCCCGGATTATGTGGTATTTCCTCAGTATATTTTGGATCTTTGGTGAGACCTAGGCTCCTTTGCTTGCGCAACGGCACCCGTGTTTTCGCAGTACACCGGGACTGGACCAAATCCATCAGGAATGACGCCCAACTCTTGGATGAAATTCCTTATCCAAACCGCCTCCTTAGCAACAGCTGATGCTGCGATGTACTCAGCCTCAGTGGTTGAATCCGTGATGGTGTCTTGCTTGGAACTCTTCCAAGAGACAGCACCACCATTGAGCATGAATACAAATCCAGAGGTTGACTTCGAATCATCCACGTCACATTGGAAGCTAGAATCCGTGTAGCCTTCCAATTTTAGTTCACCACCCCCATAGACCATGAACATATTCTTAGTCCTTCGTAAGTACTTAAGAATATCTTTCACAGCCTTCCAATGCATCTGGCCGGGGTTGGCCTGGTAGCGGCTCGTGACACTCAGAGCATATGCGATATCCGGTCTAGTTGAGATCATGCCATACATAATACTACCTATTGCCGAGGCATATGGCACACGTGTCATACTCTCTATCTCCTCATCAGTCTTTGGACACATAGACTTAGATAGAGTGACCCCGTGGCACATAGGTAGGTGTACTCTCTTGACTCTTCCATAGAGAACCGCTTAAGTATGGTATCGATGTAGGTAGCTTGGGTGAGTCCGAGCATCCGTTTCGATCTATCCCGATAGATCTGTATTCCAAGAATATAGGATGCTTCACCCATATCCTTCATTGAGAATCTACTAGACAACCATACATTAGTTGACTGCAGCATTCCTACATCATTCCAAATGAGTAGAATGTCATCAACATAAAGTGCAAGGAATGTCACAGCGCTTTTAACTACCTTCTTATACACACATGGTTCCTCGGGATTCTTGATGAAACCAAATTACTTAATTGTTTCATCGAATCTCAGGTTCCAACTCCTCGATTCTTGTTTGAGACCGTAGATCGATCTCTGAAGTTTCCATACCTTGTGCTCACTTCCTACAGATGTGAAACCCTCAGGCTGCGTCATATAGATCTCTTCCTTAATGTTTCCATTAAGGAACGTAGTTTTCACATCCATTTGCCATATCTCATAGTCGTACCATGCGGATATGGTATGTAGGATTCTAATTGACTTGAATAATGCGACTGGTGAGAAGGTTTCATCATAGTCAACACCTTGCCTTTGAGTGTAACCTTTCGCGACCAGCCGTGCATTTTAGGTCAGTACCTTACCATCAGGCCCAAGTTTTCTCTTGTATATCCATTTTCACCCAATAGGAACAATTTCTTCGGGAGGATTAACAAGAGTCCAAACTTGGTTCGCATGCATTGAGTCAATCTTAGACTGCATTGCTTCAAGCCACAAATTAGAATCAGCATCGGAAATTGCCTCCTTGAAAGTCCTTGGATCACATCCAACAACTTGATCACTTTGATCATCTTTAAGGAGGAAACCATATCTTTCAGGATCCCTAGGAACCCTTTCGGATCTCCTAGGTGCGACCATTTCTGGTACCGGCTCTTGAGGTGCAGGAGATTCACTTGGTACTTCAGTTGGTTCTCGAATCTCTTCGAGTTCTACTATTTTGCCCTTTCTATCAAGTAGAAATTCCCATTCCATAAAGGTGGCATTCCTAAAAACAAATACTTTTGTTTCGTTTGGATAGTATAAGTAGTATCCAATGGAATTCTTTGGATACCCAATGAAGTAGCATAAGATGGATCTAGTATCCAGCTTATCTCCCACTGTCTGCTTCACGTAAGCAGGACATCCCCAAATTCTCATGTATGAGTATTTGGGTGGTTTGCCCATCCATATCTCATATGGAGTCTTATCCACTGCCTTGGTGTGGACATTGTTCAACAACATTACCGCCGTTTCGAGCGCATAGCCCCAAAAAGCGGTAGGAAGCTCAGTGAAGCTCATCATAGATCGAACCATGTCCATCAGGGTTCGATTACGACGCTCCACCACACCATTGAGCTGTGATGTGGCTGGAGGGGTCCACTGCGAGAGAATCCCATTCTCTTTAAGATAGTCTTGAAAATCAGCACTCAAGTATTCACCACCTCGATCGGATCTATGTGCTTTAATACTTTTGCCTAATTGATTTTCTACTTCAGCCTTGAATTCTTTGAACCTTTCAAAGGATTCAGACTTGTGCTTCATTAAGTACAATTACCCATACATAGAGTAATAATCGGTAAAGGTGATGAAGTATGTGTGACCGTACTTAGTACCAATGCTAAGTGGGCCACACACGTCAGCATGGATCAAATCCAATAGGCCTTGAGCATGTTCAGGCTTTCCCTTGAAGGGTTGTTTAGTCATCTTTCCCTTGAGACAAGACTCACAAGTCGGTAGGGAGTTAATGTCTGACAAATCAAACATGTCACTCCTAACTAACTTGTTCATCCTTCTTAGAGAAATATGACCTAGCCTAGCGTGCCAAAGTTATGCTGTTTTTAACCTATCGTATTTCCTTTTAATTGTTGTTGTATGTGTTTCGACATCGCGAGTTGGAACTTGTTTCAATTTTAAAGTGTACAAATCGTTTTCGCATTCCCCAATTCCAATTAAACATTCATTCTTGTATATATTGCAAATAGAATGAGCAAAAACACAAGAATATCCATCACTATCAAGCATAGAAACAGAAATGATGTTCTTAATTAATTCGGGAACAAATAAAACGTTTCGCAATAACAACTTAAAATCTGAAGATAGAAATAAATAATCATCTCCTATAGCTACTGCAGCAACTCTTGCTCCATTTCCCAGCCTCAAGTGGGTCTCACCCTCTCTAAGACGTCGGCTTCTTGTCATCACCTGCAAATCATTGCAGATATGAGATCCACATCCGGTATCAAGTACCCAAGAAGTCGAATTAAGAGACATATTTATTTCGATATAGAACATACCTTTTGCAGTTCGCAACTGCTCGAGGTACTCCTTGCAGTTTCTCCTCCAGTGCCCAGGATTGTGGCAGTGGTGACAAACATCCTCGGACTTGCTTGGCATTGCCTTTGGCTTCTTAGTGGGCTTTTCCTCCTTCGCAGGGGCAGAACGCTTCTTACCCTTGCGTTTGGGCCCCTTCTTCGAAGAGCAAGAAGAGCCCATAAGGAGGACGAGTTTGTCCTGTTAGAGTAGATGCCCAACTAGCCAACTTGTGGCGTGTGGGTTTATAGACTCTTGTATATGACAATCTTTATATATGATATTCGCATTTATCAATATAGCATTCTTTAATTTCATTGTGTGTATGATGATTTACAATTGCGTTGAGTAAAGACCTAGGATACACCTAAGTGTATGTTAGATGTGATAGTGGGTATGACGACTATCATGAAACACATCTAATAGTCACTGTGTATTCTGAACATGTTCCTAGTCGATTGTGCCGTCAAAATGAGGATAAGGCCGCCCGAGTTCGAGACTAGTATCTGCGATGCGAAGTACCATGTTTCGTTGGTAGGGAACATTGTGATGTTCTGAGCATGCAGATAGATAGTGACCTGGTGATCTATCGAACTACCCTCCTTCGGACTTTCCAAGTGGTTACCATTTGTCGAGTGGATAAGTCCGAGGTCTTGGTTGTACTGATTAGTCCTCACGACTCGAAA